>CM045765.1:62242740-62842740 GCA_025200525.1 Camellia lanceoleosa
CACCATAACCAGCCAATAAAAGTTCCTTTATGTTAAGAAAAATGCTTGGGAGCACTAATTAGTGCTTTCTCCTAGTCAAATTGGCGATTAGGGGGTCCCATTACGCCAGAAATGATGAGGTTTTGGTCTTGTAGTGGTATTTTATTTTATTTTTTTCTATTTTTTAATGACATTATACAAGCTATTAATTGGTTTTTAATTGGGATGAATCATTGTTGCTTATGTTAATTTACAAAGATAAGCAATTTGAGACTTCACGCGATAAGGTCCTCACAAAACTCAGAATTTGAATCATTCATGATATAAATTATATATATATATAAATAAATTTTGGAAAATTTATGGAAAGTCCTTTGTGCGAAAAGAGATATTCCATTTAGTCCTCGGGCCGATTTTTGTTTTGGTTTGGCAAGTCCATATTAAGTAGAATTACTTACCCGTAAGGTCCTTTTTGAATGTTCTTAGGTGTGGGTTGGGCGTATATACCCTCGCTATTTGTATGAGATGTTATGTTATAAGGGTGGTGTAGATTCACGCCCAAAAAAAGGTAATATTATCCTTTTTATAGCGTAGGTTTGTGACGTGAATTTGGATGATTTATTTTCAATTTGACAGATTCGTTCCTGAATCGATTCCACAAACTATTCAAAGAAAATCCCATCGATTCGGGTACCAGCATTAACTACCCTGCTCCTTCGCTCTCTCTCACTTCCTACCAATTAGCTACCTCACCGGTAGGCTGTAATAATCTGCGGACGTGGTACACCCAACACTAATCACAAAGCAGTGTAATCTCGCTTTTCCACCAAATTCTTCAAATCTGCCTGGATTCGAGAGACGCATGGTGAAGGGTTTTAGAGGAGAATCTCAAGGTCACGATGAAGACGAAGTCGTTGATGCTTCATGGAGAAAAGGTGGAGAATCTCCGGTGAACTACGATCGACCATTATTGTTGACTTGGATGACAAAGTGGGACCGGGTAGCTTCTCTGGGGAGACTTGATGCAGTCTTTGGGGACTTGGACGACGTGAGATTCTTGGCGGTGGGACTCCGCATCGAGGGATTCCGGTGGGAGGGTTTCGAGTGGGAGATCAGTCACGATGGGACGGAAGAACGGCGTCGTTGATGCTTCACGAGGAAGGGATTAGAGAGTCTCCCGTGAACTCGATCGCCATTGTTGTTGTTGTAATTCGGTTACAAGAGAAATCTCTATCGAGCAACCGGTTTTCACTGCTTTTTGGCCTAATGTTTTCTTTGTTATCGATATCGCTTTTCCAAGTCCACTTCATCATCTGTGAGGTCTCTCATGAGCTCAAACATCGATAATCTCTCTCTTGAATCCGCGGTGTTTCGATTGATGTTCTCTTTGTCTTCTTCTTCGCAAAACCATCTCGGTATGGACTTTGGGATTTGATTTAATTGGCAAATAATCGACTTAACCCATCTCGATGCATTGAGGTGAAGAACTCCACGCCGACTATGGAGGTTTGAAGAGTGAGATGAAGAAATGGAAGAGACAAGTGAAATTGTTAGTGTCGCGACGCTGTACAATCCGACGGGTACACCAACACTAATCACAGTTTAATCTCCCTGCTTACACACATCAACTAAAAGCAATACTAATACCTTTTAATTGTGACGCGAGACACAATCACACCTAACTCCCCACAAAACACGCTACGCCCCAAAATCATCCCCTAATTCCACTCTTAATGGCAAATTGGTAAACAAACCTCAACAGACTAAATGGTTTTAAAAACAATTAGGATCATATGATCCATAAGATTGAAATATGGGATTTAATGGTCAATTCCATAAATTTTATATATATAAAAAATTAAGATCATTTTAGAGATATGAGAGTCATCTCCAAAAAAGATTCCAAATATTTCCCTTATCTTTGTTCTAAGACAATATATAATATTTTCAATCGACTATTAAAAGAAGTGTATTGACTGTTATAATTAATCTCATCTTATTTTATTATTTTTAATAGATTGGTATTACAATAATTATTTTAATATTTTTTTTTCAGATTAATTTTATTTGAAAAGTCTTGAAAGACTTTTTAAAATAATTGATGTAGATAAATAGATAAAATAAAATATAATATTAGAACACATGAATAAAAAATTAATTAAGTAAAATAAAGATTATTTGTAGTAAAAATGAAGAGTAATTAGTGATAGGATATCCAATATTTAATATTTAAATTTGGTCTTGTAATTTTTAATTTTATATTGAAAACAACTAGTTTCACTATAAGCCCTTTAGGTCTATTTATTTACAATTTGTTTCTGTTCAAAATCTTGAAATCAAAATAAAATTAGAGTAATGTTAAAAGTACCTCCATTTTTTATTCTTAGGTCTATTTATTTACAATTTGTTTAGTTCAAAATCTTGGAATCAAAATAAAAGTAGAGTAATGTTAAAAGTGCTCCATTTTTTATTCTATTTCTCACTTCTAACGGTAAGATAGTGGAATTTACGCTAAGAAAAAGGTTATAGGTCCCAAATTTTCTATCAACAACAATTCAATATCTCACATGGATGCGGTCTATAAAATTGAGGACCCTATTTCACGTGAGATATTTGGTCATTTATTTGGTACAAAATTTAGTATCCCTAACATTTTAGATCGAAAATGCTTAAAATTCCTAAAAATATATTCTTAAATTAATTCCTAATAATGTGAATCGCTGCATGTCAATTATTTATTTTCTTAATAATCAATTAACTAAAATTTAATCATACTAACAAAGCATCCGCATCGCATTAACGATAAATTTTGAGTCAAATTATAATAAAAATTTACTTTTATGTTATACCTAGTATTTTTTTAATGTACACACTTCATTATGCTCTCTATTCTAAAGTTTAATTTTATAAAATATTTATTTTATTCATTTATTTTCTATTTAAATAATTTTTTTTAAAAAAATCAACAGACAACAAAGTATCAAAAGGATATTGGGTGGATGACTAAGTGGTCAAGCACTTGGTGAAAATGGCCCAATTTTGCCAAATGAACGAGATATTGGGTGGTCGACCATTTGGTAAAAATTGCCTAGTTTTGCCAAATGAAAGAGATATTTTCTCTAAAATAAATAATAAAAAAATATATAGCTTGTGAGTAGTACATCGCTATATCAAATAATGCACTGTAGCAATGTCAAAATTTGTTTTGCTGTAACTAGCCTAATGCAAGAGTGTATTTAGACCTTATTTGGCTAATATAGTTCCAAAACTAGTCCAACAAGGCTGATCCTCTTAATATAATATAGATTAATTTAAAAGTAATATTTTAAGAATTTTAGAATTACTACATTTTTAAAAGGATACATTACAATTTTTTCATCTTAAAGTTTCACTTATTCTTCACTTTTGCATTTTTAAAAAGGATAAATTACACTTTGCCCCTAAAGTTTCACCCATTTCTCGCTTTTAGCCCTTCATATTTGCAATCCTTTACACTTTCGCCTTCATATTTGCAATCCTTTCCACTTTGCCTCCATGTTTGCAATCTTTCCCACTTTGGCCTTTCATATTTACAATCCTTCTCACTTTTCTCCTAGACTAACTTTCATAAAAAAAAAATAATAAATCTAAAACAAAAAATTGGAATATTTTTTAGTATTTAGTAAACTTTTTTTTTCAAATTTATTCATAAACATTATTACATTATAGATGCATCTAAATTAGATGCACCTAAAAAAATTAAAACAAATTTCAATAAAAAAAAAAAGTTTACTAAAGACGAAAAAAATAAAAATATTCTGACTCAAAACCTGTATTGTCAATTCTGAAATGAAAAGTTTACTATATCCTTTTCTTTTTTTCTTTTTCTTTTTTTGTCTTTAGTGAACTTTTTTTTTTATTTTTTTAGTTAAATTTATTTTTATCTTTTTAGATGCATCTAATTTAGATGCATCTATAATGTAATAATGTTTATGAATAAATTTGAAAAAAGTTCATTAAAGACCTAAAAAAAAATTCAATTTTTTTGTTTTCTATTTTTCATTTTTTTTACATATTTAGTAAATTTTTTACATTACATATGGAGCTAATGTGTTGGTGATGTGACAAATTCTGTTAGATTTTTAGATAGAAGTTAGTCTAGGAGTAAAGTATGAATGATTGCAAACATGAAGGGTCAAATTAGAAAGGATTGCAAATATGAAGGACTAAAGTGGGAAAAATCAATTTTAAAGGGTCAAAATAAGAAGAATTCCAAATATGAAAAGTTAAAGTAAGAAAAATCAAACTTAAAGTGCCAAAGTGAGAAATAAGTGAAACTTTAAGAAGGTAAAGTATTATTTAGAATAAAGTTTTTTTTTAAAAAAAAATTTTACCGGACCATTACTGATCATAAAAGTCTTGATGCATTCATGGAAGCAATGTTTTCTGAAGGGAAGAATTTTTTTTTTTTGTTTTTTTGAACGGGATTTAAAGGAGGAATGATAAGTAACATTTGGCATATCAATGTGGGCCGTACACGTGGTCTGACCTCAGCGTCAAGCAAGAAGATGCCAATGAGAATCCTTTTAATTTTTGATCATTTTAATTAGAGGTGCGCGGTGTTGGTCAGCAGGATTTGAGAAAAAATAGAAATCGTATGGCAGTGGTGAATTGATAAAAGTGTCACTAAAATTTGTCATTTTCCTTATCAAAATAGGCGCTGGGTTGGCAAATAATGACGGATTTGCCTTGACGCTGATTACAGACGGTAGTTTATAAAAAATATAATTCAAATTACAAAACTTAAATCAAAGAGTAAAAAAAGACGAGAGATACTGATATTAAGTATCTTGCAAAGTTTCTTTTGATGCATAATGTAGCAACAAGATGATAATATCAACGATTTATGTCATCAGCTCATTACAAGTTCGGAAACTACAATGATCAAATACAATACATAATATTAATATTATTCAGGGTTTACAATTGTCACGACCCAAACTCGCCCCTATGGGTTTAACATCAGAATCACCAAGAATCCGAGATTATCAAGACCCGCTAATAAAGAAGATAGATAACAGTAAGCATACCTGCACGGAAGCCAATACAGTAAATAAACAATGTCCAATGAGCTGTGACAGTCTGTATACAAAAAGATTTGTCATACATACATAGATATATAAACAAGATGTATCAAAGGTGCACAATATTTATACTATTCGTAATATGGACCAAATTCTATTAAAAGATAAAGAATACTATACAATCATACAAGATGCATATAGGACAGTGGAAAAATAAAAACACCCCTAAGTCAGAACCCGGAGTTCAAATCTCGCAGGAGGCACAAATGGTTGGCTTAACAAAACCGAGTCTACCCGACACTCCTAGCTCGGCCTGCGTGCTGGACACCTATATATATATATATGAGCAAGTGAGCTAAAGCCCAAAGGAATAACATAAAGCGTAAAAGGGTTTAGAATGAATGTCCTTAAGAATGAAAAAGCTGCTTTTAATCGTAATATTAGTTGTTCAAGACAAGAAACAATCATATGTGGTACATCCATTAGCATAACAAGAAATGAGATCTTAAAAGACCTAACAATAAATAACGCCATCAATCAAGAAATAGTAGTTCCAACAAGGAAACCGAGAGATCTCTATAATAAAGAATAAAGAATGTGAGTTGCTAAGAATACCATAATACGCTCGTAATATAGGACATACATTCATTTAGTTAATAGAATAGCTCAGAAAATAAATACCAATTGTTCAAGATAATCATTTTTGAACATATCTTTACACAATTGTTACTCACAGAGTTCGGCCACAAAGAACTAGAGCGCCTCCTGAAAGCCAACCCTACGAAGCTACGATTGAACACACACTAAGCTACAGCTTAGGAAAGATAATAACTTAATCTCTAATTGCCTCGGTGTTCTTGTAACAACGCCTCAAGGCCTCGCATGACTGATCTTGTTATGTTCTTAATCCCGAACTAAAGAGTCCAACTGCAAATCGCTTTGAAGAAAAAGATTTTTTGAAAGAAGTGCCAAACATGGATCGCTTTGCGTATAACGAAGTCGCCACCTAAATATTTTAAATGGGAAATTTAGGAAACCCGACTGCTCTGCTAAAAGGCCACGTGTCCGCTATCACCAAAGTTGGCTCGAACTTGGGTACGATTAGGAAGGTCACATCGTGAGCACCTCTCGCCGGCCAAAGACCTCTACTAACCATGATATCGATTTGAAAACATTGTATGCTCTTATTCCATTATTAGCCTAGATTACTATGTGATGCTCGCAAAGAAACAAGTATAGACTGGCTGTCGATTGGAACAAAACATTTCATGTTTGTTTGTTTGAAAATGGCTTGCTACCCGCAGTAGGCTTAAAATGTAGATTTTGCCACAATCTAGTGGGCTTAACAAACAATTGATGAATTGCTCCAATTGATAACTCAACCTCCACCCACAGCATTCAAGGCAAGTATATCACATAAGCAAGTAGCCTCATGGCAAGCATGCTATCATGGCAACACTCACACACATGCAAGGATGCTAAAGCATAAAACTCACCGAAAGTACTCCAAGCCAAAACAGAAACTCATTAGAAGTCGTGCATGATCCCAAAAATATACGTAAATGCCTAATGCAACACATGCAAAATGCAACTATAAAGCAGTTCTGCTATTCTAAAGATGGCATATGAAATGCAATTCGCTAACATGTATTCAACTTAGAATTGAAATACAAATGCAGCCAGTATGATGCGCCGAGTTCGATGCATGCAATATGATGAATGATGCAAACATGTCATACAGATGCTAATTGAAATATGCCCTATATCTAACCATCCAAAGCGTGTAAATAAAAGGAGAAAGAAATGGGGTTGAAGACATACATCACACTCACACACCCTTATTACATTTATGTTCACAGTAGGGTCCGAATAAATAATAATACGCACTTAATAAAAGAATATACACCAAATAATACAAATTCTAATTAATTAACAAATTAATTACAAAAGAATTGAATCGCGTGCAAGCCGTGGACGCTTTCGCTTCGTGAATAGTATATGCGGTTGCTTGGCGCAGAATCCATCGATGCCCGATTAGCCTCGCTTGCGCTTTCCTCATGCGTGCATTCTAAAGTCGATAATTCTTCATTTTTGCCGAATCGAGAGCGGCGAAGGGCATAGCGGTATTTCACAAATATATGATGTCTCGATCCTCGCGCCACCAATCACGCATATCGATGCATGATGGCCGAGGAGCGACGGTAACTCAATATTGGGATGAATACACATGAATGCTACGGATGGGATGCCTGAAATCGTGCCTACCCGCACGCAAAACCGAGGCGATGATGAAAGATGAAGGCCTGATAAAATGGCGTTTCGGCGCGTGCCTGGCAGCGCCGCAAACCGAGGCGATGATGAAAGATGAAGGTCGGATAAACCGGTGCCTCGGCGCGTGCCACAAAGCGCAAACCGAGGCGATGATGAAAGATGAAGGCCTGATAAAATCGGCAGCCTCGGCGCGCGCTTACGCAAGCAAACCGAGGCGATGATGAAGATGAAAAGCCGGATAAAACCGGCGCCTCGGCGCGCGCCCACAGCGCAAACCGAGGCGATGATGAAAGATGAAAAGCCGGATAAAAAGCGCCGGAGTGCGTGCCCACAGCGCAAAACCGAGGCGATGATGAAAGATGAAAATCGGATAAAACCGGTTTGCCGCTGGCGCACAGCGCGTAAACCGAAAGGCGATGATGAAAGATGAAAAGTCGGATAAAGAAGCGCCGCGCGTGCTGCAGCGCGCAAACCGAGGCGATGATGAAAGATGAAAATCGGATAAATCGGCGTTTCCGGCGCGCGGCCCACGCGCGCAAAACCGAGGCGATGAAAGATGAAGGTCGGATAAAACCGGCAGTTCAAAATGCGCACACGCGCACGCAAACCGAGGCGAGGATGCAAGAATGAAAATCGGATAAACCGGCAGCCAAACGCGTGCCTCAGCGCGCAAATCGAGGCGGTTAAAATAGAGATCGATAAATCGGTGCCAAATGCGGCACACACGCAAACCGAAAGCGAGGATGCAAGAATGAAAATCGGATAAATCGGCAGCCAAACGCTGCGTCACAAAGCGCCGCAAATCGAGGCGGTTAAAATGGAGATAAATCGGTAGCCAAATGCGTACACGGGCACGCAAACCGAGGCGATGATGTGCGATGCAAAATCGATGAAATGGCAGTTCAAATGCGCTACATACGACACGCAAAACCGAGGCGATGATGAAATGAGATGAAATGGTATACTAATGCAACGATGGGCTTACACCAACACGGGAGAGCCTCTTACTCACATGGAGGCCGCTCGATAAAGAGTGTTTTAATGAATGAGGCACACTGCGCGCAAACCGAGACAATGGCATACAAGCATGAAAATGCAAATTGGGCTTACGCCAACATGAGAGGGCCTCAACCACACTCACATAGGCTTTGAATGATAAGATCGAGGTGTCAGGGCGTGCCCATTGGCACGCAAACCGAGGCAATGCAAAATGATACTAATGGCACGGAAATGATATGCAAGCATGGTAATGGAATTTCAGCACCTAAATAAAGGGGAAAACAGCCCCAAACAATTCAATGACACTCAAGCATGCATTCATCCCGAAATGTGATAATATGCACCCAAAATGGCCTATAGCCCTACTAATCATGCAAAAATAGCACATGGCAGCAAAAACCAGTAGCAAGGCAGTCCCAAAATAGCTTATTTCTGTAACAAAGATGGCCAAAATGCAAGCATAGATAGATCAACAATAGCATGCAAAGTTAGTGGCCAAAAGAGGAGTATTGAGACAAGTGACATATGCAAACCCCAAATGGACAAACTTTCTTCTACAACATTGAATATGAGCTAAAAATAAGCACAATTACAGAAGATGACATCCTCAAAATCAGAATAAAATCATGCTAACAATTCCATGCAAAAATGGAGCTCAAAAGAGGCTATAACAAGAGTCATGCAAAGAAAGCACCAAATGACAAAATTTTATTCATGAAACATGTAAAGGGGGTCAAAATAAGGTTCTTCCAGTTCTGACCAAAGGCCAAAACCAAAAGCACAAGAGGCTACAAAACATGCAAGAATACGGTAAATTTGATGGATTTCAAAGGAAGTACCAAAAATATACACCAAATGGCTTAAGGCCCTCAACATAACATGAAAAGGAGACAAAAACAAGGCTATTTATAAGCCTGATGAAGGCTGAAATCCGGAGCCAAGTAAGCCTAACAAAGCATGCAAGAATTAGGGCCTAAAGTGAATTTCTAAGAGAGGTGGTATATAGAATGGCCAAATGAAGTTGAGCCCTTCTACAATGTTGTAGAGGGGCTCAAAATAAGCACAAAACCAGTAGGGTCTGAGCCCAAAAACAAATGCAAATAGGTCAATTTTAGCATGCAAAATGTTACCAACTTGAAGAATATTGAAGGAACTAGTGTATACAAACACCAATGAGGTTGAGCCCTTCTACAAAGTTGTAGAGGGCTGATTTTAAGCACAAAGCAGTAGGGGTCGGAGCCCCAATTCTCAACCAATTAAAGTATAGAAAAGGATCAAGAAAATGCCCTAAAAGTTGGTTTTCAATACTTACCCTTGAAGACTTGTCTTTCTTTGCTTCTTGGCTTGATTTGTGGCTTCTCAACCTCTGAAATTCACTTCCTTGCTGCTGAATCGGTTGGAATGGTGAGGCTTAGGGTTGATGAAAGAATCAAGCAAGAACTTGAAGCTTTTTGGAGCTTTTGGCTATGGAGATTAGGGTTTTTGCCTTGGTGTTCTTGAAGAGATTTTTCCAACCTTGAAGAAGGAGGAGGGCCTTCAAACAGGCATGAAATGGGGTGTAAAAGGGAGGAAAGCACCCAATCTTTCCCTCCCCGAATATCCTGATGCCCCGGATATGTTGGAAGATATCCTGACAAATGACAGCCGAAAGCAAGAACTGGCCGCCAGTAGTTTGCTCAAGGTGGCTGCCACCACCCACCATGGCCGGCCACCACCTCCCATGGTCGGCCACCACCTCAAAAACCAACTTCAAAATTTCTCGACCACCATACAAGAGTGTCCTCCCAAGTGTGTAGGATAAGGCCCTGTGGTTGAATCTGCAACACCGAACCGAAGTCACAACATAGAACTTGAAAGAGAGGCTCAAAACGAATGCACCATTTCTCGACCACCATGCCAAAGGGTCCTCCAGATGTGTGGAACAAGGTTCCAAGGTTGGAATCGGGCAACACCGGCAGAGCTACAACATAGAGCTTCAAGGAGAGGCCCAAAAATGAACTCCATAATTTCTGGCCGACCAAAGATACCAAAGGGTCCTCCCAGATGTCCCGATCACAGATATGTAACTTTGGTTGGAAGAAAATACCCCAAGGTGTTCAACATTGGCGGAAGGAGCAAAACGGGCTCCCGAGGAGCGAACCGTTATCTGGGATAATTGCTGGCCTCCCACCCCGCTGATCTTCCGATGTTGAAACAGAGGTACCGCCAAGTTTGAACAAAAACTAATGAGAAATGAACGTCGGGCCAAAACCGAGCAAATCGATCCCGAAATGGCCGCGGGCGGAAGTGGTGTTCGGCAAATAAGGGTATTCGACCCCGTGTCCCTAATGACAAAACAGAGGTCCTCGCCAAAAATCGTAGAAAACCGATACAAAATGAATGCTCGACCAAAACCGAGCGCTTGGGTCCCGAAACCTACATAGTAATCGAAGTGGCGACGGCTAACGGTGGGCACCGGGCCCCAGGTTCCTGAATATTAAAACAGAGGTCTCCGCCAAAACCGAGAAAGCGGATGCAATGAATGCTCGGACCAAAACCGCTTTGCGGGGTCCCGAAATGGGTCGCCGCACCGGCGGTGTTCGTCATGGCATCAGGCCCCAGGTCCCTCGAACACTAAAACAGAGGCACATGCCAAAACCGAGAACTCGGAGATGGTTACGGTCCCGAGCCGAGGCACACGGCCGACGGCCCGGAACCGGAACCGTCCCGAATGCAAAAATGGCCACGCCACGTAAACGAGCTCACGGCCACCGGGATAGTCACGACCACTCTTCCTCGAGAGAAAACAGAGAAAACCGAGCCGTTCGCAAACCGAGACAAGGAGAAGATGGTTCGAAGTCCGGAGGCAGACGCTGCCGTGACTCGACTTCAACAAGCACAAGATGCAATATCACCGAAGCGCCAACCGGTGACGCCCGAGCCTTAAGGTCGGTCAAAATGGGGTGTCTAAGGGCTTCTACATCTATATCCTCATTAAAATGTCTTAAACTAGGCCTAAGAATACCTAGGATGACGAGGATGCAAAGATGTATTCAAAACATTTTCAAAATTTTCGAAACCTGGTCCCGCCGCGATATTTCCACGCCGAGTGGACATGCATAACGGTTCTAGCTCGAGCGCCACTTCACTGCTTTCGAGCGACATGCGAATCACCAAAAGTCAATACTCAAAAATCACGCCGATTAGACGCCAATAGCCGCCGAGCGCAAAGAAGAATGCCCCGCCGAAGCGCTTAATTACCCCGCCAGTGGATCGTAATACAAAAGTACTAGGAGCACGAATTTCCGCTTAAGCGCCATTTTCTCGCCGAAATGAGTCCAAAATCTTGAATTTCCAGATTTGAACTCCCAAGCTCAAATCAAGTTTAAATGCATCAAATTTGATCCTCTTGGGCTAATTTTCTGGAAAACACTTCGAAACTCATAATATCACATGTTTCAAAGATCAATTTGGTAAATCAAAGCCCAAGGGTGTTTAATTCAAACTCAATTTCAAACCAATTTTCATGAACATGCTACAAACATGACATGCATGAGTTTAAATCATTTCAAAGCTTTAAATACAAGCTCAAATGAGTTCATTCTTTTCAAAATAAGATGAAATCATGGCCTACTCTCAAAACATGGACATGAATGCGAGGAATTAAGAACTACAACCTCAAACTTCAATATATATACATGCATGCAACAATTAAGCTCCAAGACAACAATTTGAGCCATAATTTGGCTCTAGACTTTAACCCACTCTAAACCATACAAGAAATCAACTCAAAACATAAACAATGAGGCAATGAATCTACCCTAAGACTTGTAGTGCAAGAAGGGAGCTCAAATATGCAATCTCTTCTACAATTTCTTCAATTACCAAGCAAATCACAAGTTAGAACTCAATTTCTCCTTCTAACTCTCTTGGTCGGCAAGAACAAGGAAAATGAGCCGAGGAAAATGTTTTGATCAAGTGTACAAAGGCTCTATTATGTTCAAGATAGTGGACCACTAGGATGGCAATGTTATAATTAAAGCCAACTATGCAATTCAACCTATTTAATGTAATTTAATCATACCAAATCAATTTTCAATTAAATACACCATAAAATCATATAAATTCTAATGAACACGAACATCAATAAATTTCATATTCGACCGCCGATAAAGCCTTCAATTTGTAGTTTAAAAACAAAGACATAAACAGATAATCAAACGATCAACAGATAGAATGCAATTCAAATAGGTACACTCAATCAATTCTTTTCAGTTTTCAACAATCACCAAGATTTCAATTACTTCAATTATCACCATAATCACCCTCGGTTTAACAAGATTCGGTAGTTTATCGAAAATGAAGGTGAGAGTTATTACAACAATATATTGAAAATGTTTACTGTTGAAAAGTATTTAGATTGAAAGTGAACTGATGCAAGTTTGCAACATGGCCAGAAAAAAAAAAAAAAAAAAAGATTGAAAAGTAAATTGAATCCAACTTTATTTTGGATTACCGACATCTTAAATTCCTTGAGCAAGAATATAATATTATATTTTAAGGTATAGAACAACAAGCAAACTTAAGTAAAAAATTTTTTTTATAATATTATAAAACATGATTTAATAGCGGTGCGGGTCGGTGTGGTTTGAAAAAAAATAGAAACCGGCGAATTGATAAAAGTGTCACTAGAATTTGGCATTTTTCTTACCAAAAATCGGCAGTTCGATTGGAAAATAATAACGAATTTGCCTTGACGGTGCGGCTCAGTACGATTTTGGCGGTTTCGGTGGTATTATGCACACCCCTAATTTTAATCATAAAAAAATAAAATAAAATTTTTAACCCAATAAAATAAAATATCACATCCAAATTATAATTATTTCATTTTTTTTAACTCCAGTTAAAATAGTCAAAAAGTCAAAAAACTAAAAAATCAACTCATATCCCAATGTTGGTGGAGATTTAACCAGCTTGTATTCCCTATTAGTTAATTTTGGATAAATTATACTGACACCTCTTGATATTTTTGACCAATATAGGATTTTTTCTACAATTTCAATAATTACAGAAATTTTTCCTATTTTAACTAATAATATTAAGATTCTCTCAATCCGTCAATTTTACACAAACGATGTTACTTGCCTATACAAAATGATCATATTACCCTTTCATTTGAGCACAAAAAAACAAAAATGCCTCTTTATCTTTTATAAACCCTACAAAGTATATTGTGACGTCCCAAAAATCGCGAACATCAAAGAATATATTAACAATTAAATACAGGGTTTATCTAAGGTTAGGAGTCTAGGAAACAGCACTAATGAGTCCTATGGCCGATAACCAAGTAAAATCCCAGATCGCCGGAGGAGTCAAGTTAACCTCCCTTCTAAGTCCAACTTTCTTAGGTAGCGCACTATCCTTTTGACAGATCTTAAAAGCCATTGACGCAAGGTCTCATAAGCAACGTAGAGATAGGCATAGGGTTATAAGGTAAATAATAATTACAATGTCTCAAATTTTAAATTCACAAAACGAGTCCCATTACTATTACAATCCAAGAATAAATAAAAGCATAATCAAACTTATTAGTGTATTTTTCTAGACGTGACAACGTGGCCCAAATGTGACAACATGACGAATATGATGTGACACTCTAAAAAAATTAAAAACTCGTTAGTATACTTTTTTCAAATGTGACAACATGACGGGTATGATGTGACACTTAAAAAAAAAACTAAAAACTCATTAGTGTATTTTTTTCAAATGTGACAACGTGATAGGTATGATGTAACACTAAAAAAAAACTAAAAATTCATTAGTGTATTTTTTCCTAAACGTGACATGTGATACTTAACGTAAGGTGTATGATAAGGCATTGCAAAAAATTAAAAACTCTATTTAGTGTACTTTTTCCAAATGCGATACTCTAATGTAGCGGTGTGATGTGACATTAAAATTTCCTTAGTATATTTTTTTTTTCAAATGTGGCACTACAATGTGATGGATAAATGAGTCATTACACATAAAAAGGACTAAATAGATCAAGAAAAATATGATACTATATGAATTATAAGTCTAAAATATGGGATTTATCACCAATCTTCAAAAAAAAAAAAAATCCCTTTAATTTTATGATCTTACAAATTAGGTTTACTTCATTCCAACTATTAACATTGGTCTCAGCTAAATATTTTAATTATCTAATTATAATTTTTATTGCATAAAATTTATTGAAATTAATCATTAACGATAGACTTTTACAACAAAATAAACATTTAAAGGGGACAAATTGTTGGGATTTTTTTGAAATAAAGAAAAAGAAAAGGGCATACGAAAAATTCTAGAGGGACAAATAGAAATACCATTTAACATATACAAGTCAAATAGCAATTTTCACAAAATTGGGGGAGGAGCAAAATAAAAAGTTGAAAAAACTCATGAATGCATAAAAATCATTGAAAAAATTACAAATCAGTACGTAAGTGGAAAAATAATTACACTATAAATAAAATATTTTTTAATACAACCCTAACACAAAAAAAAACTTTATGCAATACACAAAAAATTTATGTCAATATAAAATCCATTATTTGTAATTTTCCCAAAAGCATTTGGGGGTGATGAGACCCCTTCATCAAGAGGGTCAAAAGTCACACATAGCATTATGAATATGTGGAGAGACTTGCAGACCACTTTTTTGTTGTTGTTTGTTTGTTTCTCTCTAATTGGCTGTTTCTTTTGTGGTTTTGGTGTTGTGATATATATATATATTTAGAAATTGTTTGGAGTGTCCTAAATAAATATAATTTTGTCTTTTAGATTAAAAATTGAAAAAAAAAAATATATAAATATTTAGATTAATTTTTGACTTTTTATAAAAAAAATATACAATCGTAATTTTAACTTTTAATAAATAATATTAACTTTTAAACAACTTTTAAACTTTTTAAATAACTTTTTAACTTTTTATCAACTAGCCAACTGAAAGTATGAGAAAGTAAGCGACATGGTGGCAAGAATTTTCTATCTAATGCACAGTGAAACTTGGCATGCAAGAAAATCCATTGGGAGGTTTCTGGATGGCGGGCATTGACCAACAATGCATGTACCAAATTGAACAAACAAAATTTCTCTCCCTCATCCACATAACACATGGGATTGTTGACCATATGTCTCTTTCTCTGTATAGAAAGGGTGTCCATCATATGTATTTTTTTATTTATATATTTATTTCAATAAATTGCACTAACTTCCTTTATAATTTAAAGAAAATATAAAAATTTATAAATTTAACATAGTTATATTAGACTCTGTTAAAATTATAATTTATATAACTTTTGGTCTCCTTTTATGAGAAATTTATTAGTCATATGAATGAAGAAAATGATATTATCATATCTTTTACATTGAACTATATAATTTACTTGTACATCTTTATTTTTTTCATACCATCTCTATTAGTTTTGGTCTCTTTAACCTTATTAAAAGTAAAGTTTAGAAATTATATTACAATTGTAGGTCTCGCAACTAAACATTAGTAGCCAAAAGAAGTGAAGTTGTTGGTGACTAGCCAATTGGTAACCAAAAGGAAATCAAGGTTTTTTCATGACTAAAGCCTCGTTTGGAAAGTTAGCTATTTTAATAAGTTATTTTAGTTTTTAATTATTTTAATAGGTTAAAATTTTTGTGTTTAGAAAGATGATTAGATTTTTTTGTAGTTAGATGTGATATTTGTGAAAAAAAAAAGTGAAATGATTATGGATTTGATGCGACATTTTGTCTTATTAGCTATTTTAGCCTATTTTATCTTTTTGTGAATTTTAATCTAAAAAAACCAACAATTCACGTCCCAAACAAGGCCTAAATATTTGGTAGCCAAAAGAAAGTAAAGGTTTTTGACGACTAAATAGTTAGTAACAGAAAAAAGAAGAAGTGAGACTTTAAGCAACCAAATAGTTAGTAGTCAAACTAAAAGTAAACTTGTAAATGAGTTAGCGGCCAAACAAAAAAAAAAAAAAAAGATGAAAAATAAATTTTATTTGGCACCAAATATTTAGTAACCTAAAAATTTGAAATTTGTACCTACAAAAAGTTTAGCTGCCAAAAAGCCATGGATGTTTTTGGCGACTCAACATTTAGTTACAAAAAAAAGAGATGTGATCTTTTGCCTACAAAAAATTTAGTCACCCAAAAAATCGGATGTTTTGTGAAGACAAAACATTTAGTCACTAAAAGAAAAACTCTGAACTTTTGCCTAAAAAAAAATTTGGTCGCCAATAGAGTCAATTAGATGTTTGGCTATAAAAATATTTCAAAATAGTAACTAATGGCAACGAATTTAATTTGTCACTAACAATGACAAAAGTAATTGGTGACTAAATATTTTAGTCACTAAATAAAACAGTGTGACAAAAAATTTATCTACGACTAAAAATTTAGTTGGTAAAAGTTCAAATCAAATTTATAGAAAAATTTATGGCGACTAAAATATTAGTCACCAAAGGGTATTCATTGCCTCTAAAATAATTTTGGTCGCCAATACTTTGCCTGGTCAAAGACCAACTAGCCGACTAAATCATTTAGTCGGTAATTACATTCAATGACTTAAAATTGATTTTTGAGCAGTTAAAAATTTAGTGGCCAAATGTACAATTTCTTGTAGTGATATTAAATCATATATAAATAAAGAAAATCACATTTCATTGATACTTTTAAAAAATAATTATAAAAAAATAAAAATAATATATGATTTTATATTTTAATATAAAAATATTTTTTAAAACTTATACCAAAATAATATTTTTCCATATAAATATATAATGAGACTTGGCCAAAACCCCATCATATAAGAATTTATTGTGATAATGATAGATACTAAAATTTTGTTAGCTAAAGTCATTTAATTATGCAATAATAATTTCTTACCAAAATATCTTTAGTTACCAACTTGTTCCTTACTTTCCAAATCTGAAGCGTATTCATAAAATTTTATTTTCGAAATAATTTTAAAATTTTAAAATATCATAAATTTTGATTTAGAAGTCTATTTTTTTTCTATAAAATTTATATTTTTAGAATCCTCTCATCAAAATCTATAAAACAAAATACAGAGTAATTCTATTTCTACGTACCATTTACTCTCTGTATTAGTGAAGTAATTTTTTTTTGTTAGAATTTTATCATTAAACAAAATGACTAATATGGACATAATACACTCACCAAACTTTAAAATTAGATTTTCTTAATAAACATATCAGACCAAAAATATGAAAACAAAAAGGATAAAAAAAATTAAAATATATACATAATTGAAAATATCTAAATAGTTTAGAACTATATAACCGAAAATATATAAATAATTAAAAAATACAGATTCAAAAATATAAATTTAATTTGGAAGTATAGAGCCAAACATTTTTACTTTGTTTGATAGTTGTATGTCGAAAATTTATATTTTATTCAAAAATATAGAACCAAAAATTATTATTTTATTTAGGCTTCGTTTGGGAAGCCATGGTTTGGGCTTTTTTGGCTATTTTAGTCACAAAAAATAAAATAGGCTATTTTAGTTATAACAAACAAAACATCACATCCAACCCATAATCATTACATTCTTCTCTCACAAAAAAATTCAAAAAAGTTAAAAAGCCAAAAAGTCCTTCCCAAATTAAACTTTTAAGCCCAGGTTATAATAGTCAAAAAAATTAAAAAGTCGAAAAGCCAACCCACTTTTTAAACGGAAGCTTAATTGTTCATTGGCAAATTTTTTAAATTTATTCAGATAACAAGTACTAATAGGTTTTCATCCTTTTCCTCGGCTAATACGAAATGAATAATAAAAATAGTAAAACAATAATTTAGTTTTTGTAGAATAATAGTAAAATAATAATTAAAAATGACTGATTTTCGAAAATTTAGAGAATGTCAGAGAATGTTGCGTTAGATACTTCTTTTGTTGTGTTTCTATCACCGGAGTGTTGCTGGATAATAATGAAAAATACTGGGTTCGTTTGGTTTGATTTTGGAAAAAAAATTTCTCAAATTTTTTCTACAAATAAGTTTTTAAAAGTAATCAAACCAAACAAATTTTTCCAAAAAAATTTCCCAAAACACACAAACCAAACAAGTTTTTCAAACAAATCTCTCTCACACCCACATCAAATCAATCACTTTTTCCAAAACTCTCTCTCAAAAAATTTTTCCAAAACAATTTTCCAAAAAAACCAAACCAAACATGTTTTCGTACTTTTTATCTCTAAAACACATCTCTCAAACACAAACCAAACATACCCACTGTGTGTAGGCCACAGTTTAGATTTACGTTTAGTAGTATGGGGGTGAGTTTATGTTTTGTGTGATGTGTGTGCATTAGGGGTGTTTTAGAAAGATGGTTAAAAATTAATTTTTTAATTTTTTTAAATTTTTTTTTATGTGAGAGATGATGTGGTTCAGGTCAAGTTTGGCATAATCTAAATAATACAAAAAGTCAAAAAGTCATTATCGTGTTTAAGTCACATCATTTTATTTAAATCCATCATCTCTCTAACACATCACATCAAATCCAACCCAAACTCAACACATATAAGTTAATAAGTTAATAAATACACTTTTTTAGAATATCCCAAACCAACCCTCAAAATGGGTTAAAATTTGACTTTGGACTTTTTTATGATGTTCCCAAATGGCCCCAATATGTTGAATTTTTGTGTTGATGTGTGCAGATATTAGCTCTGTTTGGTAGAGCTGTGGGAAAGTACTTATAACTTATGCCAAAACAGTTTATACCTTATAACTATGAACATAAGCTGATTTCTGACTTATAAATTAAGCATCTCTTACCCCACTCAAAGAATAAGCTGATTTCTGACTTCCAAAAAGCTATAAGCTAAATCAAATACATTAAAATAGCTTAAATTAAACTGAAAGCTGAAATAAACAGCTTTAAAGTTACACCAAACAGGGCTATTATGACTGAGGGATATATTTAGAACACTTAGCCTTCGTTTGGGAAGTAGATTGACTTTTTCGCTATTTTAGCTTGGGGTTAAAAAGTCTTATTTGGAATGAATTTTTTGATTTTTTTGACTTTTGTGAGAGAAAAAATGAAATGATTATAGTTTAGATGTGACATTTTGGGCCATTTTGGGAAGCTGGTAAAAAGCCACTTCCAAATTTTGAGTCACATCACCTCTCACAAAACTTTCCACAAAAACAAAACACTCTCACAAAACTTTCACAAAAGACAAAATAAAATTTAAAAAGTCAAAAGTCTTTTACTAACTTTAAAACACCACAAAGTCTGATTGACTTTTTAGCCTATTTTATTTTTTTGTAAGTATTTTAACCCAGACTTTTTATGTCAAATATAGCCTTAGTGTATGGAATGAGTCAAACAAAAGATAAACAAATGATGTGTATAGAGAGTGAATAGTGTGTAAAAATAGAATTATACCAAAATCTATATTGGATATCAAATTCTTTTAGAAAAATTTACAATAAAATTTTATTGTGCTTTGCTTTTTTTGGGCAATGAAATTTTGCTATCTTTTTACTCATAAATTTTAAATTGAAGGGCTAAAAAATGAAAAATTGAAGAAAAGTTAAAATTAAAAGATTATTTACTCGCAATTTTGAGGGCTAAAAAATGGCCTAATTATTTCATTGGTTGTTTTACTCTTAATGTAAAATTTTATTCTCCTAGGATAGAGAAGTTACATTGTCTTCTCAAAAAATAAAAATAAAAATAAATAAAGGCTAAAAAATACAAAATAATAGAAAAATAACCACAAAAAAAGTACCTAATTACATTTGTGAGAGCTATAAAATGATTGTTATTCTCCGAGTAAAATTTTATTGTCTATAATTTAAACGTGTAAACAATAAATTTTCACCATTGCCATCATGAACTACCACATTTACTACGATCGTTACAATTATTAATATAAATATTACGATAAATTAGTCGAACATTGAATTAATTACATTAATAGTAAGAGTAAAATTATACTATGGTAGGAAGTAAAATTTTAGGCCGTGGCTTTGGTCCAGTCCGCCATCGGACTGGACGGTGCTGTTGGGCCCGTGGGGGCCCACCACGGGTCCCGTTTTGAAAATCTGAACCGTTCAATGTGTAGAACTCGTCGAGTACTATATGCCTGTGAAAAATCACGTTGATCGGATATCGATAGCTATGTGATCAAAACAGTTTTTTATCAACCGTTAATTAATTCACCGTCCATTTTTTTTTATACAAAACTGATTTGATCACATAGCTATCGATATCCGATCAACGTGATTTTTCACAGGCATATAGTACTCGACGAGTTCTACACATTGAACGGTTCAGATTTTCAAACGGACCCGTGGAGGGCTCCCGGGCCCAATAGACTGGCCCAAATTCGATAGTGACCGAGAGAAGCTGAGCCCAAAATTTTACTACTTTTGTTATTGAACATAATGCAACATCTTTATTTGATCCCAACCTCAGTATTCAATCTGATCATAGCCGGAAAAAAAAAAACAAAAAAAAAAAAAACAAAAATTGAATTTAAATGAACTTTTAAAAAGTAAGATTTTTATGGATCTAAATCTCCAACCTTAATATTCAAATAGATCGACGTTGGAGATGAGTTAGTGATTAATGATTATGTTCATTGTGACAAATTGGGATAGAAATGAGATCGTCAATGACAAATTTGAAATTGTCGATAACATATTTCAAGTGATAAGGATGGTGAGATGCTCTGGTGACAAAATGGTGGTAGATCCAACGAAGGTAAGTGATAATAGAGCTAATTGTGATAAATGGTAGTAGAGCCAGCAAGGTCGTTGTTAGCGATCTCCATTTCGATAGATAACAAGGAGATAGGAAGAGAAGAAATCAGGAGAGAATAGTGGAGCCGGTTAGAATGGCAATGGCAAACTCCATTAACATGGAGAGAGAGAAAGAAAAAAAGAAATTTGAAGAAAATTCTATTAAACACTCCTATATATTGAAGGACAAAATTGTCCATAAAAATTATGAAAATAAAATTTATGTCCTTTATGAAAGAGAGAGGGAATGGCTTGTGCCCAGTCCGAGATCGGACTGGACGGTGCTGTTGGGCCCGTGGGGGCCCACCACGGATCCCATTTTGATAATTCAAATCGTTCAATGTGTAGAACTCGTCGAGTACTATATATCTATGAAAAATTACATTGATCGAATATCGATAGCTATGTGATCAAAACAGTTTTTTGTCAATCGTTAATTTTTTCATTGTCCAATTTTTTTTATAAAAAATTAATTTGATCACATAACTATCGATATCTGATCAATGTGATTTTTTATACGCATATAGTAGTTGACGAGTTTTACACATTAAATGGTTTGGATTATTAAAACGGGACCTGTGGTGGGCCCCTACAAGACCAACAGTACCGTTCAGTCCGATTTCGGACTGGACACAAGCCACTCCCAAAGAGAAATATGATTCGGAAGAGTTTAGAAAGTAGAAAACTTTCAACTGTTCTTATAATAAAAAAGATTTTTATAAGAAATTTTTGGCCAAAAATTATGAACATATATAAATATAAAAGGTTTTTGATTAATATAATTGAGACACTGACAAGAAAAATATGACAATGGATACAAATTTCAACCTTTTCTCATTTTCTTATCAAGGAAAAGATCATATGAGATTAATAAAAAAAAAAATATAGAGTTCAGGCGGGTACGAGAGAGAAAAAATTCATAACAATAGCATTACGCCATTATTGATGCAGAATATCATCATTCGTTCATAAGATACTATGTAGGGACTATCAACAAGTTGGCTTGGGTCGAATTCAGATCCTCCGTCGCACTTCCTGACCCATTCGGTTTTTTTTTCTTTTCTTTTCTTCTTCTTCTTCTTCTTCTTTTTCTTCTTCTTCTTTCTTTCTAGCCCTGGTATCTCGCTTTCTCACTGATAACTCTCTCTCTCTCTCTCTCTCTCGGTTCTCGAAAGTCATGGGAAGAGGCTCAAAAGCTATCGTCATAGCCTCTTTCGGAATGGAGAGAGGAGAGAGGAGAGAGGAGAGAGATTGTCCGATAATCTCCAGAGGAATTTCAATTTATGAAAGCAAGGGTTGTGAGTTTTGGTGTTGTTTTTCTCTCTCTCTCTCATGTCTCAAAAAAAAAAAAAAAAACAACAAAAACAAAACCAACAGCATACAACTCCAACCACTTTTCCTCAGAAAACATAACAACAAAAACAAACGAGGCATTGAAAGTATAATAATAATAATTTCCCCAAATTGTCCGGTAATATGGGTTTATTTGGTACTGTTGGTGGAGGTGGAGGTGGAGGACGGAGGCGGTGGAGATTCTGGCTGTGATTTGGGGGATAGTGAGGTGAGGGGATTCGGAGATGGCGATGGCGGCGATGGATTTCATGGGTTGGACAGGCATGGGGGTGCCGAAGAGGAGGCCGATGGAGATGTTGTAGAAGGAGGTGAAGATGAGAGTGGTGAGGTCGCCGACGGAGGTTGGTGGCGCATGGGGGAGTGGTGAGGCGATGGCGCTACCGTGGAAGGCTGAGGACAACAACCGAAACCCATCAACAGAAAGAAAGAAAGAAGAGAGAGAGATGGGTTTTGCTTTGCTTTTACTTTTTATATTTTAGGTTTTCTTCTTTAACACTTTTTCGTTTCTTTCCTTGTTTCTTATCAATGGACACAGTTGCTTTAAGCCTTGTTTACAGCTGATGAATCGAAGTGTATATTCCAATGTATTAACGATAAAGGTGTGGATTTGTTTTGTGGGAGATTGATACTTACCAATTGTCAAAGAAATCAGAGACACAACAAGGACAGAGGAGATAAGAAGAGAGAGAGAGAGAGAAAGAAAGAAGAAGAAAGTGAGAAAAAAAACCTTCCAAAATGACGTCGTTTTGGAGGCGGCAGAATAGGCTGCAGGAGAGTGCGACGGAGGATCCGGATTCGCTTGGGTCTACCTAGCCGCAATTAATGTATCTAAATCCTATATATGAACTGGGCTTCAAAGGTATTGACCAGTCAATGGGCCAAACTAGGTTGGGCATATTCAGAAAGCTAAAAGCACATTCCACTCATAGACCCTATTCTTACAAGCTAAAATCAAGTCACATCGGACCGGGTTGAAGTCGTTGAACATATATTATTACCTTCTATACTTTTTTTTTTTCATTCTCAACAGTTATATTTCCATTAATTTTTTTTCTTTTTTTCACTTCCCAACATATTTCAAGTTTTCTTTTCTTTTTAATTTCATATATAATCAAACATCGATCTTATAACATAATTAGTATAATCGTTAGAATGAAATATTTGACTCTGTGAATTAATGAGTCTTGGCAATAGGCTTTTGTGAGTTAAGGAGCCATTTGAGTTATACTTAGGGTTTGTTTACAAACTTGACTATTTCAGTTAATTTTTTTAACTTTTTAACTATTTTAATCTAACTAAAATGATTGTGTTTAAGATGATAGTTGACTCTTTTTTTTTTTTTCTTTTTTCTTTTTGTAGTTGATTTGATGGTTGTGAGACAGAAAAGTGAAATGACTATCGTTTGGTTGTGATTAGGGGTAAGCAGCGGATATACCGATTCGCTAAAACCGACCGAACCGAACCGATCCGCCACATTTTGGACGGATACGTGATGACGAGCGAACGGTTGTGGATTAATTTTCTCCAATCCGCCAATCTAGCGGACGGATGGCGGATTTGAGATTCCTTTAGCCGCAACCGAACCGCCAAACCGCGAGCACCCCTAGTAATTTATAAGACTTTGTGTTTTCAGTTTGTTTAAATATTCTGTTTGTGTTTTCAATTAAAAACGAATTTAAATATTCTGTTGAAAAAAAGTTTTCAACTTGAATATTTTTTTTGAATTGAAAAAAATAAACGTATTATTTATCTATATTTTTTGGTTTTTAAATCTATCTCTAAAAATAATAAATAAAAAATATGATATATGCTGGTTGGTTTTTGTTTTCAAAAACAGATATAGATGTAACAATACAGAGACATACAATCTCTACTACTGCTCTCTTCATGGTTTTGGTGATTTGAATTGTTTTTATATTTTAAGAACTGCAGATTGTAATACTTTATGTGGATGAAGCATGCAGTGATTGTGATATTCTAAAGTTTCAAACTTTGTTGCTTTGGATGAGACATGCAATGATTGTAATTTTTTTTAAGTCATTGATTGTAATACTATTTTTTTTTTGTTGAGGAAATGCACAAGTTGAATTATGTTGAAAATTTATAAAATTTTAAACCGCCAAACCGATTCGTATCCATCCGCCAAACCGCCAATTCGCTCAATCTACATCCGCCGGATTGGCGGATAGATGCGGATTGATTTTCTCCAATCCGCCAATCTGGCGGACAGATGGCGAATTGAAGGTTCCGTGGTCGCAACCGACCTGCGCCCACCCCTAGTTGTGATATTTTATTTTATTAACTATTTTAACTTATTTTGTCTTTATTAGCTATTTTAGTCAAAAATCATCTTCCCAAATAAGGCCTTAATTTCATGATAATGGGCTCATGTGAGTGTAACAGCCCCGATCTGTACGATTAGCCTATAATCCATAATTAAGAATGCTTAATAAGTAATTAAGAAGAAATTATGAATAAATTACATGTGTATTGCATTATTTATGTTTATATCTATTTGTTGTGGAAAGATTTGTGTATGTTTTGTTTCTTAATGCGAATTGAAAGCCTTATTGGCATCCGATCATGATATTGACTTGGTTTATCCGTTATTTGAAATTTCTAAGACATTATGGTAGGTTTAATTGAAATCTAATTCACAACATAAAAATTAGAATAAAATAATCCATCTTAACTCAAACTTAATTCAACTCAATTAACCAAGCTTATATAAGGCTTATTTGACTTAGGACTTTCAAATTACACCTACAGACATCTTTCTCTACATCGCAGAGTAAAGAGAGAGAGAGAGAGAGAGAGAGAGAGAGAGGAGATTGAGCTCAATTAGGAGAGTTGCTAGAGAACTTGGAAAATTAAGCTTGAATCCTTTGAATTCACACCTTAGGTATCAACTTCTCCTTTAGTCCTTGGAAATAAAGTGCATAGGAGATGAATTCATGAGTCATGTAGGAATACTTGCATGAGGTTGAAGAGTACAAGTTAGAATCATGTCAATCATGGAAGAAATGAGCTAATGATATACTTGCATGCATAATTCTCATGATTTTGAAGTTGAATTCAAAGAATTTTCCACATGCATAAAGCTTTACTTGCATCCTTTGAAGAATCTAATTTGGTTTAACTTGTATTCCTTCAATTGTTTATATTTTAGAAGCTTTGAATTTGCATCATTACATGTATAATATGTTTTCACTATTTCAAGTTTAATTTTGAACAATTGACATGTTTTTGGGTCATGATTTTATGAAATGATTTTTAATTCTCAATGCTTTATAAGTTGAACGTGTTTTCTCAAGTTTTGGAGCCTAAAGGATGTGTTTTGAAGCATTGTATTTGAGTTTTGAAGCTTCAACATCAATATGGAACTTCTAGAATTTGCACCCTTCGGCGAGCCAAGAATGCAAGCTCTCGATTTTTGCGTAGTTTGGGGGTTAATGCTAGGCATGATCTGCTCGGCGTCCACCAATTATTTTTGACCTTTCGCTTGAACGACCGTTGGGCTCAAGCATAAAATGAGAGCTCCGAAGTTTTACGACTTTTGCGCACCGAAAGGCCGAAAATTGCAATTGAGCGGAGGCCCTTTTACTCGGCCTTACTACGCCGAGCGATCGTCAAGTGGAAAAATCATGCAACTAATACTTTTGCAAACTTTACAGACCTTGAGTGGCGTGGTTGTGCTCGAGCGACCGCTGCTTTTGAAATTTGGCTAAGTGTTTCAAAGCATGTTTTGGCATCCTCATTGCATTTTAGGCATTCCTAAACTCTAATTAAGACATAATAATGAAGATAAAAATTAGAAACACACAAAGATAAAAAGAATTGAGTTAAGTGTTTTTCGAGCATGTGTTTCAGTGTAAGTATCTGTTATCTATTGTGTAGGTTACGCGCCGTGAGCTATTTGATCTGTCTGCTTCATTCGCTTTCTTTTGGAGTCAATTGTGAGTAATAACTTAGTAAAGCTATGTTTAACTTTATTTATTTTCAGTATGATGAAATAAGACATGTTTTCTGAAATGTTATGTTTTGTACAATGAATGATTGTCTAATTTCTGAAATGTATTTGTGGCATCCTTAGCATATCTGTTTGCTACTACCCGGTATTAGAGATTCCATTATGGAACTTAATATGTCTGAATCATTACTGCATCGGAGGCTTCATTATGGAGCTTAACATATTTATTAGTCATTACTTGGATCCGGAGGTTCCTTTATAGAACTGTTACTTATAACCACCATCTGCTCAGATTCATTGCATTAGCGCTAATGGATGTATCATATATGGTTAAACATGAGACTTTGATATTTTTACATGATTTGAATAAGAATATAAATATGAATCTGCTTTCCAAATTTGATATGGGACATCTGTCACGACCCAAACCCGCCCCTATGGGTTTAGCATAAATTCGAATCGCCAAGAATCCGAGATTACCAAGGTCTGCTTAACAAAAAAACGATACTGATACGAAATGTGGCGGAAGCCAAAACAGTAATTAAAAAATGTCCAATGAGCTGTGACATTTTGTATGTAAAAAGATTTTTCATACATATATACAACAAGATCAAAACAAAGATATATAGTATTTACGGATCAGGACTTGATCCTATTAAGACAAGACAAGATATAAAACATTCAGTTTATACAATATCACAAACTAGATACAAAAAGGGAAAATCTAAAACACCCCAAAAGCCTTAGCTTGAAGGACTTGGAACCTCTCTGTGAGGCACAGTGGTTGGCTTGACAAAACTGGAGTTTACCCCGACGCTTCTAGCAACAAATTTGTTCAGACACCTACATATATATATAAGCAGTGAGCTAAAGCCCAGTGAATACCATATGCGTAAAGGGGTTAAGAATGAATGCCCTTTCAGTATTGAAAACAGTCATTTCAATTAGTATATCAGTTATTCAGTCATAGTAGTCATATGTGGTACATATAATAGCAAAACAGTACGGTAGGTCTTAACAAACCGAACAGTCAGTTGATGGCCATCATATCAGTAAACAGTAGTGGTTCTAACGTGGGAACCGACAGAGATCTCTGTGACAGCAGCAGTACAGTACATAACAGTAGGTTGCTAAGGATGTTACAATACAGTTCACAATTAGGACATCATTCAATTAGTAATAGTATCATTTCAGAAAATAGTACAGTTTAATTGTTCAGAAGATAATCATTATTGAACATATCTTTACAACATTGTTACTCACAGAGTTCTTGGCTATAGATAGGCTAGTACACGTCTCTGGATGCCAACCCTACATAGTTACAGGATGAACACACACTAAGTTACATATTCGGGAATCAAAGACTAAATCCCTAATTTGACTCGGTGTGGTTCTACATCAATGTCCTCCTTAAGATGCCTTAAACATGCCATTGGAATACCTAGGATGGAAAGAGGATACAAAGATGTACTTTAAAACACTTTTCAAAATTTTCAGAAAACAGAGGTCACGCTCAAGTGTGGATTTATACGCTCGAGTGGACATGCAGACAAAGGTTCCCCGCTTGAGTGTCACTTCCCACACTCGAGCGGATTGTAAAACATGGCAAAAAGTACTAGATGTGTGAAAATGACGCTCGATGGGCGCTCGATACCCGCTCAAGCGTGTTATACAAGTACCCGTTCGAGCGTCCATTTTTTCGCTCGAGCGGATTGTAAAACAATGCAAAGTGCTAGATGCATGAATTTCACGCTCGAGCACCACTTTCCCTGTTCGAGCGTGAGTCCAAATTTTGGAAATTCCAAATTTGAACCTCAAGCTCAAAACCAAGTTTCAATGCACCAAATTCGATCCTCTTGGGCCAATTTTCTGGAAAACTCTTCAAAACTCATAATATAACATGTTTCAAAAATCAATTTGAGAAATCAAAGCCCAAAGATAGTTCAATTAAATCTAATTTCAAACCAAAGTTCAAGAACATACTTCCAATGTGACATACATGAATTTTAAACAACTTCAAGCTTCAAAGACATGCTCAAATGAGCCAATTTCTCCAAAAACAAGATGAACTCATGGTCCCATGCAAAAATATGGACATGTATGTGAAATTTCATGAACAATAACTTCAAAACTCAAGAATGGCAACATGCATACATGGATTAAGCTCTTAATTCAACATATGAAGCTAATTCATGTCTTAATCTCTAGACTTCCATAAACCATGCAACATATAACTTGAATACATGAACAAGAAGGTATAATCTCTACCTTAAGTCTCCAATTCTAGGTGTATGAGTCCAAACATGCAATTAACCTTCAATTTCCTCAAATCACCAAGCTAAAATTGTTGAACTCAAGTTTCCTTACTCTCTCTATCTCTAGTCGGCTAAGGACTCAAGAAAAGGTTGAGGAAATGATGCTAAACAATGTATAATTCAAGTCTCAACATATGGTATGAAGTGGGCCACTAAGTGGCAAGGTTGTAAATAATGCAATTTGTGCAATTTAACTTATTTTAATCTATTTAATCATACTAAATTACATTTCAAATAAATATGCTATAAAATCACATAAATTATGATTAACACATATCACTAATCAATTTCAGATTCGGTCGCCGATAAGGCCTTCAATTTACAGTTTAAAACATAAAACATGAACAAATAGTTTAACAGTCGAACAGATAGAGATGTACTTAAATGTAAAAGCATAATCAATCAATCCAGATTTCGACCAATACCAATTAGCATGTTTAGTCTCGGTTTAGCAAGAATTAGTGGTTAATCAGTAGACAGTGGTGAGGGTTGTCACAACATCATTCAATTTAACCCCTTTACTCTGTTATTATTCACTAGACTCTCGCTTACTCTATTATTTATGTATATTGGTGATCAGGCGTGCGACTGGGCTCAATGCTGATTGCCTAGAATTCTGTTTTGTCAGCCAACCTTTGTGCCTCTCAAGGAGGTTCTGGAAAAGTCTTGTGGTCGTGTTTTGTGAACCAACTTTTAGACTTTGTTTTCTTTTGTGCAATTTGAACAAGTTTTTGTTTATCCGTATATTGGGCTAAGTCCTCTTTTGGTTTTTATCCGTATGAGTGTGTGACGTAAGATTATTATATAGATATAATGTTACATGTGTGTATATAAAGTTTTAAATTTCCCCATTTATGTTCAAGATACTCAATGGACTATGTACGTTTTATATAACTGCTTCCATAGCCCCTTATTATGTGTTAATCTGTTCAGAGACCTTTGGTAATCCTATGATTACTGGCCGGTTACGACACTAAACCTATAAGGGCGGGTTTGGGTCGTGACAGTGAGTATAGATTCAAATTTGGACAACTTGTAACTTTCAGTGGATAGTTTAGGTTACAGCCAAATGGGATGGTCAGTTAGGCTTAGTTGTACGGGCTTTTACGAGCTAGGCTTATCGACAGGGTTAGATTACAAACTCTTGATCAAAGTCCTAAAACATATTTTTTGGATTAGAATGGGTTGGTTGAGCACAAAAGTAAGTCAGGCCGGTTTATAAAACGGATAAGCAGATTGGGTAATGTTGGGTTTTACTTGCCGACCATTTGATGACCCTTAATACTATACAAGTATGATATACCTTACAATTTTAATGTGGTAGGTTAGTGTGATAAGTTGGATTTATACTTACATTTAGATAGGAAGGTTCACCCATGTTTTATTATTGAATGGTAATACTATATGTCAATATTGACATTGTATAATTATTGGGAAATTCTACTATACACATCTCTTGAAAGGAATGTATCATATGCACTCCTAATTATGTCATTTTCTTTTTTAGTTATAATCAATTTTCTTTTTTAGTTATGACTTATGAGATCTTTGAATATGCTCCATGTGGTATTTGATTATGATCTTTTTTTTTAATCTTTTTTATAATAAAAATTTTAAGTTATGACTCAAAAAGTATAGTTATGCTATTTTTTTTTTCTTATTTAGTTATAAGGTGTATATAGTATATACCCCTTAAAGAATATGTACCATAGTCTTTTTCCCATCATTATTACATTGAAATTTTACTCAAATACGAAACAAATTACGAAAACTCTTATAGAAAAGGGAACAACTTCTCTCCAATGCAAAAACAGACTGGACGGTGTTGTTGGGCTTGAGTGGGCTTGACTTTGAACCCATCTCAATGATCCAAATCATTCAATGTATAGAGTTTGTTGAGTATCATTCTTATAAAAAATTATGTTGATTGGACATTGATAATCACTTGATCAGATTACATTTGCACTTGTGATTTATTTTTAAAATCATAATTGTTGTCGAAACAAATGCAATTTGATCAAGTGGTTATCAATGTTCGATCAACGTGATTTTTTGCAAAAATGATGTACTCAATGAGTCCTACATATTGAACTATTTGAATCATCGAGATGAGCCTAGAATCGAGCCCACCGCTGCCCAATAACACAATCCAGTCTGATTTCAAATTGAAGAGAAATTGTACTCTATTAAAAATATAGTAATACTAGGAGCACAGAAACCAAATATAGAATGGGGCACAATGTTCGAAACAAATGCAATATGATCAAGTGGCTATCGATATCTAATTAATATATATTTTTTGTGTATGAATGATATACTTAATGAACTTTACACATTAAACTATTTGAATCATCGAAATGATCTTGGAATCAAGCCCACTGTTGCCCAACAACACTGTCTAATTTGATTTCAAATTGAAGAGAAGTTATATGCTATTAAAAATATAATAATGCTAAAAACACATAAACTAAACACAGAATAAAACACGATCCTTTCACAAGGCGTGGATCCCACATCCACCTATTATAAGATGTTACTCTTAAAAATAATATGGTTGAATCGTCCTTACATATTCAATTACTGTATTTATTTATTTATTTTTACAACTAATCACAGTATTGAATTATGATTGGTAACCCATTAAATTCATGCCATTTTATGCTTAAGTTGGAAAGAGGCATAAAAACAAACAAGGCCATTTCCCTCCTCCCCTAGACCATCTTTCCCAAGTAACATCTCCCCAACTGCCCTTTAAAATACTAAACAAACACGTGCAATGCCCCCCAACTCCAGGATTAAAATTCTCTAGTGTCTCTCTCGTAATTTCCCATAAAATAGAGGCAAATAATACAACAAACTCACAACTCTGTATTTAGCTCACCTTCTTCTCTAAGCCACACCCATATTTCTTTGACTACATAGCTTGATCAAACCGGTTGGGCTGCCGGAATATTCTGATTTGGTGGTTTAGCAGAGGAGGGGAGACGGCGTCGTTTGGGGGTGGGATGACGTCGGGGACGAGGCTGCCGACATGGAAGGAGAGAGAGAACAACAAGAGGAGAGAGAGGCGGAGAAGAGCGATCGCTGCCAAGATCTACGCGGGACTGAGGATGTACGGGAATTACAAGCTCCCCAAACACTGCGACAACAACGAGGTCTTGAAAGCTCTCTGTAGAGAAGCTGGTTGGATCGTCGAAGATGATGGCACTACCTACAGAAAGGTAATTCTCTCTCTCTCTCTCTCTCTCTCTCCGGTTCTGGTTCTTTTGGCGCACTTTTGTCACCAATCGCCGACGATGATAAAAATGCGCCCTTGGTGATTTTATTTACTAGAAATTGTGTGAGTGCTAAAGTGCGCTTTATGCGTTCGGCGTACGCTAGTGCGAGGAAGGATCGCAATTGCTCTCTCTTTTTTCTCAAGATTTTGAGCTTAGTTTTAGCGATCGACGGTTCAGATTGTCACTCCGACTGTGGTTTTTGAAGGAACGCACGAAACACAAAGTTCTAAGTTTCAGTCAAAAGAAAATGTAACAAGATTCTCTGCGAAAACCTGGCATTTGCTTGCGATTAGACGAGACTACCCCTTCAATCTTCACAATGCTCTAATAGACTTCGTAAATGTGTGTATTCAGTGAGGGCAATTCTGTCATTTGAACCACATTCATCTTCCTAGATTCACCTCTCAGTTTTCCAAATGTTAACAGTCTGTCACTTTCTGATCCGTTACTCTTTCCGAGCACTTCGCAATTTTTTTTCTCAAAACTACCCTCGTCTAGCTCTTTAATCCTCTCATAATCTTGGGGACCATTTCATAAAAAAAATAAAAAAAATGATATATAGGTTTATTTTTTAAATTTAGTACTTAGACTCACTAATATGTTAATAATTGATAATTAAAAAATAAATTTAATTTTTTAGTTAAATGACGATGCTCTTTCGTAAATTGAAGCTTTTTTACTATTAAGAAAAGGGTTTTCTTTTTCCGAGATTCCCGGGAAAATACTTTTTCCCGGTTGAAGCATGGAGGGTGGGGCCGTTGTTGTTTGCTATTATTGACTTTTCTTTTTCTTTTTTTAAAAAAAAATAAAATAAAATAAAAATTATTATATGATTAAATAAGAAAGAAAAAAAAAGGGATAAAGAAATCTTTGGATTCTTGTCTTTTTATGATGTTCTTTATTACTTTTGCTTAGGCAACAAAGCAACAAAGCGTGTGGGGTTTGAATCAAAATGGGGGTTGAACCTGGGGGTGTAGAACCGGTTAGATAGGAAGATAACGTGTCGTAGAGAGCAGCATAATATATTAGAGTTGACATTTTTGGGTGCGGTTTGAACTGTTCTAAATAAATGTATTTTTTGATTTTTTATAAAAAAAAAATATTACAAAATTATAGAAAGTGTGTAGAAAAATAAAGCGAGATGGGGATAGATGGTAATAGTTGTTGATTAATGTGACTTATGTATGTAAAGAAAGTATACTTTTTTTTAATGCATGACAAACGCCTACTCATTTTTCCTTTTGAAAATTTGTGCAACCATGTAAAATTAGTTGTGGGTTCAATTACATGTTGACATCATTACTTCTTGAATCTTTCTTGGGCTGATTTTTTTGTCATGTGATAATAACAACCTCAAATTTTTTAGAGAAATTTATATTGTGATCTTGGGTCAAATTCACTTGTTTGAGGGAATATAAAAGATAGAAAATTATTATAGACTGAGCTCAGCGTGTGCACGTGCTCAGAGCATCTCCAAGATTATTAAGCATTTCGCCTATTCAGCTGTTATCGTAAAGTATATATTTTATTTTGTTTATTTATTTTTTCGTTTAAACACTCTTCACTTTTTGGTATGTCATATTAATACTAAAGTTTGAGGAAAATGATCATAAAAGTTAAATATATTTTCCTTAGCTTTTGAACCTTAACGATATTTAACTAGTAAATTTTAGTTGAGGCAAAATTTATAATCATATATCTAGTATTTTTTTTTTTTGATAAAAAGTTTAAAAAAAAGAAAAGAAAAAAGAGAGGATATTCTGTAGTGTCATCACGGTATCCGTGGACCCAAACTCTGAGGTAGCTGGTTGCCGGCCTGATTTAACCCAACTCATAAAAAGGGACCCGGTGGTTATATCTAGTATGTTAGAAATGAAAAAATTGAATTATTCTAGACATTTTAAATGACAGACATTAAATGACTGGTGTATTAGAGATGTTCATCTGCTTGTGGGCCATAGAAGAAGTGCAACCCATTGACAAAATAATTTAACTTATGCCATGTGAATGTGATGCATAGAATTTTGCCTAGCTGCAATTTTTTTTAGTCAAACATAATTTTTTTTTTTTTTTATCATAATTCATAATTCAAGGTTGTATATCCCAAATATGACATGTTGCTTTCTGTATGACTTATTTTGAAGAATCGCAATGACATTATTAAGATGATGATTTTGACACTTTTAAAATATCTCTCCACAATTATTTGAAACAAAAAAAAAAAACAACTTTCAACAAGTTCTCCTAATTTAAATGCAATTTAACCCTGCTTTTAACACATTAAACACCATTCAACCCTATTTTCATTGCAAATTTAAACACAATTCAAGAAAATTGCTTCACACTTGCCTCCTTTTGGGAGGGACAAAAATAAAATCTCAAATAAAATTTGTTTCAAAACCGGAAAATTATTTTATAAGTGTAACCAAGACACTATTTTAAAATTTTTAATTGGGGCAATTCAAATTTTTGGTGGGGGGAAAATATTAAAAAAAGAAAAAGAAAAAGAGTTTTAAAATTGCAAGTACAAACTGTATTTTTCAAACTTTAGTGGTGCAATTGCCTCTACTCCACTCTTGCCCAGGACTAGTATTATTGTAGTGCACAAAAAAGTAGCTTGTTAGTTTGATCCTAGTGGCAATCTCAGACCAATAAGATTTGGAAACTTACGAGATCAACCTGATAAGAACCATATTTTGTACACTAGAAAATTTTAAGTGGATATCCATTAGATGCTTGATCACAATTCTTTTCCTTCTTTGGATGATGTGGAAAGATGTAGTGCAAGTTGGATTAGTGGAGGATGCAAGCAGGCAACAAGCTGAAGAGAAGCCATGAAGGCTCACATTATGTTGAATCCATTGTTCTTGGACAATATAGTTCTCTCTATGAGAGGTTCATGCTCCTTGTGGTTGGATAATATGTAGGCACTTACCACCTTTTGTTGTTGTGTTTTTCTTTTTTTCTTTTCTTCATCTTTTCTTTTGAGCTAGGATCATGATTTGGACATGTTGTGAAAGGGCCCAAAAGATGTTACTTTGCTCATATGTTGCATAAATTTGAAGAACACCAATTCTAAATGGTCTCTAGTAAGAGGAGATTTTTTGCTTCTATGTAGAAGAAGCTAATTGTGAAAGTGATTTGATATAAAAAATAAATAAAAAATCAGTATAATTGACCATGGCTTTTCGTGAATGCCATTTCTGCCTAGTTTGGGTTAATTATCAATCTATTAGATGAACTCAAGCATAGAACTGGACATGTTAAGGTGCTTTTACCTTGTATTTCATAACCTTAAACCTGGAGATTGTCTTTCTTAAAGCTTAATCTTCCGTACTATTGAACTATTCCTAGCCAAATGATTGAACTACTGTTTTGATACTCTTTTAGTCCATTTATATTTATTGGTTGGTCTCTGAAAGTTTATGAATTACCAGGAATATAACATCCTTTGCAGTTGACTGTGAAGTGTTGGCTTGTAGAATTTGTCTTGATGCATTGGTGTCACGAACTAAAACAGACATAGAACTTAGGAAGCTAAAATTTGAAAGAATAAGGTATACAGTAGGGGGCAGAATTGAAGTATGTTTAGAATATATCATCTGTCTGATGGGTGTCTGTCTGATAATAAACTACATGTGTTTGCGTCCAATCAGTTAATAGCAAAAAGTGAGACATTAGGAGTTTTGAATTTCATAATTTCCATCTGATGCAGATGAATAGCCGCTTACCATCTTTGTTTGTCTGTAGGGTTGCAAACCCGTTGATCGCATGGAAATAATTGGTGGGTCAGCTTCAGCAAGTCCATGTTCATCATATCAACCAAGTCCATGTGCATCCTACAATCCAAGCCCTCCTTCATCTTCATTTCCTAGTCCGGTCTCATCACGTTACGCTGCCAATGCCATTAGTAACGCCGATGCCAATTCCCTTATCCCATGGCTTAAAAACCTCTCATCAGGTTCATCATCAGGCTCGTCGAAGCTGCCCCATCATCTCTTCATCCATGGAGGTTCTATAAGCGCTCCAGTGACCCCGCCATTGAGCTCTCCTACTGCCCGAACTCCCCGAATGAAGGATAGTTGGGATAACCCAACTGGTGGTTCGGCCTGGGCTGGACAGCACAGTGCCTTCCTACCCTCTTCTACACCACCAAGTCCTGGTCGTCAAACCCCGAATGATTCAGGATGGCTTTCTGGTGCTCAAACTCCCCAAGAAGGGCCTTCATCTCCCACATTTAGTCTTGTTTCACCAAACCCATTTGGATTCAAGGAGGCATTTTCAGGTGGAGGGTCTCGAATGTGGACTCCTGGGCAAAGTGGAACGTGCTCTCCAGCAGTTACAGCGGGTTATGATCAAACATCAGATGTTCCAATGTCTGATGGATTTGCAGCTGAGTTTGCATTTGGGAGTAATGCCACAGGGGTAGTGAAGGCATGGGAAGGAGAGAGGATTCATGAGGAATGTGTTGCTGATGATCTTGAGCTTACACTTGGAAACTCTAGAACCAGGTAAGGTATATGCATAATTGATTTGATTGTATTGCAGCATGATCAATTCCTTTAATTAATCCTTCGGCATTGCTTACTTAGTTATCTGTTTTGGCATTGCAGATAGGAAAATTTGACTGGAGAAAGGAGGGAGAAAAATATCCATTTGTATCTATTGATTTGGTTTCTACCTTTCTTTGTGAAATTTAAGAAGTAACTTGTTATCGTGTTTGATCAATCTGAATTCAGCTATTCTGCTTAGCAGACAAGGAGAACAGTTCTTTCTTTCTTTCTTTCTTTTTTACTTTCTTCTTCTTCTTATTTATTTATTTATTTATTTTTGGGAGGGGGGGAGTACAAATTATTAATTAAACTATAAATAGTTTATGTAGTGACTTTTGAACTTTTGTGGGCTATCCTTTTTTTTTTTAATAGAATTTTCCGTTACAGCACAGATACTCCAGTTTATTGTTGTGTGATATTTTTTCTTGTAATCGAAAATGATTTTGGATGTCAAGATTAAAACTGTTTGGTTGTAGGGTTCTGATTACCCCTAACATCACTGCCATTGTTTTTGTTTTGGTAGGTTTGTGGGTGTTTTTGTGATCTACCAGTTATCTGTGGAGTTGTTATATTATAGAGTCAATAGTTGTGTTCTTCTGCATTCTCTTCTAAGCATGCATCAATATTCCTGCTGGAACTGGTGAACTTGTAGAGGATTTGCAGTGTGAGAATTGTAACTAGATCAAATATTATTGCAGCATTTGCAGAGTTGGAAATTGGTATTGTTGAGCTGTCATATTCTTTTAGCTGCCCTTTTTTTTTTTGAACAGATTTAGCTGCCTTGATATTGTTAAAGTAATTATTGTGGACTTTGATGAGGATTTTTTACTAGCTAGTTGTTTCGAGAGACACGTGTGTGAAAGTAATGAGATTTCGTTAGGATGAAAGAGGTAGAAATTGTGGAAACAACAATACTTGGTAGTCCGAATTTTCATGGCTCAAATGGCTCAAAACGATGTCGTTTTGATACATTCGAGGCATTCGGGCCACACAAATTCGAGTTACTAAACATTTTTCTTATGGAAATAGAGCTTTTTATCTGATTGTTTAGCATGAGTGGTGGAATATGCAAGAAAATTAAAATTTTCAGTACAACTCATTAGCAGCAAGGTGGTGGCTTTAAGTTTCTTAAATTTGATCATTCTGGCAATATAATTTGTCTAGAAGGTTGAAAGACATACTATGACCATCTATTAGGATTGGTTTAGATTCATTCTGCACATGAGTTTTACAATATATATTTTTAATTTTCACCGCACTTCATTTTTGACCTAAATATGGGATTGTAAGTCTGGGTATACAGTATTATGATATTAGTATAAATATTAGATATACAACTAGATAATTATATAAGTATTAGATATAATGAAGAAGTAAAATTAGATAATTTAAATGATAACATTTTGTTACAAATAACAATAGAAAAAATAATATATTAATTAAATTATAAAATAACTTGGTAAAAAATTTACAAATTTAAAAATAAAGAGTTAGAAATTATAAACAAAATTTGACATATAATACTAGATAAAAGTAAACAAACGTAGCCATTTTTGAAAATAAGTAGAAAAATACAATAGATACCTACCGTTGCCATTATAAAAGAAATTCACCATAAGAGATAATACGTATTTTTTAAAGACAGAATAAAAATTTTAAATTTTTTTGAAATAATTTTAACTAAATAGAATCTTTTATTAATTTATAATACTTATGAGGTTATATTTTATTTTTACAACATTTTCAGGGACTAAATAGGTTTAATTTAAATATTTTAAAAACTTAATACATACAATCGATAATTTAGATACTAAACTCTAATCTATATACTTTAGGGTTATGACACTGAAATTAATTACGACCCATAGAGGTGCTTTATTTGGCACCAAAAACGTAAGGAAATATTTAGGCTACTTTTTTCATAATAATGCCTCGTTTGTCAACTATATATTTTAATCAAAAAATTATTATAAGTTGTCACATTACTCACTCTACTTTTTTATACATTTTTTCAAAAAAAGTCAAAAAATTACTAAAATAGTCTGTTTTCAAACAAGGCCTAAGGATCACAACAAATCATAGGCATTCAATATCATCATCCAACATGTATGCTATTTCAACAAGAATAATAAATAAATAAAAATAAAACAGGTCATGCTTCCTGTGTTCACATTTCATGTGTTTCTACTGATTATATAACCACAACATTGACATGACTTCATGACTTGTGTGCACTTTACGTTCACATAATGTGAATGAAATTGAAAGAGGCTAGATGAAATTTGGTGGTTGCAAACCAATACCTTTCCTTCAAGTAACAAATGGCGATGCAATGTTATTTTAGTTCCTATCTTCTAAAGTCTCATGTTTTTGTCAACTACCATATTAAAATTATGAGAGATTGGAGAATAGTAAAAAAATATGGATGTGTTCTTGAGATATCGGACACTACTATTCCATCGTATATTATCTAACCTTACAAAAATAATAAATATGATCACTTGCTTTAAACTTCCAAATTCAAATCATAATATCATTATAAATTGTATTATGAGAAGAATGATGGATCGCTGAAAGAAAATTCTACCATTATTTCAAATATTTTAAATAAAAGATTGCTTCAATTGTTTACAATAGAGCATCATTATTAAGAAAAGACGACTTAATGACCTTCTAGTTTTGGAGCTGGATGAGAGTTTTGTTCAGTTCATGTTCCAGAGCAACTTCTTGAACAATCTATTCATTATCATCTTGACATAGAATAGAATACAAAAATGCTTTAGAGCTCTAATATAGGAGCTCTAATAGGAAGGTGGAATCCACCTTGATGTGATGTTTGTGCCTTGCTTTGTTTTTTTTTATTTTTTTGTTTTTTGTTTTGACACATCACTAGAGCTCTCTAGCATTTCCCGAATAGAATATCATTATTAACAATAAACTGATTTGATGTTCCTCTAACTTCACAAATTTGTTCGGTACTTAGAAATTCATAAAAAGTATCTAATTTTGTTCAGTTTGAGTTCATAAAAGTGATCGATTCATCATCATCGCATGAATTATTAAAAATTGACAGCGAATATGTGAAATTGACAAAAAAAACCATATTTTAATCATTATACTTGTATAAAAAATGTCTAAATTTCTTTTTCCTATCGAATTTAATGACTAAAATACATTTTATTCATTAATTCTACCTAACAAAAATAGTTAAATAGTTTAAATTGAAAACAAACTAATTAGTTTTATTTAACGAAAATAGACTAACGATTTAAATTGAAAATAAATCAAAATATTAGCGTTTAAATTGACAATGCGGCTCAAAATTTAACGAAACAACATTATCAACATTTCAAGCTAAAAAAAATTAACAAAACAACAATATCAACATCCTAGACACAAAGGAAATATTCCATTGGCGGATCTGGAGGTCGAGCCATCATCAATTATTACGGACCCTGAAATTATAGTTCCTACAACCATCATACTCATGCATAATCTTGCTGAGAAAATAGAATGTTTAATCAATGCCAAACTGCAACCAAATCAGGTTAAATTTAGCTAATTCATGTGAGAAATTTATTTTTATTTCCTTTTTTCCTTGGGAGAACATTCAAACTATTCTGTACACTTGACCTACAACCAGATCATTAGCTTTTGACCTGCTTTGCTGTAATTAAACATCATATTTACAATGTAGTCATAAGCTTCACCCAATACAATTTTATACAATTTTCTAATAACCTACTGTACAATTATTTAGCACCAACTATGTACACACACAAAAGAATCGAGGAAAACGACCCAGCAAATCCAGAAATGCAATTACAACCCAAATATTCCAATCCCAATTCCCTAAAATAAGTAGTGACAATTCAATTCTACACAACTGGTCATCTCTCAAGCTTTTGATATAAATCTCCCAGAGCACGATAGAGAATGGCAGCTGCAGGTGGCCGAGGTAATGAGCCAAGAAGAATATCTGATGCATTTATTGATTGACTGCCATAGAATCGAAAATTCTCTCGGGTGCGAGTAGTAACGACACTCCCTTCTAGTGAACATCCAACAAATGCACCTGCATTATGAACATTTGTCATATTGAGAGGTGCCAAAGAGATGAACACACAAAATTATGAACTTGTGAAGACAGGTTACAGATCTGAAATTACTAGAAATGATTATGCGGGTATCAGGACTATTCACATAAAACTTTTAGAAACACATATCTTGACTATTTTGATTAAAATATAAAATTTAATTAAGGATTGATTTAAAATATAATTAAACAAAAATATAAATAAATAATAATCAAGAATTGATCTAAAATATAATTAAACTAAAATTAGATTAAAAAGTTAAAAATTATAATAAATAATTAAATAGTTAGGATATATTGTGATATAAAATATAATTAAATTAAAATTAGAATAAAAAGTTAAGAATTATAATAAATAATTAAAAATTTATAATTAATTGTGATTTAATTGAATTAATGTTAAACATTATAAATTATGTGAATGAAAGAAGAGAGAAACAACTCCGCCGGTCCCAAGCTCGGGTTAAGGAGGAGGGTTGTGTGTTAGGTAGCCGACAGCCAATACGTAAAAAAGCCGCTCAGATCCCTTATGACAATGAATCCTACTTTGAATCGTTTAAATGCTAGGTCGTTACCCTCAAGTGACGCGTTGCGCCTGCCTCCGAATGTTTCCAAAAGTGAGTAAGGGGCACCGCATCGACGTTTGGGTGTGGTGAAAAATGGGCAAAGGTTCCCGCGTTTTCCTGAATGAGTACGGATAAAGAAGCTAGTCCAAGACTATAGGTTTAGGGTAGCCACTTGGAATATAGGAATCTTAACTGGTAAGACGATGGAGTTAGTAGATGTTATGATTAGGAGAAGAGTTAGTATAGTTTGCGTACAAGAAACTAAGTGGATGGGTGAGAAAGCTAGGGAAATTGAGGATACCAGTTTTAAACTGTATTATAGTGGTAAGGATAGACGCAGAAATGGGGTAGGAACCTTAATTGCCAAGGGTCTTGTGGAGAATGTAGTGGCGGTCATTAAGAAAGGGGATAGGATTATGTTAGTTAAACTAGTTATTAGAGGGAATATAGTGAACGTTATTAGTGCATATGCCCCTCAAGTAGGATTAGATGATTAGACTAAAAGGGATTTTTAGGAGCAAATGGATGAGATCATACAGGAGATATCTGTAGGAGAGAACCTAATTATAGGTAGAGATTTTAATGGCCATGTAGGCATAGATAAACTAAGCCATGAAATGGTGCATGGTGGATACGGTTTTGGTAACAGAAATAAGGCTGGAGAGAGTATCTTAGATTTTGCGTTGGCTTTTGACCTGATGGTGGCCAATACTATGTATAAGAAGAGAGAGGAGCATTTGATAACCTTTAAGAGTGGGTCAATTAAGAGCCAAATAGATTACTTCTTAGTGAAAAAAGTGGACTGCCTAAAATGCAATGATTGTAAGGTGATTCCTGGAGAAAACCTAATCTCTTAACATAGGATTTTAGTACTAGATTTATGTTTTAGAGGGGAATACCAAGTTAGAAAGGATGGTGAGCGTCGTAGGACGAGATGGTGGGACCTAAAAGGGGATAAATTAGAAATATTTAAGAATAGAATAGATAAGGAAGGTACTTGAGACTTGGAAGATGATGCTAACATTATGTGGAACTCGATGGCCAATTGTATGAGGAGAATCTCAAGAGAAGTGCTTGGAGAGTCGAAAGGAACGAGAACCAGCTCTAGGAAAACTTGGTGGTGGAGGAAAGAGGTTTAAGCGGGTAGTTAAGGCAAAAAAAGAGTGCTTTAAAAAGTGACAAAATGATAGAACTGAGAAAAACCTTAAGAGCTATAGATTGACTAATAAGGAGGTCAAGAAAGTAGTGAGAGAGGCTAAGTTGAAAGCTTATGATGACCTATACACTAGATTTGATAATAAGGAGGGAGAGAAGAGAGTATACAAACTTGCTAAGATACGGGAGAGGAAACCAAGAGATTTTAATCAAGTTAAGTGCATCAAGAGTAAGGATTCTAAGGTATTGGTGAGAGATGAAGAGATTAAGGAAAGATAGAAGAACTATTTTAAGAAACTATTAAATAAGGAACATGGAGGTATGGCAATAGAGGAAAAAATAGCCAATAATACGATAAACCAAGACTATAGATTCTATCGCACGATTAGGAACTTTGAAGTGGAGACTGCACTTAAGAAGATGAAATCAAATAAGGCTTTAGGACCAGATGATATCCTTATTGAAGCTTGGAAGTGTTTGGGTTAAAAAGGGGCTGCTTGGTTGACTAGGTTGTTTAGCAAAATTTTGTTGACTAGAAACATGCCAGATGAGTGGAGGAAGAGTATTTTAGTGCCAATTTATAAGAAGAGGAGTGATGGAGACCCCCTCCAATCACCACCCCCACACATATGTGGCAGGTGGTGATTGGAGGACAAGGGAAACAAAAAAAAAGAAAAAGAAAATCCAACCAATGAGAGAAAGAGGAGGTCAAAGGGGGTGGAAAAAAAAGGGGGTCTTAGACATTTTTGTTATAAGAATAAAGGAGATGTCTAGAATTGCAACAACTATAGAGGAATCAAGCTAATGTGTCATATAATAAAAGTATGGAAGAGGGTGATAGAACGCCGATTGTGAGATATAACAGAGGTGTCAGAGAATTAATTTGGGTTTATGCCTGACAGGTCAACAATGGAAGCTATATATATTTTGAGAAGAGTTATAGAAAAGTATAGAGAAAAAAAAAGAGACGTTCATATGGTGTTTATCGACCTTGAAAAAGCATATGATAGAGTGCTCTGGGATATAATATAGTGGGTGTTAGCGAAGAAAAGGGTGACAAAAGGTTACATTGATGTGATTAGGGACATGCATGGAGGGGTGGTGACCACTATTAGATCGCTTGCTGGAGAAATAAATGAATTTCTTATCACTGTAGGGTTATACCAAGGATCTACCTTAAGTCCTTATCCTTTTGCTTTAGTTATGGATGAGTTGACGAGAAATATCCAGCATGACGTGCCATGATGTATTCTTTTTGCAGACGATGTAATGCTAGTGGATGAGACTAGAGGAGTTAATATAAAGTTGGAGATTTGGAGAAAAACTTTTGAATATAAAAGATTTCGGATAAGCAGAACTAAGACAAAGTACATGGAGTGTAAATTTAGTAACAGTAACAATGAAAGCAAAGGAGAAGTGAAGATTGAGAACCAAGAACTACCTAAGAATGAATACTTTCGTTATTTAGGGTCGATTATCACAATAGCAGGGGAGATTGATGCGGATGTGGCCCATAGGATTAAAGCGGGATGGTGTAAGTGGAGAAGTGCGTCTGGGGTACTGTGCGATAGATGAATACCCACTAGACTTACAGTTAAGTTTTATAGAACGACCATTAGACCAGCGATGTATAGGACGGAGTGTTGGGCAATCAAGAAACAACATGTAGATAACATGAGTGTGGCTGAAATGAGAATGCTAAAGTGGATGTGTGACAAGACTAGACAAGACAGAATTAGGAATGAGTGTATTCGGGAATGGATAGGAGTAGCACCGATAGAAGATAAGTTGAGAGAGAATTGATTGAGATGGTTTGGTCATATTCAACGGAGATCAACAGAGGTAGTAGTGAAGACATGCGATGCTGTAACGGTAAATGGAAGTGTTAGGGGACGGGATAAGCCTAGATTAACGTTGGTTAGCGTTGCAAATAGAGATATGGATTTACTTAATTTGACTAACGAAATGGCCTTTAATAAGGCCACATGGAGAAGAAGGATTCACGTAGCCGATCCCATTTGATGGGACTTAAGGCTTGGTTTGGTTTGGTTTGGTTTGGTTTAAAGAAGAGAGAAACAAAATTAAAAAATATATAGGGTTTGCGGGTATTATGGTCATTACACATCTATAATTAATGGTGTATGGTTATTTTACATCTATAGTTAACAATGTTACCCGTTGCAATTTGGTCCAAAACCATATGAGGGCTCGTGGTTATATTTGAACAATAAGAGAGTAAAGTGCTCTACCCTCAAATCACAATGGGGTAAAGTGAATTTTGCCCATTACTTTATTATTATTTTGGATGGGGCAACGAGTGAACCGTGTTTCAAGATCAAACCCGTACAAACTGTGAAGTAATGCACAAGGATAATCCAGTCATCGAAAAAATGGCTATTAGCACCAGCGGAAAAAAAAAAAAAAGGTTTCACCATAGAAGATTCAGGTAGCTTTCATAAGATTCAAGTATCTTTCTAAAGAAACATATCAAAACTGAATCAAGAAGAAAAGATGTTTGTGTTACTTGTTATTGGATAACTTGATATGCTTTTTTAGACTCATTTCCTAATAGCTTAAGCTTTTAGGACTAATGGTGATCTCACAAGGTATCATAGCTCAGGTTGGAAGAGCTCTTTGGTTCACGAGTCTCCATTTGCATTTCCCATTTGTGCTCTGGTTCTCTCCATGTAAGTCAATTTGCATCTCAACATGTAAGATGGGGATTGCACACGGAGGGTGTTTGGATAGCTTAATATACATTGTTAGGCCTATTTTCTAATAGCAAAAGCTTTTGGTATAATTGGTGATCTAACATTTGTCACATCCAATCATGGCCTTATGGCCTCAGTAAGTCCCTAAAATGTTTAATAAGACATATTAGATTAGTTCATATGAAAAGCTACCTTTACTGCAACTATATGTATAACAAGCAGCATAGCCACCATCACCAGCTCGCACATCAGCTTCAACTACCCGTCCAACAATGCCAACTGCAGCACTCAAACCAGCTCCCATTGAGAGATGCACATCACCACTAAACGTCTTGATAGCATCACTTGTCCTCAGTACAATAATTAAATCTATCAACTCTCCACCAGCCTGCAAAGAAACACAATCCCAAAAATAAATTACTAAAATGATGATTGCTGATCACTGATCAGATACTTCCCCACAAGTAAAAGGGTAAGAACTGAAAGGATCAGAGAAATAAAATTGGCAATGAGAAAAGAAAGGGTAAAAAAATCCTGCTTTTTACAGTTGAAGTGAAAACATCAAAGAAACAAATCTTAATCATTTACATTTGGAATCCCGGGGGATGAAATGATGGTCATCCCACAAAATTATTTGTTGTGTGCGTCTTGAATCTGCAATCCCAAATGACCATCATTTCATCCCCCTTAATTCTACCCTTGGTGCTTGCCAGTGAGCTTGCAGATTGTACGGGGGCGAAATATCCTAAGCTCTCCGTACGCCTTGAACGTCAAGCTTCTGGTAACGGCGTCTGTCTCTGCAACACAGAAAAGGTGAGCTGCCCGGCGGCGGTGTGCCGGAAAAACCCTCCGACGCTCAAGTCAGTTCAGTGAGGAAGAAGAGAATGAAGAGAGAAGGTCCGAGCATACGATGCGTTCACCTTCTCTCTCTATATCTAGGCTGGCCACGCAGCTCCGAGATTGTGCGCGCACTACCTCTGTTGTCCTTCCCTGGACAGGTGGCAGTGCCCGCCTCTCACCACCTTACACGTGTAAAAGTTTTGTCCTCTTTCCAGTACATGCAGAACTGCCCAACGGTATTGAGGCGTTCGTGGAGCAGATGTCCTCTAATTCACACCATTGGCCCAGGTGGCACCCTTAACCGGGGTACCATGACCGGCCTAACCCTTGGGAGACTTGAAATCGCGTAACCGTGTTTACATTTTGTGACTGGACCGTAAGGAACCTAATCTAGCCAATGCCGAGCTACCCTCGATCGGTTCATCGCGATTGACCGGTTGCAAGGCATGCCGGCCTCCAACCGTCTTATCTCCAACCTCGGTCACGCGTAACAGCTTCGCCTTGGCTGGACGGCCAGTGGCATGCCGGCCAGGCCGCATCCTCCGCGTAGCCCGGTCAGTCCCTCAGCTCGGCTGAAATCTCTACCGCGGACTTCGCCCCACACGAGCGACATCCAGCACGGCCCCCGAGAGGTCACCAGTCGACCTCGTCGCCCGAGCAAGACTGACTGCTCGGCCGTTTCATCTTGCGGTGTAGTCCGTAGCGCTGGACGTTATTTCTTGCTCGGCCGTACTGCCTGATGGAAATCTTCCCTCACAATTGCCCCTTAAACCCATCCGAGCTATCGTGATTGGGTTTACCTTGTCCGAGCCAAGGTTGAGTTGCGATCTCACCGGGCCGAGCTTAACTGAGGAAGTTTTTGTCGCCGAGCGACAGTCGAATCGGAGACACTCCTGCCGCCGAGCAAACTCGATTGGCTGGTCATTATCTCCACAGTCATGTCAAAGGTCTTTCAGCCGTCTTGTGACGCGTTACCGATGCCACGCGTCACCGAGCCATTGGGTCGTGATGCTGGCGGTGAAATTCAAGCACGCCGTTTGGGTTTTTCCCCAACATTAAACCCAAAACGAAGGGCCTAAACCCTTCACTTCCATTCTCTTTGTCTTCCTCAAGCACTCCAAACCCTAGCCTCCCACAGCTTGTGAATCCCTCCCTGTTGCTTCCTGCTTACTCGCCATCTTCGACGCTGTGTTCGAGATTTGGAGGCTTTTGATCCGCAAGCCCTCAGACCACCACCGTTTTTGGTAAGTTTTCTTCCCCCCATTTTTCTGTTTCCACTTCCCAGTCTTCCATGTTTTGTTCTCCGTCTCTGCTCCACTGTTCTTTCTTATTCTTTTCGTTTGGGACCACTAGATCTTGGAAACCCTAGGAAAATGGGAATGGTAGAGAAGGGGGGCTCTCGTGCCTGTTTTACTTTAGGTTGAGTGAATGAACCACGAACCTAGAAAGAACAAGATGAACGGATGAATTACGGGCAAGACCGAGCAAAAACTCTTTAGATCCTCAATTAGAGGTATGTAGAGCAAAAATTTGTTTGTGGCTTTTGCCGAGGCCATAACCGAGTCATGTACACCTTAGATCGGCGATTAGGTTTCTAGGGCTAAAGGCACAATCGAAGCCCATATCTTGATGCGGGCTTGAGCAAAAACCCCCATTCAGAACCCAACCGATCAAAACTCCTAGACCGAGTAGAAACCAGCACCAAAAAGGGAAAGGCTAATAAAGCCGTCCTGAGGGGCCGAGGTGGTTGGAGAGCCGGCCAAACACTTTGAACCTTTCTGAGCTATTCCAGTAGGAGCCGCGCAATATCTGCCGTGCTAACCCTTGGAATTATTTTTCAACATGCAGAACAAATAGGACCGTCCATTCCAGCGTCATCATTCGTGGAGCTCAAAGTCCGAGCAACCACTACACAATTTTGACCGAGATACCAAATAAAACCGAGATAGATGGGCAAATACCGTTTTAGGGTTAGCTCGCCCGGGGCAATGGCGGAGTTTCGCGAGGAGTACCATATTCCTGACGATGTAATCTTAGAGCTCGGCAAGAAGGGAGAAACTCCATGGGGCGATCTAGAACGGTGCCCCTTCACCGTGGTATCGATAATAGAGGGCGGACTTCGCTTCCCGGTCCAACCCCTGATCTGCGAATTTTTGAGGCAGACAGGGCTTTGCCCGACCCAGGTCTCAAATAACACATATAAAATAATAAACGGCGTCGCCGAGCTGAACCGAAGGCACGGTCTCAATCTCGGCCTCGCAGAAATTTTTCACCAATACAGCCTTAGTTCGAATAAGGGTGGGTTTTGCTATTACCTCAAAGTAAAGAAGGGCCGAGCAAAACTCATTGAGGGCAACCCGGACAAAGAGTCCAATGATGACGACTTCCTGTGGGTGTCCGGTTCTTATAAGGACACCGAGGCACCAATACCGGGCTGGCGAATTAAGAAAAACTTCGGTAGTGCCGGTAAGGAGCCCGGCTGACCGTACAACAATCTTTCTGCTCTTTGCTATTATTCGTTGCACCGGTCTAACACTTGTCTCTTCTTGCAGATAAGAATTTGGTCATAGCGTTACCGTGCTAACCAGAAGCAATCGAGTCTTGTCACATTCCTCGCAAGAACAGAGGGAGTCTTCAACCTTGCTCGGTTTTGAGCAAACGTACAATTACCAAGCACCGCGCAAAGGCAGAGTCACCGACTTTCTGCGCGAGCCAACCCCCGAACCAGATCCAACTTTGCCACCGGTCAGACTCGTCCCAACCACCGAAGAGCAAGAGATGGCTAAAATACGAGCCATTAAGTCCATGATCACCGGGGACGAAGGCGACTCCCCACCCCCAGAAGCAACCGGGGGAACATCTTCCACCCCCGCCGGACAAAAAGAAGGGGCGGTGCTTGCCCTAGCCAGCGAACACCCGGCTGGACGGCCGAAGAAGAAACCAAGGAGGGAGGCGGCCGGGCAAGCCCTTGTGGATGAAGGCTCCACTGAAGTTGCCTCGACCGAGCTCGGCGACCAGACCGAGCAACATCTTGCCCGCAAATCCAAGGGCAAGGCCCCTGCTGTCCCCCCGGTCTGGGCGCCTGAGTTCGTCTACAAGGGCCGAGCAGTCTCCGCCGCAGATTCTGTCTCCGAGGATAAGGATATCTCGCTTGGTTTCAATCTGACCAAGGGATTGATCCTGCCCGGGGACATGCAAAAAGACAGAAAAGAAAGAAGGCAAAAACAAAGCAAGAAATTGAAAATGTCTTCAATCGAGATCAAGGCCTTGTTCGGTTTCTCCAACGGCCACCTCGGCATTTGTGGGCGTTTGCTCGGGCAGGCTCTCCTCGGCTTCGGCGTCAGCGCCGTCCAGTGCGACAACCTCCCGATCAATTGATCCATCTTCGGCATCGGGGGATGCGTCGGATGGAGTTTGCTCGGTCGGATTCTCCATCTGCTCGGTCTGATTCTGGACGGCAGCTTCTTCCTCGGCCTCCTTCCTTGCCTCTACAATGAGCCGGTTCTGGGTGGCGTTGGCGTAGGCCTGCATGTAGTCCGGGATGTGCGCGGCAGGAAGATTGTTGAACATGTCAGAATTGCGGCCAAGTCCAACTTTCTCCACGGCGGCTTTCCAGCCGCACTGGAAAAAGATGTCCTTGGTTGCCCGGACTTGACGTTCGTACGTCTTCTCCCCCTGAGCGTAACCCCGGTCTTCCGCGTCGTCCACGGCCTTGTCCTTCTCGGCCTTGTGAGTGTCGCGGTTATGAGTTTCGCGTACCGCTTTGGCTTTCTTTTCGCGGCCTTGGTCTTCTTCCTCAAATGCCGAGCTTCGTCATAGCTGTCAAATGGCTCGTCTTTGACGACCACCTGCTCGGCCCTGAGCATTTCTATCTCGGCCTTGAGCACTTTGTTCTCGGTGATGGCGTCTCGGAGGCTTTTGTCGAAGGCAACCATTCGCCACGGGCGATAGTTCTTTTGTGCGGCCTGCAAGCAGAACAGATTATTACTATCTACAAGCCGAGCAAACAAAAAACCGAACACAAAGTTGAAGAAAAAACGAAGAACTTACCAGCACAATGGATTCTGCAGCCGAGCGGAGGACCTTGAGGTCTGATATCCCCGGGCAGGATCAATCCCTTGGTCAGATTGAAACCAAGCGAGATATCCTTATCCTCGGAGATAGAATCTGCGGCGGAGACTGCTCGGCCCTTGTAGACGAACTCAGGCGCCCAGACCGGGGGGGCAGCAGGGGCCTTGCCCTTGGATTTGCGGGCAAGATGTTGCTCGGTCTGGTCGCCGAGCTCGGTCGAGGCAACTTCAGTGGAGCCTTCATCCACAAGGGCTTGCCCGGCCGCCTCCTTGGTGGTTTCTTCTTGTCTTCGGTGTTCATTGCTAGAAGCAAGCACCGCCCCTTCTTTTTGTCCGGCGGGGGTGGAAGATGTTCCCCCGGTTGCTTCTGGGGGTGGGGAGTCGCCTTCGTCCCCGGTGATCATGGACTTAATGGCTCGTATTTTAGCCATCTCTTGCTCTTCGGTGGTTGGGACGAGTCTGACCGGTGGCAAAGTTGGGTCTGGTTCGGGGGTTGGCTCATGCGGAGTCGCTTTGCGCTGCTTGGTAATTGTACGTTTGCTCAAAACCGAGCAAGGTTGAAGACTCCCTCTCTGTTGCAGGAATGCGCAGCAAGACTCTGATTGCTTCCTGGTTAGCACGGTAGTAACGCGCAGCCAAATTCTTATCTGCAAGAAGAGACAAGTGTTAGACCGGTGCAACGAATAATAGCAAAGAGCAGAAAGATTGTTGTACGGTCAGCCGGGCTCCTTACCCAAGACTACCGTTTTTTCTTAATTGGCCAGCCTCGGTGTCCTCATAAGAACCGGACACCCACAGAAGTCGCCATCATTGGACTCTTTGTCCGGTTGCCCTCAATGAGTTTTGCTCGGCCCTTCTTTACTTTGAGGTAATAGCAAAACCCACCCTTATTCGAACTAAGGTCAGATTGGAAAAATTTCATGAGGCCGAGATTGAGACCGTGTCTTGCTTTTCGACGCCGCTTATTATTTTATATGTGTTATTCGAGACTGGTCGGCAAAGCCCCTGCCTCAAAAATTCGCAGATTAGGGGTTGGACCGGGAAGCGAAGTCCGCCCTCTATTATCGATACCACGGTGAAGGGGCACCGTTCTAGATCGCCCCATGGAGTTTCTCCCTTCTTGCCGAGCTCTAAGATTACATCGTCAGGAATATGGTACTCCTCGCGAAACTCCGCCATTGCCCCGGGGGAGCTAACCCTAAAACGGTATTTGCCCATCTATCTCGGTTTTATTTGGTATCTCGGTCAAAATTGTGTAGTGGTTGTTTGACTTTGAGCTCCATAATGATGACGCGGAATGGACGGTCCTATTTGTTCTCAGATGTTGAAAAATAATTCCAAGGGTTAGCACGGCAGATATATTGCCTCTTCGAATAGCTCGGAAAGGTTCAAAGTGTTTGGCCGGCTCTCCAACCACCTCGGCCCCTTAGGACGGCTTTATTAGCCTTTCCTTTTTTGGTGCTGGTTTCTACTTGGTCTAGGAGTTTTGATCGGTTGGGTTCTGAATGGGGGTTTTTGCTCGAAGCCGATCAAGATATGGGCTTCTGATTTCAGGCCTTTAGCCCGGTAAAACCTAACTGCCGATCTAAGGTGTACATGACTCGGTTATGGCCTCAGTGCAAAGCCACAAACAGCTTTTTGCTCGGTTACAGCCCTAATTGAGGATCTAAAAGAGTTTTTTGCTCGGTCTTGCCCAGAATTCATCTGGTTCATCTTGTTCTTTCTAGGTTCGTGGTTCATTCACTCAACCTAAAGTAAAACAGGGGGCACGTAGAGCCCCCCTTCTCTACCATTCCCATTTTCCTAGGGTTTCCAAGATCTAGTGGTCCCAAACGAAAAGAATAAGAAAGAACAGTGGAGCAGAGACGAAGAACAAAACATGGAAGACTGGGAAGTGGAAACAGAAAATGGGGGGGAAGAAAAACTTACCAAAAACGGTGGTGGTCTGAGGGCTTGCGGATCAAAAGCCTCCAAATCTCGAACACAGCGTCGAAGATGGCGAGTAAGCAGGAAGCAACAGGGAGGGATTCACAAGCTGTGGGAGGCTAGGGTTTGGAGTGCTTGAGGAAGACAAAGAGAATGGAAGTGAAGGGTTTAGGCCCTTCGTTTTGGGTTTAATGTTGGGGGGAAAACCCAAACGGCCTTGCTTGAATTTCTGCGGATAGTTGGTACCACGACCGAAAGACCTTTGACATGATCAGGAGATAATGACCGCCAATCGAGTTTGCTCGGCGCGAGTGTCTCCGATCGTCGCTTCAGCGACAAAAACTTCCTCAGTTAAGCTCGGCCCGGTGAGATCGCAACTCAACCTTGGCTCGGACAAGGTAAACCCAATCACGATAGCTCGGATGGGTTTAAGGGCAATGAGGAAGATTTCCATCAGCAAGACGGCTAAAGCAAGAAATAACGTCCAGCGCTACGGACTACACCGCAAGATGAAACGGCCGAGCAGTCAGTCTTGCTCGGGCGACGAGGTCGACTGGTGACCTCTTGGATGTCGCCGTGGAGCGAAGTCCGTAGTAGATTTCAAATGAAGGCAGCACGCTGGAGGATGCGTTCGCCATGCCATCGCCGTCGGCCAAGGCGGTTACGCGTCGAGGTTGGAGATAAGACGGATGGAGACCGACATGCCTTGCAACCGTCAATCGCGATGAACCGCGAGGTAGCTCGGCATTGGCGATAGGTTCTCGCCAGTCCTAGGGGTTAGGCCGGTACCGATTAAGGGTGCCACCGGGCCAATGGTGTGAATTAGAGGACATCTGCCCACTTAACGCCTCAATACCGCCGGCGCGCTAAATGCTCGAAAGAGGACAAAACTTTTACGTGTAAGGTGGTGAGGAAGGACAACAGAGGTAGTCGCGCACAATCTCGGGCTGCGTGCCTAGATATAGAGAGGAAGGTGAACGCATCGTATGCGAATTCACTCTCTCGACCTTCTTTCTTCATTCTTCTTCCTCACGAACCGACTTGAGCGTCGGAGGGTTTTTCCGCAGACACCGCCGGCAAATTTCACCTTTCAGGTTGCAGACATGCCTTACTGTAAGCTTGACGTTCAAGGCGTACGGAGAGCTTAGGATATTTCGCCCCCGTACACAGATATAGTTGAAAAATAACAAAAACATACAGATCTGCCATCAATTGCACTTGGAGAGTGTGGATGATTTGTCTTAGACCCTCCAAATTAACTTGCAAAAGAAAATTTAAAGTGAAAATGAGACTTCTTAAAAATAAACTACTTCACCTGAGCTCCCCAACCCACGCCAAATGAAGAAATGGAAGAGGGCGGAGACCATGAGCCATCTTCCTTACGAGCAATAACCAATCCTGTTCCAATGTTGTAGGTAACCATCATGCCAACTTTCACAATAGTAAGTATTGCAAGGCCTTTTGCTTGTCGTAGAATAGCATCTGGAATTGCTTTCTCGAGTCCCAGAGAACCAACCTGAGCATACATATTCCATTAAGTAAAGCATCAGATCATGGAATCATAACAAACTCTACAGGAGAATAATTGAAATGAAATAGTTATCTTCAAGGTTAACAAACATTGTTGCCATAATTATGGAATTCCTCAGTAAAATCCCAACTGCAAAGGATGATGCATTATTAATGTACAGAGCCTGATGCATTTTGCCACAGCATTTCTATTGTTTAAATAATAACTGGATGAGCATAAAAGCATGACTGACAATAATATAGAAGTAACCAAAATCTTACCTTATCATTATAACCCCGAATTGTGTTTGTGGCCTTGTAGATCTCGTATTCCATGGATCGAGCCCATGGAAAATTTGCCCATGATCGTAAAGTGCCGAGGTCTAACATCATTGGTTGGTAAATGAAAGCAAAGACGACTTACTTGATCCATTAAGTGTGGCCGACAGATTCAAGACGCACACAACAAACATCACACACTCGTTGGGGATTGTTCTCATGAAACTTAGGCGGCAACAAGCTCCTTCCTCTAGTACACTCGCCACAAAATATTCCTCCACAAAACCGACGAGTGATGCGGCCGCACATGATAGGGTGAAAATGGATATTACATAGCATACAAGCAAAAGCAGACTATCAGCACCATTTCGGTGGCTCCGCTTCAAGAATCTTCACTGTAACCAAAATTGGCCTCGGTGAGAGTCTCGACCATCTCTTTCCAAGCTTGCTCAATTAGGTGGCTTGATATCCATGAAATTTTACGAATATCACCAAGCAAGAGCACTAACTTTTCCCTGGGCCACAAGTAACATTTCAACTACCACATCCCACATGGTCAACTCTTTATCTTCCTCAATGTCGACTCAACCCATGTCTCCTTCGGGAAGTATCCCCATTTGGATCAGACCTCTGCCCACTCTTCATGCTCACTTTCTCGACAGAGGCGGAACAGAACAGTATCCAAACCCCAGTTTCTTGAAGCGGTGAGTCATAATAGAAGTATTTTCCTAATTTTCTGTGGTTGGTATTTGATTCTCCCTTCTCACCATTCTCCTCCTTTAAGTGTTGAGGTAATTTGGTATCACATGCTTCATGCGTTGGCATTTGTTGGGCCATGAAACCACTATTCTCATCATTCTCTTCCTTAAAATGTTGAGATAATATGGGATCACATGCTTCATGTTTTGCCATTTTTTGGTCCATAAACGCACTCTTCTCATCATTCTCTTCCATTGATTGTTGAGGTAATTCGGTATCACATGCTTCATGCTTTGCCATTTTTTGGTCCATGAAAGCACTCTTCTCATCATTCTCTTCCATTGATTGTTGAGGTAATTTAATATCACATTCTTCAAGTTTGTCCATTACTTGGATCATATAATCACTCTTCTGATCATCACCCTCACTTTTGTGTTGAGGTACTTCAATATATTTTTTAGGTTTATCCAATTGTTGGCTCAGTAAACCTCTCTGCCCTTCATTCTCCTCCGTTGCAATGTCACATTTTTCAGGTTCACACATTTCTTGGGCCAAGAAACTCTTGCCATCATTCTCCTTCCTTGCTTGTTGAGGTAATTCAGCATCTTTAGCCATTTGTTGCCCCATAAGGCCCATTATCTCATCCATCTCCTGTGTCCAACAAGAAGGTAACTCAGTATTACATTCTTCAAATTTATCCATTTGTTGGTTCATGAAACAAACTGGGTCTCGTAAATCATTGTGCTCTTTATGCTGATGAAATCCCTCACAATCCTGTCATCATCATGAAAAGACATTCAAAATAAGAAAAAATTCCACTAATCAAAGACTTGATTAGAACATAGCAGTAAGGACCAAATACTCAAGAAACAGAGAGAGAGAGAAACCAGAAGAATGTAAGTCTCTAGCATCAAATGCTGCCTATTAGCCTTCTAAAATGCTTTCTGATGAACTGTTTTTTCCCTATTCCTAATGCATCCAAAATTCAAATGCAAGTATGCTAAATTGCTTTGAACATTACTACCCAAATATATATACAGAAATGTGTCCTTCCACGGTCACAGAAAATGATGGTGATAGAAGCTATGAGAGTGAACGAACACATGACAGAATCGTCAGAAGAATATAAAGAAGAGGTGAATGTAATCTAAGATGTTGAGGAAACGGTAAGAACAAAGTGAGGTGTTGCACATGATCCATGTATGGTAGCAGCAGCAGTGTTGAATTAGATAGTGGCATGTACGACTCATAACAATGACAATTATAGCAGAGCAGCAGAGAATGTAGCAACTATTTTCTAGCAGTGTTTTAAGTTAATGCAAAAGGTTTTGGACCTTGTCTCCACTCTAAACAGGGGCCGGGGAAGGGGGGGCCCTGGCCCCTGTTACACTTCCCAAATTGCTTATAGGATGTGTATAGAACTTATGATGTCTAACAAACTTATTTTCCTTATATAATATATTTAAGTACACATAGCCATCTCAAGGGAATTTATTTGTTAAAATAATTAATTATTTCTCTTTCTCTCTTTTCTTTATTCAGTCAGTAGACAACACTTTCCTTTTTGCAGTTGGAGGACAACTCTTTCATTCTTTTCACTCAAATTTGTCTCTCATTTTTTGTTTTTTGTCTATGGTATTTCCCTCTTTTATTTATGGGAAGGCTATATGGTACACCCCTTACCACAAGAGATGTTATGAGTTTTTGTGGCGTAAGTTATGAACTATTGTAATTACGTTACAAAGAACGCACTGTAAAAAAGGTCTTAATTACAAATGATATGATTATGTTGTGAATATTAAAACATTATGAACTATTGTAGCAAAACAACTTATGAACGACTGTGATTTTATTACGAATCACTGTGGTATAAATTCCGAAGAGCATACAATATCCATCTTTTAGGGGTGTGTACATAATTTTTCCTTCACTCAACTATTTATACATTCAACAAATAAATACGAGACAACTTCAAAAATCTATATACACATACACTGTGATCTGTAATTCATTACAATTGACGTAGTTAGATGAATTTTTAAATTTGTACTTTTCTACTGGTGAATTATTAAAGTTCAAGTTCTTGAAACACATGTAAACGGAACACACTGGTGTTATCAATAAATATTTAAGTTGTTTAAACCTATATTCACCCAATCTTTTGGACTAATCCAATGCCTTAGCTTTTGGCTCTCCCAATAGTAGATTTCTGGCTCCGCCCCTGACTATAAGGCTGTGTTTGGATCATGATTTGGGTAAGGATTTAGAAAAGGAAAAAAAAGTAATATGGAAATCTAATATCAAAGCATTGTTTTTCATCCTTTTTTTTTTTTTTTTTTTTTGTTCATTCTTGAATTTGTTTACTGATTCCTCTTCAATTTTGCGACTTTTCATTCAACTATGATTAATCAAATCCGAGTTTTCTCAATTTAATCAAATTCATTAAACTAAAACACATAGAAGCATAGATATTCGTGTGGTTTTCGATTTTGAGTGTCCAATTCAAACAAAACCATGGAAGTATTTAAAATTGAAAAGCAATTACCGTGTGATTGGTGGCTTCTGTGCAGATTGAGATTGTGGAAACCCTAGACGCCAGAGGTTGAAATTCGCCTTGGGCTTCAGTTTGTGTACAGCGTTCCTTGTCCTCCATCGATCGAATTTGAAGCACAGGGTACGAAACAATCAGTTGATGCGGCGAAGATAGAGAGAGATTAATTGCAGATTTTTTGCATATATATTTGGCTAAATTACAAATATGTCTCAAGTTTTCTTAAAAGTATAAATTAGCTTATGTAGTTTGAAAATTATTAATAATTTTTATTAATTTTTTTTTATTTAATAGAATTAATTAAAAAATAACATTTATAATTACTTTCTTATATAATAATAAAATATTTATAATTATTTTCTTATATAATAATAAAATTATTTAAATTATTAATTATAGGGGGATGCACCAATAAATCTCAAATTAATAACTTATGCACTGTTTAGTCCTAAAAATTTTCTTATAGACTGAAAGGTCCCATTACAATGTTAATAACATCAGATATAATGTTAATAACATCAGTGTCATGTTACAAACATTAGATTTCAAATATCTAATGTTCATTAAATTTTAATTATGTTTGAAAATATAAGATAAAAAACATCTAATATTCATCAGATTTCAATAAATTTTGAAATTATAGAATGAAACATCAGATCATTTACATCATTTACATCATGTTGATGTAAAAATGGGACTAAATGGAGCATAAGAAAACTTTTAAGACTAAATAGTTCAACGTTTTAAAAACTAGGACTTATGTATTAATAAAAAAATAATTTGTTATGAAATTAAAAAATTCAAAAAATATAATATAATTTTTAGATTGTAAAAAGTAACAATAATATTTGAGAGTACTAATTAATGCTACCATTAATGATGAGACCCACTGTTAAAATGTGTGCTGTGTTTTATTTTTTTTTATTTTTCATGTCATTAGTGATGATTTTATGGTACCAAATTAATAACATCACTCGTTACTAAAAAAGTAATTCATATTCTAATCTAATCTCTGTAATTTATCATATATATTTTAGTGTTTTTCTTGTTCACGCAGCCCATGGTGACATTTTACGTCGTCTTTACGTCACAGTCATTCCATCATCTAAGCGCACCACCCAAATGAGTCTTTTACACCCAACATTGAAATTCTAATCGTTACTGCCACTGCAAACAAATTTTATGGAGTGATTTGTGTTTCTCATTATCACCTATGTTTGTTTGGAAACTTGATTATTTTAGATGGGTTTTTTTTTTTTTTTTTTTTTTTTTTTTTTTTTTTGTATCTTTTTAGTTTGATCCCAATATATATATATATATATATTATTTAGAATTATAATTGATTTTTTTTAATTAATTTGATAATGAAACTTGATTATTTTAAATGATTTTTTATTTATTTATTTTAGTTTGATTAAAAAAAATATTATTTAGAATTATAATTGATTTTTTTAATTAATTTAATAATTGTGAGAAAAAAGTAAAAAATAATTATAATTTAAATATGATATTTTATCTTATTAGTTATTTTATTTTATTTTGCCTTTATTAACTCTTTTAATCCAAAACTATCTTTCCAAATACGCCCATTATTAGTTATTAGTGATATGACATTAATTTAATTATAATTCGAGATTTTCTTTTTTTGTTATATCTTTTATGGTGTTTAGATATAACACAATATTTTGTAATTATGATTTCCATGACCCTTTTGACGTTGTGTGTGATGTTCTAAGAAAAAGAGGAGCCGCTCAAGCGATGAAAGGAGGTCATCCAATATTTCGTCTACAGGTCTGAAATTCTGGAAAGAAGGCTTTTTCACTTGAGTGACCAAGTAACAGCTCGAGCAGTTCTTGCTTTCATACTGCTCAAGCATTGTATTGATCACTCGAGTGGTCTGTTCCGAGTCAACCAATTAAAAATCGATTTTCACTCAACTTTTTCTCGTTTTTCATTTCCTCTCTTCCTCTTTTCCCTATTTCCGAAAACCCTTGTCCCAAACACTTGAATTCCTCTATTTTTACGAAGGATCTCTTAAAAAACTTGCATTATGAGTGAAGATTGTCACGCCCTAGATTTTATTACTCTGATATATTACTAAATTCCTTATAAAAATCCATTTCCAAATAGTTAGAGAAGCAAAACAAACTAAATAGAATAAATAAGGTTCTCTCTCGCATAATTACAATGATAGAAATTTTCTATATAAATATTCACAACACATGCCTCAAGGCTTACATAAAAGACTTCAAAATAAATAATTACATAGAATAAACCGCCTCAACACTACAACATTTTAATCATTCATTTACAATTTACACCGGATGGACTCATAACACGCAACAACACATTTCACACATTGAGGTCATACAATTCAATTCATTTCAATCTTATTCAATTCTCCAATACAATTCAACAGATTCGCATATATAAAGTTCTCACATGGTTAACAACGAATATACACATACCAACAACTGGTTTCCCCAACCAAGGCACACCAACACAGTTGGGCAATACTCTGGAAGGAAAGCTAAAACATTTCTCAAGCGCCATGCTTTACCGGTGGCTAGTCAGAAGGAAAGCAGACCTCCATATAATCTAACAATCCACACTCTTTACTGGGTGCTATTCCGGAAAGAAGGCGAAACCTCTATCAAGCGCTACACTTTACCAATCATGAGTCGAAAAGAAATGGACCCTCGTTCCAAAACTTTAACCCATCAATTCTTCATTTCAATTCAGAAAATTACACTAACAATAAAAGCAAAATTTCTTCTTTATGCATGAATATAATTTGTTCTCCACAATATTCCCCACACTCCAACATCAACTCCTTTTATTTAAATTACACCATCCATTTAATTTCATACACTTTACATAGTTCATAACACCATTTCCCATCACCCATTTACTATAACATGAACCTATTCCTAAATGATTATTCTCACAACATTTAATAATCAACATTCATACTCATTTCAACCAAACATTAACTCTATTTCAAGAATGAAAGACCAATTGAAGAAAAACCCCATGCTAAAATAAAATTCAAAACTAGGGTTTGGATAAAATTAGGGGCTTTCTACCTTAAAGCGCATAATCATGTTCCCCTAAAACCAAAACTTCCATAATCTACCTTAATCATATGTTTAACTCTTTTGCCTTGGAAACCCTAACTCCTTCTACTTGCTTTTCAAGAAAATTCCTTTCAACGTAAGGTTTTATGCAATAAAAACATATCACCAATATACAAAAATATTGAGGAGAAACAAATAAATCCCTACCTTTAGCAAGAAGAGGAAGAAACCTAGAAGATCAACTTCAACAAAAACATGATCCGCTCAAATTAATAGAAAGCCCTCGTCATGCTCATTAGTTTTGTAGAAAGGACTAGGGTGAGATTCTCACTAAAAAGAGATGAAATCCAAGGTTTAAAGAGCTTTGAAGCTCAACAATGGCTAGAAAAAGAGAGATGAGAGAGAAAAAATCTGGAAAGAATGAAGAAAAATAGGCAAAAAATAACTTTTTATAGTGCTAATCCCAAACAAACCACTCGAGCGATGAAACAAGCACTCGAGCGTTAGAGACACAAGACCGTTTGAGCGACACAACCTCTGCTCAAGCTCAAAAATCAAGCTCCCAGAAATTTAGACCATAAAGAACAGACTGCTCGAATGAACACTTGTGCGCTTGAGCGAACATCACCTTCTCTTAGAATCTCTAAACTGCAAGCAAAAGTACTGGATGCCCCTGAAAAACCACTCAAGTGAGCAAATCTTCGCTGAAGTTATAAAGAAAATTTTCAGAATGCTACAATCTCCCACCCTTAGAAAATTTCGTCCCCAAAATTAATGATATATTCCACTCGGAAAGAGAAATCAACAAAAAAACTGCACTTACAATCAGGGGCCTAATCCATCCCTGGAGTAGTCTCCTGGGTTTCCAAACCAACACGACTGTACCCTCTTGACCCCGAGTGAATAGATTAACAAGTTAAGAAAAATGAGTAATTCCCGACTTACCGTGTAACGCCCCCCCCTAAAAAAAAAACAATAACCCAACTCAAAACATTGCTTACAAATGATCAACAAATCATATCTTCTATTCCATTCATAACTTTGCTCAAATACAAAGGATGACATATGCGATATACATTCATAAATCCTAAATTTTGAATCTATAGCATATGGCATGGATACATGAATTAAAGTAAAAGTAAAATCAATTAATTACATGCCCTAATGGCTACAACTTTCTAAGTCGATGCTTGGGTATAACAAAATGAGTTCAACTTAATACAAGTAAAGTCTGAGGCTTAATAAAAAATAATTACATCAATAAACAAAAATGAAGCCCTTGACTCCAAGTCCTCCCAAGCTGCGTCCTTAGTGGAGGCATATCATTAGCACTTGAAAGTTGTTTTTTATATAGGGTGAGCTAAAGCCCAGTAGAGATGCTCTAACATAGTATATGAATCTTATCAAAATTATAAGGTTTAAGGTAAATGCACATGCATGCCATTGTCAAACATTCCTCGTTTTCCATCTCAAAACAATGCAATGTCAGATTATAAATCAATTCATGAAAATAATTCTTTTTATAGCAGAAAACAAGGCAGTGGATACAAAATACTAGGAATCTCTAGGTACGTGTCTGCCAGTAGACTATACAAGCACTATTAAAGCCATTTTACCGATACTAACTGGAAGGATCGGCACCTAATCACGCGAGTTTCTAGACTTTCACCAAGGACACACAGGCCAACATCATAACCACAATTACACCTCCTAACTAGATTCACTAAGGCATTCATTTATTTTTCTCAAAATCAATACATTTACAATGTTCAATATGAAATGATGCTTAATGCACAATATATGAGAAATTAGTTTCAATTTAACCTAATCCTCATGCAATGTTTACAACACTCAAGACTATCCTCTACCGATAGCCCAAAATAGATATTTCTATACAACAGATAGTTTCTAATCAAAATATATAATTTATCATTTTACAATGAGAGTGATATTACATATCCAACTCCACCATCATCATAAACATAAGTATTGTTCCAATCTTATGAAACCCAACATCATTTTCTATTTCCTTTCACAAATCCAAATACTTCAAATTTTAGAACAAAGCCCTCTTTACTTACAAAATTAATTTTAAGAAAGGATATTCACCATTTTAACCTCAAATTTTAGAACAAAGCCCTCTTTACTTACAAAATCAATTTTAAGAAAGGATATTCACCATTTTAACCTCAACCATAAACATATCCCCACAATTATTCTCAAGAACCCATTTGGGAAAGCCCTCTTTTGATTTCAAAATAAAATCCTAGGTTTTCCCAAAAATCTCTAAATCACTAGCCCATTTCAAAAAGAAAATAACTAAGCTAAAAATCATATTAAAGGTCAAAGAAATTCCTACCTTAAAATAGAAGACAAAGGAAAGCAAAAGGTAGAACTTGGCGGAGCCAAAAACATTAACTTTTCCAATTAGAATGAAGCCCTTGACGTGCTCAATCTTTTACTCCAAAGGGCTAGGGTGGGGAAACCAATGGATTGAGAGTATTTGGAGCTAGAAGTGAGTGCTAGAGAGAGAGTGTGTGTGTGAAGGTTATAGGGTTTTGAAATGTTTAGAGAGTGTGTTTAAAAGTGACCCAAAAACCTATTTCAAATGCAACTAAAACTCCCAATAGTCAAACTCAACAAGCAACAAGATGGAAATGAGATGAACGACAGTTAAGTACATGGATTCTCGAATTCAAAAGCAAGAAATGGGTTCGGTCTAAATCGGAATCATAATCTCCCCCCCTTAAGGAATTTCGTCTCGGAAATTTAAAATCAACTAACATTTATTGAAAATAAAACAAATTATATATCATCCAGACTTGTAACAAGGATACACCAAATTTTTTAACACCAACTATTACAGTTTAATTCCCCAAAACATATACAATGTTTATATATATATATATATATATTACAACATAAATAAGATTTTCAATACAAGTCTCAAATATCAACAAATAGGTCCGAATACTTCTCACAGACTTCTGTCTCATGCTTCTAAGTCGCCTCCTCAACCCCATGGTATCGTCACAACACCTGAACCAATGGAATAGTCTTGCCTTGCAAGACTTGGTCCTGAGAGTCTAAAACCCGTACCGGTCTCTCCTTATACGAGGCATCCTCATCTACCTCTAACTCGGTCCAATTCAACACGTGTGAAGGATCAAACTCATACTTTCAGAGCATACAAATATGGAACATGTCATGAACCTCAAAAAGTTGGGGTGACAAGGCCAAATGATAAACTACCTTCCTGATCCGCTCTAGCATCTCAAAAGGCCCAATAAATCTAGAAGACAACTTCCTGCTCTTCCCGAATCTTATTAAACCCCATCTCGATGATATCTTCAGGAACACGTGATCTCCTACCTCAAAGGACAAGGGTCTCCTTTTATGATCGACATAGCTCTTCTGGCGATTCTGAGCTAGTCTCCTTCTATGGTCTACATAGCTCTTCTGGCGACTCCGAACCGAAACCAACCTTTTACGAATAAGCGCGACCTTCTCTGTCATTTCTTGGACTAATTTAAGACCTAACATAAGTGCGCCACCCACTTCGGTCTAACACACTGGAGATCTACACGATCAATCATACAAGGCCTCAAACGATGTCATACCAGTACTCGTCTGAAAGCTATTATTATTGGCAAATTCCACTAAAGGTAAATGTCTCTTCCACGATCCCTTAAAATCTAGAACATAATCTTGAAGCATGTCCTCTAAGATCTGAATGGTTCGCTCAGACTGCCCGTCAGTTTGAGGATGATAGACGGTGCTAAACGTCAATCTAGTGCCCAATGCATTCTGTAAGCTCTGCCACAACCGAGTTGTGAAATGAGGATCTCTATCCGAAACAATAGTCACAAAAACCCCATGAAGTCGAACTATGTCCCTAACATAAAGGTTGGCAAGATAATCTATTGAGTCACTCGTGTGCATATGTACAAAGTGTGTTGATTTAGTTAACCGGTCAACTATCATCCACACGACATCATTACCTCGTTGAGTCCTCGAAAGACCCACAATAAAATCCATCGTGACATACTTCCATTTTCATTTGACTATAGGTAAGGGTTGTAACAAACCTGCTGGTCGCTGCTGCTCGTCTTTCACTTATTGACAAGAAAGGCACCTCGAGACAAACAAGGCTACGTCTCTCTTCATCTCCCCCCACCAAAACTGGCGGTTAAGGTCGTGGTACATCTCTGTGCATCCCGGGTGTACCGCAAGGCATGAATGGTAGAACTCTGAGAGTTCCTCCTCCATACAAGATTCTGGCACGAAAAGATGGCCCAAATACCTCACACTCGAGTCAAAATACACGTTCAAGCCTTTTTACTTTTTTCCCCTAGCTATCTTCCCTCTGATAGCCTTTATTTCGTGATCTCCTCTCTGTGCTTCTATAACTCGGCTCACTAGTATAGGTTGTACAGCTATAGTGAATAAAATGGCCGACTCAACGGACTCGCTAAGATGCAAGTCGAACTCGCCAATAGCACCAAACATCTCCCCATTCCCGGATGACAATTACACTACTTACAGACTTCCTACTCAAAGCGCCGGCCATTACATTGGCCTTTTCCGGATGATAGTACAACTCAAAATCGTAATTCTCTATAGACTCCATCCACCTCCTCTATTTCAAATTCAAATCTTCTCACTATATATGTAATGTCTCTAGATTTTTAAGGCAAAAATCACCGCCATTAGCTCTTAGTCGTGAGTAGGATAATTTCTATCATGCGTTTTCAACTACCGCAAACTATATGCTACCACTTTCCCCTCTTGCATCAATATACAACTCAACCCTTCTCGAGACACATCACAATAAACTGAATAGTCTAAACCCCTCTTCAGAATAATCAATACTAAAGCAGTGGTGAGTCTAACCTTAAGCTCTTGGAGACTTTCACAAGTCTCACTCCACACAAACTTCATCCCCTTCCTCGCCAATCGAGTCAATGGTGAGGCCAATTTAGAGAAGTGTTTCACAAAACGTTGGTAATACACGGCTAAGCCCAAGAAACTCTAGATCTCAAAGGCATTCTTAGGTTGTTCCTAATTTTGCATTGCCTCTATCTTAGAAGAGTCTACCATATCCCTTTTCCCTAATACCACATGGCCTAAGAACTTGACTTCTTTTTACCAGAACTCGCATTTCCCAAACTTAGCATATAAATAGTGGGCTCTAAGCAACTCAAGTACGATCCGTAAGTGTTCCTTGTGTTCCTCCTCGAAGGGTGAGTAGATTAAGATGTTGTCAATAAAGACAACCACGAAATGGTCTAATGACTCACAGCAGATTCGATTCATCAAATCCATAAACGAAACCGGTGCATTAGTTAGCCCAAACAACATCACTAAGAACTTATAGTGGACATACTGCTTACGGAATGCTGTTTCCTGAATATCCTCATCCTTCACCTCAACTAGTGATAATCTAATCTCAATTCAATCTTAGAAAAGCAACAAGACCCCTTCAACTAGTCAAACAAATCATCTTTATGAGGTAATGGGTATTTGTTTTTAATAGTTACCTAATTTAACTTCTGGTAATCGATGCACAATCACAAGGTGCCATCCTTCATCTTAGCAAAGAAAGCCAGTGCTCTCCAAGGCGATGTACTAGGGCAAATGAAGCCCTTATCCAACAACTCTTGGAGTTGAATTTTCAACTCATATAACTCGGCGGGTGCAAATCGGTGCCGTGTTGAGCACTAAGTCAATGGAGAACTCAATCTCTCAGTGGGGTGGAAAATTAGTAAGATCTTTAGAAAAAATGTCTGGGTATTCACAAATTATCCTCGACAATTCAACTCGGACCACGTCACTCTTATTACTCAAGAAAGCTGCATGAAGACAACTACGCTCACCTCAACCACGTGAATCATATACTGGTGACAAAACTCTATCAGCTCGATCCCCCAGAAAATAAAAAAAATCACCACTCGAGGTGCACATCGTAACTCTTTGACGGTAACAATCTATAACAGCACAGCACGAAAGACAATCAAGCTATGCCTAAGATGACATCCAAACTTGACATATCTAACAATACAAAAGCAAAAAGAAGTCGGCGGTCGGCAACCTCAATCTCACAACGGCGACATCCCTGGTCCAGGACAACTTTACCCCCAACTGGTGACTCTACCCTAAATAGAGATATTAACTGGGCCACCTCTAATCCCAAAATTGATACGAATGCAGATGAAATGAAGGAATGAGATGTACCGGTATCAATCAATACATTGGCAATATAACTGAACAACATAAAGTTACCTCTCATAATAGAGGGTGCTGGCAACTAATCTACGTGGTAACAACGTACATACGCCCAGTGGGTCTTTACTTTACCTGCTCACCCCTCGAAGCATAAGACTAGTAAACTGATTGAGTCGAAAAGGCTCCCTAAGTGGCCCTCGACACCTATGCTGACTGGGTAGATTGATGGCTTAGTGTCTGCCTCGAACCAGACACACCAGATATGCCACCTGCTTGAGAGCAAAACCTCCTCAAGTGCTCCATCTGCCCACACTGATAACAGGTAGACGGCTGCCCTCTCCCTTGACTCTGGCTCTGTGGACAAGCCGAAGACGGCACAGACTGTTGCCCTTCTCCTTTCTGCGGGAAAACTAAAGACTTATGGCCCAGCTGACCATACTTAAAGCAAGTGATCCCACCCTGACTAACTCTCCATGAACCAAAACTCGGTATATGAAAAGTGGATCTGAAACATTCTGCCTGGGACTACAGTGGGGTGGAACACCTCTGCCTTTTGTTGTCGCGAGTGTCCCTTGAACCTTCTGTCTCCTCTACCTGGAGCCTTTTATCCTCTCATCCTCCGCCTGAATCACGATCTCTAAATGAGCCACCACCTCCACAAGATGACTGTAATCCATAATCATTGACCCGACCACCTTGAAAAGGAGCCTAGTTCTCAATCGCTTCTCAAACTCGACATAACAACCCTCCTCTGTTGCCACAAGCTTCGGTGCAAATCTAAAGAGGCTAATAAAAACGGCCTCATACTCTGCTATAGGTGTGTTCAGCTGCTTGAGCTTCAAGAACTGACCCCTTAACTTCTCCTTAGCAGTGGTAGGCAAGAACTTGTCCTGGAAGGTGTTGACAAAAGCCTCTCAAGCCACCCCAATACGCCCACACGCATACTTCCACCATTAACCCGCATCTCCCTTCAGTTGGAAGGATGCCAAGGTCATCCTCAAACTATTGTCCTCGATGACAAGCATCTCGAATGTCTTTAGTATCTGCTCAAGCCACTCATCCACCTTCAGTGGCTCCTTCAAGTCCCCCAAAAACTCATCTAGATTCGACTGGAAGAACTCCCTCATCAGAAAGGATGGCCTTGTCTCGGCAACATGGGCTTGGACTTGATTCTCATCCCTAAGAATGTCCATAGATTCCTGCAAAGCACCAACCATTTCACAGGCCCAAGCGTCTATGGCTTGCTGGCCTGCTAGCTCAGCCACATTGGCCTAACTATCTCCCTTCTCCTACGCCGGAATGTCAACCGGTAACGGCACCTTCTGCTGCCTAGGCCTACCACGCCTACAACCACCACGTCTACGTCCTGACATCCTAATAAAGGTAAGACAACATATTAACATATTCACAAATGTGCGGAAGCCAATTCACTCACGTCCTAATATGGTGGACGACAATTAATCCACTCCACATAAGCACCAAATCACATAAACATAAACGAACTTCCTTTCCAAATAGTGATCGTCCCGCAATATTGCCAGAGTTTTAGCTAGAAATTGCAGTGATCAAGTGCTCCTCTAATGGGACTTCTAGAAACTCGTAGACCCAATCAATATCTAAGAAATTAAATTCTATACTCATTTAGTCACATAAGCATGTTATAACATAGCATATCAGGTCTATTTCTAATACCATCAAGCAAGAGAACCCATTATGGTAAAAATCACATCTCACGATCCCAAAGTATTCAAACTCGGTAGCTCTGATACCAAGTTGTAATGCCCAAAAAAATAAAAATAAAAATAACCCAACTCATAACATTACTTACAAATGATCAACAACATCATATCTTCTATTACATTCATAACTTTGCTCAAATACAAAAGATAACATATGTAATATACATTTACAAATCTTAGATTCTGAATCTATAGCATATGACATAGATACATGAATTAAAGAAAAAGTAAAACCAATTAATTACATACCCTAATGGTTACAACTTTTCAAATTGATGCTTGGATATAACAAAATGAGTTTAACTCAATACAAGTAAAACCCGCGGCTTAATAAAAAATAATTACATCAATAAACAAAAATGAAGCCCTTGACTCCAAGTCTTCCTAAGTTATGTCCTTGGTGAAGGCATATCATCAACACTTAAAAATTGTTTTCTATATAGGGTGAGCCAAAGCTCAGTAGAGATGCTCTAACACAGTATGTGAATCTTAGCAAAATTATAAGGTGAATGGACATGCATGCCATTGTCAAACATTCCTCGTTTTCCATCTCAAAACAATGTAATGTCATGCTAGATTATAAATCAATTCATGAAAATAATCCTTTTATAGCAAAAAACAGGGCAATGAATACAAAACACTGGGAATCTCTAGGTATATGTCTGCTTGTAGGCTATATATGCACTACTAAAGCCATTTTACCAGTACTTACCGGAAGGATCGGCACCTAACCGCGCGGGTTTCTGGACTTTCATAAAGGACATACAGGCCAATAGCATAACCACAACCACACCTCCTAACCAGATTTATCAAGGTATTTACCAATTTTTCTCAAAATCAATACATTTACAATGTTCAATATGAAATGATGCTCAATGCACAATGTATGAGAAATTAGTTTCAATTTAACTTAATCCTCATGCAATGTCTACAACACTCAACACTATCCTTCACCGATAGCCCAAAACAGATATTTCTACACAATAGATAATTTCTAATCAAAATATATAATTCATCATTTTACAATGGGAGTGATATTACATATACAACTCCACCATCATCATCAACATAAGCATTGTTCCAATCTTATAAAACCTAACATCATTTTCCATTTCCTTTCACAAATCCAAATATTCCAAATTTTAGAACAAAACCTCCTTTACTTACAAAATCAATTTTAAGAAAGGATATCCACCATTTTAACATCCCTCAACCATAAACACATCCCCATGACCATTCTCAAGAACCCATTTGGAAAACTCCTCTTTTGATTTCAAAATCAAACCCTAGGTTTTCCCGAAAATCCCCAAATCACTAGCCCATTTCAAAAAACAAATAACTAAGCTAAAAATCATATTAAAGGTCAAAGAAAACCCTACCTCAAAGTAGAAGACAAGGGAGAGCAAAAGGTAGAACTTGGCGGAGCCAAAAACACTAACTCCTTCGATTAGAATGAAGCCCTTGCTGTTCTCAATCTTTTACTCCAAAGGGCTAGGGTGAGGAAACTAATGGATTACGAGTATTTGGAGCTAGAAGTGAGAGCTAGAGAGAGAGTGTGAAGGCTTTAGGGTTTTGAAATGTTTAGAGAGAGAGATAGAGATGAAAAAGTGACCTAAAATGGCCTTCTCTCGGATTGATTTATGCGCAGACCGCTCAAGCAGCCAAAACATCGCTTGAGTGTAAGACATAATAAGTGATACCGTTTGAGCGACCAAAACCACCACTCGAGCGCACAATGACCCTCTCCCAGAAGTTTAGACCTGCAAAAGACCGCTCGAGCACAATAAGTACTACTCGAGCGAAGATATCACATTTCTAGTTGTTTGCAGACTGTAAAAGACAACTCGAGCACAAGAAAGATCGCTCGAGCGAACAGGCAAAAATCTGGGCAACAACTCATTGAAAAACTAACTTCCCAACCTGTTTCAAACGCAACCAAAACTCCCAGTAACCAAACTCAATAAGCAAGAAGATGGAAATGAGATGAACAATAGTTAAGTACATGGATTCTTGGATTCAAAAGCAAGAAATTAGTGGGGTCTAAACCAAAATCGTTATATGGCGACTATGAGAAATGAGTAATTGGCCAAGCAAAACAAAGTTCCCCCTCAATACACAAATTTAGGAACCATAATTCTAACAAAAGGTTACGAACATCCCTATAAACCAAGTAACTTACCAAGATTTACAAAACTAAAATCCCACAAAAAGAGTGTCCACAACCGTAAGACACATCACCCTCACTTCAATGATATACTCAACACCCTATAATCACTGGCTAGTTAACACCCTGGAATTCAAGAACAATAACACGCTACAATGAGAAGTTTTCACTTGAGTAATAAAGAAGTAGAGTTCTCCTATGGAAACCCGGTTCACAAGACAACTCTTCGATTCAACAGCTTCAACAACACTAATCCACTCAAAACAAAGTGCAAAAAAACTCCTAGTAATTAGCATCTCAAAACTCAAGGCTAAAGTTATAGTCACGACAAAACTCTTACTCATCTCTCCCCAATAGAAGAGAACTTGCCCTGGAAACTTGACCCACAAACTGTACTACAACATAATACGTTTAAACAATACTAGTCCATCAAATCAATACGTTCAATCACCCATTATCAATCCATGCTCAATTCATTACTCGAACCAATTCCACAAGATTTAAGAATTTATTCATGCCTCAATATAAGGTTGTACCTTTGTTTTGAAAACACTTCCTTGAGTACAACCTACTACAAAATAGAAGAAGTATGTAAATCAATAAGTAAAACAAAATGTTCTAACCAACATTGAGTTTCAGAAAAAAAAAATAATAATAATAATAATAAAATAAAATAAAATTCCACATCAAATTTTAAAGTTCACTAGTTTGTTAAACACTTTCCAAGAACCAAAAGTGAAATAACCACAACAATGTTCTCAATTCCAATGCCAACCGAGGCCATAATATTGGAAAACTTTATTTTCGTACCTCTTTCGGACATCACTACTAGTGACTCCCAACCATCACCCAAACCCATCAATCACAACCAGTGTGATTTCAACAATTAATCTTAATATCAATCAAAACAACAATTCATAAAAGTAATGATCACATTAAAAGACAACAATGCACATGCATACTTATAAATCTTTGGGAATTTTCTCTCATCACATTCATTATCACCCATTAACAATCACACATTAACACATCACACTCCTCATCCCCAAAATTCCATCTCCTACCAAATCAAAGAATTTTGACACATATCTACACTAAATACTGCACTCACACTATGAAGTTTTGACTAAAGTGTACTCCCAAGCACTCCTTAACTATACAATTCTTTGCTCAAAATGATAACAACTTTCAAGTTGACTACTTGTCATCCTCTTTCTGATACAAGACAACTAACATCATTAACCCTCAACACTTAGCACTCAAACACCGATGAGCCCCCGACACTAATCACCCCTATATGGGGTTCAACACCCACATACTTACACAACACTTGAGTCCATGCCAGACTCCCAAAAACTAATCACAGTAAGACCATACTCTCTATTTATTCCCCCCTTAAGCCTGGACCACCCAATCTTCGCTCCCAAGTCAACTCCTAATATCCTTTGTACCTATATGACAATTAGACACTCCACACGATTTCCAGTGATCGTTAGGGCCACCAACAAATCTCTTACTCACATTAACTCGAACACATTCTATGACTAACTCTATAATCATTGTCAATACCCAACCAAGAAATTCTCACCACCTTTTATAAGACTCTTACACCTCTATTAAGGCGACTTAGTTCCAAAAGCCTCTTGAGCTTACTTCATGACAACACACTCATTACAATTTTTAAAAATGATTCTCAATCAAGGAAGGACCCACAAAACCTTATATACATCAATTTATCAAACACTAACATATTAACAATGATACTCAAATTTACCAATCCCAACAATTACTTCTCAATTTAAGTTAATTCACAAACCATCACAAGTCTAATTTATTGCATTTAAGCCAACAAAATACACGAATACAACATCAGTAGGCACGAGGCCCCACATTTAATTACATAACATTACAATGTCAAAATAGCAAAAACACTCCACTAATCTTCAATAACCTCTCTACTCCAATCTAAACTACCAAGACTAGTTTTGAACATGCTAAGGGCAACGACTCCTAACATGACCCAACTAATTACACTTGGAGCAAGATGGTGGTCCTTTATTTGATGACCGACTTGAGGAAACTTGAGTCTGATTAGACCTCCTAAAAGATGACTAAGAAGAAACAATAGTAGATGAAGGATGAACTATGCTTGCAATTGAGAATCTACTCTTCTTTGCCTCTTACTAGGCCTAGTGTGCTCTCGAACCATAGTACTCGCCAATATGGCCTCTTCTCCTCCATTTCAGCCGACCTCAAGATTGGTGGCTTCCATGTGAGCTATTGCCTTTACTAGTGTGATAATTTCTATGCATGCACCCAGCAACTTTCCATCAAATTTCATCACATAACCTTTCTTCAAAATCAATGCAACGATGCTCCTTTGTTGCCACCAACTCTGGAGCAAACCTAGACAAATTGGTGAATCTCACTTCAAACCGTGCCAAAGGATTAGTGCCTTGGTGCAACTCCACAAATTGTTTCCTCAATTTTTTCCAAGCGGAAGGAGGAAAATATTTGGCCAAAGGCCTAAGTGAATACAGCCCAACCGGTGCCTATGGTAGTGCTCATATACTTCCATCAATACCCCGCATCTCCTTTCAGTAGAAAACTCGCTAATGCTACTCTTAATCCCTTATCCTTGACTCTGAGCATATCAAGAGTTTTGGTGATCTGCTTTAACCAATTCTTTGCCTCCAACGGTTCAAGCCCTCTTGTGAACTCCGGTGGGTTAAAGTGAAAGAACTCCTTAGTGATCTTAGGGCACGAGAATTATCCCTCTCATTGCGAGCTAAAGCCTCCCTTACAACTCTTACAATCTTGTGTGCAATCTCTTCGCCCATAGTTGGTGCCCTTACTAGCACTTCTAGTCCAACCACGACCCCTACTTTCTCGCCTTGACATCCTATTAATGACAACACCCAGCTTAGTAAACGAAACTTTAGCTTTTTCTCAAGACACTTACTCAACTCCTACCAAGTTACAAAACTTGCCCAATGTATAGCCACATAACATATAACCAATTTAAGCACTTAATCACATAATCAAGTCAAGTCTACATGGATAACTGATATGGTCATTTGCACACCAAAATATTCTATTTAAAACTAAGTAATAACTACTATTCTGAAGCGTAGCGGTTAAGTCTAGGTGTCAATCCTCAAGGACTAATCCAATTGTGTTGATTCAAAAATAATAATTAAAGTAATTTAAAGAAAATTGGTTTAGAAAATAATAAAACTAAAATTAATAAAACATAAAATAAATAAAATAAAATAAGAAGTTTCTTAGGGTTTTGAATCCACCACTACCCTTATAATAAGGGGTTATTACATTAATTTTCAGAAATCATTAATTTGGATAATATGATGTAAGTTGATCATAAATACATCATCAAGAAGATTTGTATATTAAAACCAAAAAGTCATGAATCATCTTTGCTTAGCATGAACTGTCACCACTAAACTAAACTAAACTATGGTTGATGTATGACTCGTCTTACTAGGTATGACTCGTCTAACAATTTTAATACATAGCAGTGAAAACAATTGTATAATTTGAGTTGAATAAAACATTTATTGTACAAAAATATCTGAAAGTTATACAATTTATCCAAATCAAATCAAAACTAAATAAAACTAAATACAATAAACCCTAATTACTTGGTCAAGGTTTTATCTCTACCCTAAAAAGAAAATATTGATTCGTAACACCCATATAACTGCCACACTCTAACATATACAAATTACACTTTCCCACTTTTCCTTTCTTTTTTTCTTCTTTATTTTCTTTATTTTTCTCTTCCTCAGGCCGAAGCCCTCTACCTCCTCCCTCTGCCCTTTTCCTTCTCCTTCTCCTATAGAAGAAAACTTGCAAATAAAACAAACATAGTAATATAAATAATATAATAATAAAATAAAATATTATATATATATATATAAATATAATTGAGGGGTGGAATGGTTAACCACCACCTCGTTTCTTTCCTTTTCTTTTATTTTTCTTTGTCTTTTCTTTTCTTTTCCTTTTCAGTTGTCTCCTTTGTTTGTTTATTTGTTTTGTTTTTGTTTATTTATTTATTTATATTATTTTATTATTTATATAATATAATATAATATAATATATCTAAAATATATTTTTTCTACTAATTTATGTACAAACCCTTGAAATATGTACAAATATATAAAATCACACAAAATTATAAAATAATACAAATTAATAAACTAATAAAATGTATTTTAACGAGTCAAATGTGTAACACTTAGGCTCCAATCACACCCCCCAACTTACATTTTGCTAATCCTCAAGAAAAACAAAACTAAAAAGACAACAAAATAAAATTTATCTATACCATTTTCGTAGGGATCACGGTTACATTTAGCATATACAACTAGCCTTTGAGCCCATAGGTTACCCCTAGTGGATAAGTTATAGTCTGGTGAGGGTTTGAAGAGAGTTTAACCACAAAAGTCACACAAAAAAAAAAAAAAAAAACTTTTTATTCTTTTTTATTTTTTTTAAAAATAACATTTTTTAAGAAAATATTCACAGAGATAATTTGTTAATCATTTGGTTTAATTTTGATAATGTCTGAAATATTATGGGATAAATTGTGATTTTTTAATATACATATTTATATTTTTTGATACAAAATATTATCTATTAAAATATATGTTATATGATGTATTTGTTATAAATATTATTTAAATAGATTTTACCGTGCATCATATATTTTTTAATTGAAAAGTTACTATTCAAGTTACTGTGTAACTTTTGAAATTCATAAGGTTTGGACGAAAAATATTAAGTTGCTGTGCATTGCACTATTTATCGAAAGCAACTTGGCTATTAATTCAATTCCTCAGTCTGCCATTTTTGAAAAAGTTGTTCCCGCATGCTAGCCCTCGTGATCTGAAGTGGAGGAGCATTTCTCTCCGCCAAATATATTTTTGGGTATATATAAAAGTGGTTTGGTTGGAGAAAAATAAGAAGTGAAGAAGAGAAAATCTGTTATATTGAAATATTCTCAAATATTGTATTGTGCTTTATTGAGTTATATTTTATGTGAGAAAGTTTGTTGAGAGTTAAGCATAATTATAAAAGGGTTTTCTATCCCTTATTCTTATTATTCTTGTAAAGAGAGTTTTTGTGAGTATTTTTTGAGATGAAATCACTTGGGTTAGGTGTGACTAGGCATCGGATTCTAAACTAGTTAAGATGTTTTTGTGAGTGATTTTTTAGATAAAATTACTTGGTTAGGTGTGACTAGGCATAGAATTCTAAACTAGTTGGAGTGATCGAGATGGGTCACTTGTTGTAAAGGCTCACTAGCACCCGTAAAGCTAGTGGTGTAATTACTATTTGAAAAATAATGGAAAAATTTTCGAGGAGAATACTTGGGAAATGGACGTAGGCCTGGTGTGCCGAACCACCATAAATTGTTAAGTTTGCTTTCTCTTCCCTTTGCTTATTTTATTTCATTTCTCTATTTTATATTGTTGCACAAATTTATTTATTTATTATTTGTGTTAATATTTTTAATTTGGCAATTTATTTAAAAAATCCAATTCATCCCCTTTTGGATTGCCTGCATAGGATAACAATTAATATCATAGGATAACAATTGATATCAAAGTAAGGACTCTAGTATTATTATTGCTTGTTTTTGACTTAACAGTCTTAGAGGTTATCAATGGCAACCATTATAGGAATACAAATTATTGATAGTCACTCACCTTCCAACCCTCCATGTTTTATTGGTGATAATTACAATTATTGAAAAAATATAATGATGATGTATATTCAAGGGATAGACTACATGGTATGGAAGATTATTAAAAATGCTACAATTATTTCTTCCAAAATCGTAGATACAAGGAAAATTCCTAAAATAAAAGAGGAACAGGATGGGGATGATATTAGAAACATTCAAATAAATGCTAAAGCGAAATATATTTTATATTGCATACTTGGTCCTAATGAACATGATAGAATTTGTGTTTGTGACACAGCAAAAGAGATTTGGGAAGAATTAGAAGTTATACACAAATGCATGACTCAAGAAAATGAAATCACAGAAGAAGTAAAATTTGCTTGTGGAGATGATGATGATGATATAAATAACCTCAATGGAGAAAGCAACAGCAACGAAGTGACAAATATTTATTTCATGGGAGTTGAAGATGATGAGATAAATACAAATTCTCCTACGTGTAATGAATTATTAGATTTTAGTAAGGAGTTACATTATTATTCCAAAACAATCTTTTCTCGAAAAATCAAATAAATGTCTTTTAAACGAAAATGATGTTTTGAAAAATGAAAATGAAATCTTGAAAAATAAAAATGAAAATGAAACTTTGAAAAATAAAAATGAAAGTTTAAAAAAAGAAAATGATTCTTTAAAAAATTCTTCAAATGATTTGAAAATTAAAAATAATTCTTTAAAAGAAAATATAGAAGATTTAAATAAAATAATTTTTAAATTCACACTAGGAAAAGAAAATTTAAATAAATTACTTGAAAATCAAAGATGCGTTTTTGACAAAGCGGATATTGGGTTTAAACCCCACACGAAACTAATTTTTTTATAAAAATTTCTTTATTAAAGTATCATCATTTAGTAATCCTAATATTGTGTATCATTATTGTAATAGGAATGGTCACTCAATTTCATCATATCAATTTAAAAAAGAATTATATGGAACAAAAATGAAATAGATTCTAAAATCCAGTAATCTTGAAACTAACAGTAAAAAGATTTGGATACCAAAATAAAAAATTTATGATTTTTTTTTTTTGTAGGTGCGCTTAAAGGTGAAATCTGGTAGATGAAAATATATTTTGGACAAAACATGTTCAAGACATGAACGGAGATAATTGGTATAGGTAACTTTGGTAAAAGTCAGTTTTCAAATCTCAAAATATTTATTTCATGATAAAATTTCTACTCTCTTGCATATATGAATATCTTATTCCAATACATACATGATTGTCATACTATATCATATATATATATATATTATATTTTGACCATGACACAAGAGATAGAACAAAAAGAGAAGAAAACAAAATTATTACTATTTTGATGTTTTGACTCAAAAGATGACTATATATATATATATTTTTTTTTGTTGAAAAATATTTTTATGCACAAGAATGTTTGAAAAATTGTGACTTTATCTCAAATTTCATTATTATCATTGAATCACATTATTATTAAGATGATTTTGATGATATAACATGTGCTGAATTTCATTGATTAAATTTATATATTTACATATGAATTGATATAATCACTGAGCATGAGACTATATAATTAAATATTAGAATATTCATTTGAGTCTCACATATATATTATGATGTGTGTTACATTTTGAGAAATCAGAAAATTTGATTGTACACTTCTTAACAAATGCATGACTTGATATGATTACATCTTATAAAATGTATTTTTCATGATGACTTGTATTATGATTGAATATTTTTTTAAAGTGACAATAGAAATGAAGAGATTGCATAAACTTATTTCTTAAATCTTATGGTGCAATTTATATATTTGAAAATGGTCTAGAGGAGAAATATTTTTTTTTAAAGAGAAAACATCATCTTAGGGGAAGTTTTATGAAAAATTATATTCTAATTATACGCATAATCTCAAGGGGAGTTTTTCTAAAAATATATTTTGAAATTACTCTAAATTTCTTTACTCCTAATATGCACAAATGTTTTTATTATGTCAAAGGGGAAGAAGTTATAACGATTTCTTATGATTTTGGTAAAGATGTTTTAAAGAGGGACAAAATAAATGCATACCTTATTATTGATAAATATTTTTTGTTGCATTTACTTCAAAACTTGATTCTCTTGACCTATTTTAATCTTTTATTTTGATGATGTTAAAGGGGGAGAAGAAATATGATTTTTATATAATTTTATTTGACAAAGAATTTGTTAATAAATGGGGAGAAAATATAATGCAAATAAATGCCTGTATTATGATTGTTGAATATTTTTATGTTGCATTTATTCCTGTGAAATTTTGTATCAAATTCATGTATATATTGCCATCATTAAAAAGGGAGAGATTGTTAATCATGTGGTTTAATTTTAATGATGTCTGAAATGTAGCACTTGACTTTGGGTGACCACTCGAGTAGTCATTTGGTCGCTCGAGCGTAGATTCGCAGCTTCTACTATCTCGCATGTTTGTAGGTGAGACTGCTTGAGTGAAGGAAAGCTTGCTCGAGCGCAGATTTTAAGCTCCTAATATTTTCACTATAACTACGCTCAAGTAATGGAAAGTTCGCTCGGTTTCTTTATATTTTGGCACTTCGCTCGAGCGATGTGAAAGTTCACCCGAGCGGTTTGTTCGAGGCAGCAGAGTTAAATATATACCAAACCCATTTCTAACTCACTTTTTCATATCCTCTCTCTTTCTCTCTCTAATAGCACTCCTTTCGAAAACCCTAGTTTTAAAACCCTTGATTTCATCTAGTATTAGCAAGAATCAAACTTTGAGCCTTCATTAAAGTTGTTATTCACACCAAGAGCTAGATTTTGAATCGATTGAATCATGTTATTTCGGAAGTTCGTTGAGTGGATCTTTATCTTTCACTTGCAGCTCTTGAGGTAGGAATATATTTACCCTTGTATATGTATACTTTGGTTTAAGTGTGTGTGAAATCTTAAGGTGTGGGTGATTATTGAGATTGATGATATATATATGTGTGTGTGTGTGTGTGTGTAGATTTGTGATGATGATGTGTTTTGTGTGAAATTGATGATGGGTTGGGTAATCAATTATGGAAGATTGAGTAAATATACATGAATTTGAGGGAATTAATATTTGGAAGGAAAAGCCCCAAATTTAATGTGTAACCCTAAAGGTTGTTATTTGATTTTGACTAAAAGGGTAATTGATGAGTAAAAATGGAGGATCTAAGTGATTCCTTGTGACGTGTTTAAGATGTTATTGTTGTGGGAATATGTTGAGGTGCCCACGTGCTCGGTCGTGTGAGGACGACGAATATGGGAATGTGTTGAGGTGCCCACGTGCCTGGTTATGAGAATGAAGAATGTGCAAATGTTATGAGATGTCCACTTGCCGGTCGTGTGAGGACGACAAAAGTGGAAAGTTTGAGGTGTCCACTGGTCATCCGTGTGAGGATGGAAAAATGTGGAGATTGAATGTTGAATTGTGTGTTTTGTTATAAACTTTGAAACTATGAAATTCATGGGTATTAATAGAGATATGCATATTTTAAATCAAATATTCATATACTTGGTTAAATATATTCTTTACTAGGCAATTGCTCATTCTTATTTACTAACATTTTCAGGACATGAAGATTCACAACCCCGTCAATAAAGAAGAAAATGGCTATCTCTTTTAAAAATCTAAATTTTTGTGAACTTTGAAATTGTAATGTAACTGTTGAACATCTTTCTTACTTTTATTTTTAAATTTTGTATCTTTTGTATTAACTGGCACAATGTAATTAGTAAACTACGAGGACAAAGTATTTATTTTGAAATTTTCTCTAACTTATTGAAGTAGAGTTATATCTTGTAATTTTTGTAAATTGAATCTATAGTTCAATGAGAAAGAGAAACATTGGAATGGAATTGTGTTGTGAGGATGTACGGAGCATGTTCTTATAATTGATAATTAGGAATTGTCTCTGGGGTGTTACAAATTTGGTATCAAAGTGAACCAGGTTGAATACCTGGAGCTCATAGGAGGTGAGTTTCGTCACATTGGGTTGTCATGCTAGGATGAGGGGTTAGTTGTCTTACTTGATTACATGTTTTATGTGATTAGGTGGGTATGAGGTCAATCCTCTAGGATATGACTTGTGTCCACTACATTCATCAAAATCCCTTTGGAAAGGCATATGATCAATGCTGTAACGCCCTGGGAAAACACCTCCCAAATGCTGTTCCCCTATCTTAATCTACATAGATACAAATAGTAGATAAAAAAATAATAATATAATTTCATAACACTTCTTCCCCATTGAACTATTTTCAAGAATTTCAATATAGTCAGTTTACATCCATGGTTAAAATGAAATAGTTCAAAAGCTACGAAGTTATACAAAATAGAGAAATCAAAAAGGAACAACACCTATCGAAAGTGTCTTTGATTTAAAAATATAATCCTTTACATTTATACAAAATAACCCCAAGGCTTCAACACAAAACATCAAACAAGTGATCATTCATACTTCGTCCAAATTGCTTTCCATAGTAAATCATTTAGGTGACTCACTAACTTTATTTCCTGAAAATGATTAGTTTTTAGGGTGAGCAAGTGCTCAGCAGGAAGTATATTTAACAAATTATATATTTAATTGAAACACACATGATCATGCTATGCAAGTATAGAAATTATGTTAAAATACATCTTCTTTATAAGTTTAGTTGGCCATCTAGGATATTAGATAATCATTCTTCTAAAAGCAAGGGTGGTAAATATAGTATGACATCCTAAGTAAGAGCTGTAATTCAACATACATATATAGATACAGATTTTGTATATTGAATTAGTCTCACATTTGCCGACTTCAAAAATAGCGAGGCGATGAAAACCCAAAAACATTTTTCCCTTTCACATTTGCCGACTCTTGAAACGGCGAGGACGTGGACACCCCAAAATCATATTTTTTCACATTTGTCAACTCCTGAAACAACGGGCTAGTGGACACCCAAAAATCATATTTTTCCACATTTGCCGACTTCGGAAACGGCGGACTCGTGGACACCCAAAAATATTTTCCCACATTCATTCGTCGATATGTGCAGGCAGGTCAATTAGGCACCTTGACTCCTCACGCGGGTACTAATTACTTTACACAACTCAACCAAACCTGACTCACTACTTGGACTCATAGACTATTTACCTCCTTTCAACTCCTTCAATACGCCAATATTTAAAAGTCACATGATAAAATTTTAAAAGTTTATGATGCTTGAATTTTCCAAATCTCAATTTCCCTATAATAATGTCAATGCACAACAATTCAATAGTTCACATGTCCACAATGAGAAGATTCTTCAGTTCATAACCATCATCAACTCCAGTTTTGGTGCAAAAGTCTCAAAGTCTAACTTTTCAACATCAAAGTCAAGCAAGTACACTTAATTGTACGTTCTAGAGACCAATTGAGCAAAACCCCCTTTTAACTCTTCCAACGATTCATACACATTAGTAGTACAAGAAGAATTAAGTAATGTATATGATGCATGAATTTAAAGTTTTCAATTTCCTCTAGGATGATTTCAATTTACAACAATCCAATAATTCATATTTCAACCTCAAAGTAAAATAAACATACCCAATTTCATGTTATAAAAATCAATTGAGCAAAACTCTTTTTTATTGAATAAGTTTCAAAACTAGGGTTTATAGAAAATTAGGGGTTTTTTCCCTTTCATGAATTAGAGACTAATTTTCATTATCAACAACAATAATCTTCAATAATAGACATAATTCTATCCATAATCATGAATTATTGCTCACATCCTTCCAAATCATTTATTAGCAAACACAATCTATACATATGTCTACAAAGGTGAATATCTAATAAAATTACCACATGTGTGTCTCAAATTAAAGATGTAATAAGTTAAAAATACCCCTACCTCAAGAATGGAAGCATAAGATGGAAACCCACTTGAAATTTCAATGAAAATGCGAAACAATTGGTATATATCTCGAACTAGACTTGTTCTTCAATTTTCTTGAAGGATCTAGGGTGGATTTAAGGGAGAAATTGGAGAAATCAAGTGTTTGGAGCTCTAGGGTTTCAGGTATGGAGGAAAGGGAGAGAAGAGTGAAAGAAAGAATAAAGATTTTGGGCCAAAAAGTGACTTTGAAGTGCCAGAATTCGTGCAGACCGCTCAAACGGACTTGCTTTCAGCACAGGTACCCAAATTTCCAATAGGCATATAACTCCCTCATCTGGACTCCGTTTTAGGTCGTTCTTGTGTCCAAATCGAAGCTCGAAAACAAGCTTTCCAATAGTTATAACCTCACATCCAAATTCAAAGTGTGCTAAATGAAAAAGGGGAAAAGAGTGACGACTACTCATAGGACAATTATCGGAATCAATGTTTTTGGTTCAATCTTACTTTGTCATTATGATACCACCTCAATCAATATTTCAAAATGAACTAAAGAGGCTCCAAGTACAATAATAAGAGTGTCAAGAGCAATTCCACTAGTCCAAGAAGTACAAAGTGTTACAATCTCCCCACCTTATGAAATTTCATCCTCGATATTAAACAGTTCAAGATCTAAAGTTTAGACAAATCCAAATGGAACAGAGATTGAACTAACACTCCCACCAACTAATCACAATGACTTTTACTCAACAACAAGTTTCTAAAAGATTCTCCCAACACAAAAGATTTCACATGACAAACAATAAACAACTTCCACGAAAGAAGATAAAGCAACCCAATGATATAAGGGATAGAACAATTCCAAATAAAATTACAATCACCACTTTATAATCTAGTTCAAAATCCAAGGTTAACTCTCATATTTTCAGGTTCCACACTAATATTCAAATCCACCCCATATGATACGAATAACAACACTCAAGTGGTGAGTCTTTCCTTTAACGCATCCACAAGGACTACCAAGGCCCACTCAACCTAGACAGGCGACTCCTATTACGTACGAGTCCCCATTTAGTCGGATTAGACAAAATGGTCACGAGTACTTCTAACGAGCCACAAGCACCCATCGATTCCGTGAAACTAAAAGTCAAGGGTAAATGTCTCACTAAAATACCTTACAGTTCTCCTGCCTCAAATAGACTCAACTTCTAGGAAATAATTCTCGATCTTTTAACGACCCAGAACCTTAGAAAAATAGTTCTCACATAACATTCACACCCCAAAAACAACTATCGGTTACTTGGCAACCCAATTTCAAAAGAATATCTCACGTCACTTTAGAAGTCCTTAACCCCCTATCATGAAAAGAAAAGAAAGGAAAGGAAAAATTTTCTAATAGGAATTTTATCCGCCAATCATGGCCTTTCAACAAGATACAACCTAGCAAAATCAAAGCACCACAGACCATATTCTTGTAATACAGCTAGTGTTCCATATCCACACATTACTCAAATGCGTTATTAAAATATTTAAAAGTTAGCAATACCCAAAAACAATATTTCCTGGCCTTTGAAATTTGAAGGGATTCATAGTTGGTATAAAACTATATATATATATAAAGGAATGGTTTAGATACATAAAAGTGAATGGTAAAAATGAAGAGTTTGAAAATGAACGATTTTTTGAAAATGGTTAAGGTTTATACATGTCATAAGACTCGATACGTCCACTTCCTGACTATTTTTCCCTTTTTCTCACTAATTTATCCATAATAATAAATTCTTAATTCTAGCAAAAATAAGGTCAAATCCTATAGGAAAACTCGGTTCTCAAACATATTTCAACTAGTGACTGCCAAACATCACACAATCAAGGATTCCATCACTATCACTACGATATCACAACCCTATCACAATCATATAGGCAACAATAATTCAAAATATAACAACAAGGTTAAAGAAGACCAACGGATAAGTTTTGCTCATAAACTTGGGAAGTCGCATTCCCCCACAACTAAGCACCAAGCAATTTGCATAACTTGTCACTCTCTTGAGTGATACACACTCACTAATTAATCAATTCCCATTCACACACCTCATTTCTAGAATTTTAAATGAGTTTTGAGGTGATTCCCTATCAGCCTCTCCTAATGCTAGAATAATAATTAACACGCTACCTAAGGAAACCTTCTATCCTTGCATCATTTACCTATACTCGCACAACACACTACATTCCTTGGAATCAAAGCAATGATATTAACTCCATAGCTGAAACACGACTCCATACCATACCAATGACGTCCCATGAGGTCAAACCTGAATTCGATACTTTCTATAACATGAACTTACTCAATGACAATTATTCACATCATTAATAAATAAATTAATCTCATATTACAATAAAATCTCTCCCAACGAAATTCAATATGCATCTCTTACGAAAATAATACTACACCTCTAATACAAAATCTCTAACTAAAATCATGTTCTCAGCACTCCAATCCAATCACTACTAAAGCTGCTCCACCCCTAAAAAATAATTTAACTCGAAAAAATAAAAATAAAATCTAATTTTCACAACTGCTCATCTCACAAAATGACGCCAATTACCATATCTAACCTACCACAAATGCCTACACAACTCAAGACGAAAGGTTACACCAACAAATACTTATAGTTGTAGTTATTTTGAAATTTCCTCTAAAGTCTCTAATCAGCTCACTCCTACTCAAACTCTAAAGATATAACCACAAGCTATAATATCACTCATTCACTCTAAGATATTTTTCTCTGTTAACATTGGTCATTCCAAAACAATCTCCATGACTAGCCAAATAACAAAAATACTTCGTATCAATTTATTTCCCGACATGGTGTCTGTCAAATAACTTCTTCTAAAATAATTTCACCACAAAACGCGATAAAATAAAATTGAAATGATAAATCATCCTCTATCAAGTAAAACTAAATACCCGTTAATTTAACTTAAGCTTAAGTACACCCAACTTAGACTCAATGGCAATACCAGAATAATATATCAACAACAAAATTCTCACCACCCTTGTGGGGAAACGAAGGACCAATACAAGGGAATCATAAATTTCACATCGAGGATACAAGATAACTTATGGTCAAACGTTAAGGGATACAAAATAAATCTCCATTTTGGTTTCTTGAACCACATTGTCATTACATACTAAGCTTAACTCAGAGTACTCATGTATATCTCCGGTTGTCACAATTTATAACTTTTAGCTAAGGGTAACTTTAAAAATTAACATTAATTACTCTTGAAGAAATTAGAAGATCAAATCCTGGGTCAACCATTATTATGCAGGTTCATTAGATTCAGCCAGAAGATGAGGATGAGAATGAGGATGGGGATGATGTAGGGAAGTCCAGATTTGAAAGGATTTATGTATGTTTAAGGGCTTCTAAGAAAGGCTTCATTGCAGCTTGCAGGCCATATATTAGAGTGGATGCTTGCCATTTGAGAGATCCTTACAAAGGGCAGTTGCTTCAATATGTGGCCATTGATGGTAACAATAACACTTTCCAGTGGCTTTTGCTATAATGGAAGGGGAAACAAAATCCTTATAGAAGTGATTTCTGGAGATACTACAAGAAGATCTAAGGATAGGCAACTAATAAGGGTTCACAGTTATGTTTGATAAACAAAAGGTAAAGGTTTTGGTATTCTTTAAGGTTTTCTTTCTCACTTGCCTGATAAACAAAAGGGTTCATAGTCATGTTTTGGTATTCTTTTTATCATGTCTGATAAACAAAAGGTTTTCTTTCTCACTTTCCATTTTCTCAAATTCATGTCTGATAAACAAAAGAGTAACACATTCAATTATACATTCATAAGCCCTAACCCTGAATCTATAGCATGTGTTATAAACAAAAGATATGAAATAAAAGTTAAACATATATATAATTGCCCTAGTGACTACAACTTTCCAAGATGGTACTTGGTTACAACAAAAGTGAGTTTGAAACTTAATACAAATAAAGCCTTAGGCTTGTACAAAATAAATACAACAATAACAAAAAAAGAAGCTCTTGGCTCCAAGTTCTCCCAAGCTACTACCTTGGCGCAGGCAGATCATCAGCACATGAAAATGGTTTTCCACATAGGGTGAGCCAAAGCCCAATAAAGATACTCTAACATAGTGTATGGATCTTAACAGAGTCATAAGGTGAATGCATATGCAATGCTCATGCCAAAACATTTTATATCTCTTTCCAAAAATCATGTAATGCTAGGTTATATCACAATTCATGAAAATCACTTTCTTTACAATAAAAAATAGGGCAGTGGATACAACACTAGGAATCTCTAGGATGTGTATGCAAGTAGGCTACAAACACTACCAATTGTCATTTTTACCAGTACTAATCAAAAGGCTTAGCACTTATCTGCACAGTTTTTGGACTTTCACCAAGGACACACAATCCAACTTAATACCACAACTACACTCCCTACCCAGATTCACCTAGGCATTCACTTATTTTTCTCAAAATAATAAACATTTTCAATGTCTCAAATATGTTACAATGCTTAATGCAAATGGATGAGAAATCAGTTTCAATTCACCTAATTCTCATACAATTTCTACAACAATCATAGCTATCCTCCACCAATAGACCAAAATAGATCTCTAAACAGATAGACAAATTCCATTAAAGATAACTTTTCAAAATTTCAAGATGAGAGTGATAATGCATATCTAACTCCACCGCCACCATCATCGTCATCATTCCAATTCCATGAAACCAATATCAACTCAACCATTCACATTTTAGGGAAAAATCCATTTTTTTGGAAAATCAATTTCAACGATGAAAATCCACAATTTTATCACAACTCAACCATATCTACAATCCCACCATCATTTCCAAGAAATCATTTTGAAAACCCTTCTTTTGATTTCAAAGCCAAAACCCTAGGTTTTATCCAAAAATCCCCAAATCACAATCTTGTTTAGAATAGCAAATAACTAAGTTAAAAACCATACAAAAGTGTCAAAGTGATCCCTACCTCAAAGAAGAAGACACAAAAGAGAGATATGTAGAACTTGACGGTACTGAAAACGTGAACTTCTTTGATTAAAATGAAGCCCTCGACGTGTTCTACATTTATATCAAAGGGTCTAGGGTGACTAAATCACTAGATCAATGTGTATTTGAAGTTTAGATATGGTTTCTAGAGAGAGTGTGTGTGTGTGTGTGTGTAAATCTGAGACTTTGAGAGAGAAAGAGAGAGAAAAGTGAGAAAGTGATCCAAAAAGTGACTTCCTTTGACTGATATAAGCGTAGATTGCTCAAGTGCAGAAATGGTAGCTCAAGCGACCAGACACAACGAAGACACCGCTCGAGCACAAGAAAGGTTGCTCGAGCACACAATGAACTCCTCCCAGTAATTCAGACCTATAAAAGTTCGCTCGAGCACAAGAATGACCGCTCGAGCGAAGAACTCAAACTCCTAGTAGTTTTGTTGACTACAAAACACCGCTCGAGTGCAGTATGGTCGCTCAAGCGTATAAGCAAGTTTCTAGGCAACAACACTTTGAAAAACTAACCTCCAAACCTGTTTCAAACTCAACCAAAACTCCCAATAGCCAAACCTAACAAACAATAAGATGAAAAGGAGTTGAACAGCCAATAAGACAAGAAAATTTCAGATCCAAAACAATAAATGGGCTGGATCTAAACTAGAATCGTTATAATAAATCATAATCAAAGACACAAAGATCGTAACTAGAGGAACGTATGATAAAGGGGTATACCATAGAATTTCCCAACACACACATATTAATAATAAATAAATAAATAAAAACTTAGTCTAAAACCTATCATAACATTATAGTTGAGATTTGGTGGCTTTGTTTGCATCTTAAAAGATTGACTGAACAACTCAATTTAACGAAATTTTTTTATTACTATTATATCTCTATTTAAAATGATTAAAAATGTTTGATATGGAAAAATTGCAAATCATAGTATTTGGACATACCATATCATAATCAGTCTTAATCTTTAGTTTTTTCTTTTCTTCTCAATCTCTTCACTTTGCATGTTCTTCCTCAACCATATTTATCTTGAATCTATCATTCTTCCATTCTATTTCATATTTAAGTCAACAATGAACAACGTTTCCAAGCTATTTGTTTTTATTATAGAAAATGTAAGTTTTTCATTCATGTTCATCATTTTTGGTTCATGTTCATCGTTTTTGGTTGATGGATTTTCAAAATTTGTTCAAAAATACCGAACAAATTACATTTATTTTGTTTCTAAAAAAATTTAATATATTCAACACAATGTTTTAGAATTATTTGACATTGTTTAGTATTTAATATCTAAATAAATTATATATGTTTGGCTTTTTATTTTTTAATATTTAATTTTGTAAATTCTTCATATTCTAATTATGAGCAAAAAAGAACTATCTTCTATTATATGAGAAATTTGGCCACAAATCCCTTCTTGAAACTATATCTTGTATCATGTGAAAAGGACAAAGAACATTTTATTAGTTTGGAAACTCCTCCAAATACTAGACTCCCTTCCACAAAGGACAAACATTTTTGAAAGTACATATATATATATATATATATTTAACAATTTTACCTTGCATTATATGTAGTGGTGACGTGATTCAAAGTGTCATCTATGTTTGTCTCTCTCACATACACAACTCTCTCTAACAAATTTTCAGCGTGTCCGCCGATCATTTGTCATCACCTCCACTATCTCCACCGTCGACTGATGTTGCCCATCATCACCCACACAAGGGAACTCATAATCATCATCTTCATCTTCATCTTCATCTTCGTCCTCCTTGTACCTCTTTGTTTCTTCATCTTCTTCTTCGACCCCAAGTTGTTCCTGATCTACATTATTGAATTCCTGTTCATTTGTGAAACTGAAAACATCGTCGAATTCAGACTTTGATTCAGCCTTGAATTCTTCGATAACTCTAGCAACGGTATCAGCGAGTTCACCAGAAGAATGACTATTGAAGCTCGGAGAGAGCAATATCATTGAACTTGACTGCATGTGGAGGTGTGCGTATCAAATGCCTCCAACTCTCTCTGTTTCTATAGAGTAAAATCATGTGCAACTCTGTTTTGGGTTTTGATATTTGAGAGAGAGAGACAGAGAGAGAGAGAGGTTGGGTTTGGTTGAAAGGACCGAAAGTGCTGCTGAATTGAATTGTTGTTGATTTGTTTGTGAACGTGAAAGAAATCAGAAAGCATCTTCAGTTTATACTCAGGTCTCGTTTGGGGAGCGGCTATTTTAGCTAAAAAGTTAAAAAGTTATTAAAAATTATCACATTATTTCTTTACTTTTCTGTACATTTTTTCGTAAAAAGTTAAAAAATTACTAAAATAACATGTTCCCAAACGAGGCCTCAGTTTTTTTCTTTATTTTTTATTTTTACTGATACTGTATTTAAGAAGACAGTAAAATGTTATTCTGCTAGTTACATATTACTGTGAATAGAGTAACAAGTTACTATTTACGTCAATTTTGATGGTATTTTTTTATTTTTTTATTTTTAAAGAATTTCATAGTCAATTTGAATATTATTTCATAGATCTTGATGAGAGAATTCTAAAAATATTAATTTTATTAAAAACTGAAATTAGATAAAAAGTTAAATTATTTTAAAATTTAAAATATTAAATTAGTCACTAAAAATATTTTGATAATAGTACTATATGCTAGACTTTTCAGAATTTTTTTTTGTGTTTGCCCATAATCCATTAAAATTTTATTATGGGGGTTCTGACCAAGCTCCCTTATTATATCTTCAAGAAAATATATATGTTTAGAAATTTGTTTCCAAATAAATTTAATTTTTTTTCAATATTATTGAGTATCCGAAAAAAAATAAAATATTTAGTTTTATATTTCCATACTTTAAAACTTTCTAACTTCTACTACTATACTTGAAGGTAATGTTGACATTGTTCGTGAGCTCCAATGGGGTGGACTCCGACGGGTAGTGGCGAACCTGCGTTTGGTTATATTTTGTAAACGTGATTTGAAAGTATGAGTTGTATTTTGAGTTTGTGAGTTATAGAATTATGATTTGAGTGTAAAAAATTTGTTTGGTTATGATTTTTAAATAGAGTGTTGAATTTTGTTTTGAAGATGTATTTTGAATTAAGTTTTGAAAGTTTGATGTGACATGTGAAAAGTGAAAATTTGTTTGGTGATGTGTTTTGAAAATAGTTTTCAAAACTTAATTCAACCAATAATTTATAATCAACCACACAACTCATATATCGATATCCGTTTTTTTTATCAACAGTAATAACCAAACTATTTTTAAAATACTGAAATTAAAAATTGATTTTTTTTTTCAATTAATTTTTTTCAGTAAATTTTTTTGAATAATTTTTTTTTTCAAATTTTTTTTTTCATTTTAAAATAAATCTATGTCAATTATTTTGTGTCAATTAAATTTTCTATCAATTCATTTTTTACGCTTGTACAAACATCTTCTACAATACGTTTTTTATTTTTCTTTAAAATTTTGTTAAAGTCAACAACTTTTGAGAATACATATTAATAAAAATTAACATAAATACACTAAGTTTAATATATTAAAATAGAAATCATAACGTAAAAAATAAAAATAAAAACCAAGCTGAACCTTATGAACCTTCAGTGGAACCTTCAGATAGAACCCAGGAAGTCGAAAAGGGACTACCGGGTGGACTACCGGGTGGTCATCCGGCCGGTCATCCATCTCACACCAATACACCTTTTCTGAAATATGAGGAAGAAGGCAGAAGGCAGAAACGTTGAAACTGATGTTTGATACAGAGAAGCTACTCGTGATAAATCCGAATCTGAAGTACTGATGTTTGATACAGAGATGAGGTTCACATGAAATAGAGACGATGGAGGAGAATGACACGGAAGTTTTTCAGAAATGTTGAAAGTGGAGATACAAGCTGCCAAACAGATTTTCAAAGTGTAATTTGAATTAACACTCGAAATCAACTTTTGAACGTCCTATCCAAACGTGAAGCGGGAATTCACGTGTAGAATCATGTTTTGAATTAACAACCAAACACAGTATTTTTATAGATGGATCAGTTCACGAGTTTGAATTTTTTATTTTTGGTGTTTTATTGTTTTTAGATTTTCTTTTTTTATATTTTAGTCATTTTTTTTAAATGCAACTAATTTAAATATACTTGAAACGTAAAATATTTGTGAAAAAATCTAAGAAAATTTCAGAAACTATACTGAATTTTTTATATTTTTGTATATTTAATGAATTTTTAAAATATTTTTTTAAAAAATATTTTACTTTTTAAACGTATCTAGATTTAATGGGTTTAAAAAGTAAAATAATTTAGATAAAATATTTAAAAAGTTCATTAAAGATAAAAAAAAAAAAAATACAAAAAATATGAAAACTCAGAAAATATTTTTTTAAGCATGTAATCAAATAAGGTCTTTAATGGGTCTTCCCAAACTCAGAAAATTGATTTAAACTTATCAAATAGGTCTTTAATGGGTGTGGATCAAAATTTGATGGGGTCACTACATGAAATAAGATATTAATAATATAAATTTTTTTATTTTTTATTTTTTATTTTTTGGGTTGAAGATTTCTGATAGCATGTTGGGGTCATGGGACCCTTCAACATCCACGTCGCCACTGCCGACGGGGTAAGGCGATGATAGGTGAGCGATGACGGAGGAGGTTTGATTTGTTGTGTTGCTCTACATGAGAAGCTGAGTTGGATAGAATTGAGCCCAATTTGATTTCCGAGGTGTTCTAAGTGTCAATCTCTAGAGTTTTTGAGGACATGGGGTCACTGCTGTGGTTAAAACACAACAGTGACTGCTGTAGTTTAATTTTAAGGTTTATTATGTATATATTTTTATAATCCGAACCGTTCATTTTATAGGGTTTGTTGAGTACTTCATTCCTATCAAAAATCATATTAATCGGATATCAATAACTATATGATCAATAACCAAAAAAATAAACAATAAATTTTTCTTTTGAAAAACTGTATAAAAAATATGTTAATCGATCATATAGTCATTGATATCCGATTAATATGATTTTTGGTAAGAATGAAATAATCAACAAACCTTATAAAATGAACAGTTCGGATCATAAAAATATATATATAATATACCTTAAAATTGAACCACAGCAATCACTGCCGTGTTTTAACCACAGCAGTGACCCCTCTTCCAGTTTTTTGAGCATGTAATAGGTATTATTTAAGATGCTCAGTATAATAGAATAAATTTTAAAATTTAAAATTGGTGTCCTACTAATCTTTTGGGGGTGCAAATAAAGTCACTTATTGAGTTGTTCTTATAATTTAGGATAAATTATAAAAAAAAATTCTCTAAGGTTTGTTTAAAATAAAGATTGTCCTTTTATAATTTTGAAAATTACATTTCGCTCCATCAAGTTTCTAATCCATAACAAATGAGCAATTTTTATTAATAAATTATCAATTTAATTAAAAGTTTTAATAATGTTTCAATTAACAATTCGAGTAATTTTACTATTGTATAGGGGAATGTAGTTAGAAATCACATTTTTTTATTAATTTTGTTAAATAAATTTTTTTGACAAGAGTGTATTTGTAATTTCTAAAATTATATTAGACAATTTGTATTTTAAGCAAATCACAGAAAGTATATCTGTATTTTACCCTATAATCCAGTCACATTTTATATTGAAAAATTCTATAATTCCCACCTCAATTATGATTTCGTTATAATCCTTTGTGATTTTTATTTTAATTATAACTGAAGAAAAATCTATAATTATGTCTTATAATTTTTATTTTGTTTATAACCAAAGAGATATTAATTATGACTTATTATGGGGTTGATTATAACTTATTATAATTATTATTTTAATGATGACTAAAAAATCTTTAATTGTACCTTAAATAATATTTAATTATGACTCATTATATTTTTTTTAATTATTATTGAAACTAATCTAATTATAACATTTATGATATTAACTATATAAATGTCATAACTTATGTGGTATACTTCTATGTCCTGCTTTGGTGCTGTGCATCATCCCCCCTCTCTCTTTTTTTTTTTTTTAATCTTTTATTGATGTCTTATTTTTATTTTTTATTTTTTTTCAATAAGATTTCCTTTCATCAATAAAATTTTTATTAATCAAAAAATATTTAAAAAGAAGGTGTGTATTGTAGAATGAGATTTGGCTCATCTCTTGCAATTTCCCTCTCAACTTTGATTGGTAGCTCGAATTTTCTTCCCCCTAATCCCCCTAATTTCTTTTTTTGAAAAACTGTTTTTTTTTTTTTTTTTAACACTTGCCTTGCATTTTTTTTTTTTTTTGCCATTTTTGGCAGTTTCGGGGGATTCGGGGGCGGAGCTTTCGAGCTCCCCCGCTTTTCTCTTTCCCTCTTGCACTGGTCCTATAGTTTAAAGGAGATGGCGACGCGTGGCGTGGATTCCATAGATTTTTACCAGGATTGTTTTGGGAATTATTGTGTTTAATCAAATTTTTGACTTTTTTAAAATTAAAAAAAGAGAAAATTATTTAGAAGTCCTATTAGGGAGACTTATACTACATATGGTCCTACTAAAAAATTTATGTTCCCATAAGTCCTGTGGGAAGTTTGTTGACACATTTACCCTCAATATTAGTTGTTAATATCATAAATAAGTAATAAAACCATATATAAGAAATTGATATAAATGTAACGTAACGTGACACCTACATAAACGTAACGTGACATATTTACATAAACGTAACGTAACGTGACACCTATATAAACGTAACGTGACATATCTATATAAACGTAACGTAACGTGACACCTATATAAACGTAACGTGATACCAATATGAACATAACGTGACACCTACATAAACGTAACGTAACGTGACACCTATATAAACGTAATGTGACATTTACATAAACGTAACGTAATGTGTCACGTTACGTTTCGCAAACTTAATAAGTTTTTATTTTTTTAATCCGTTTGTTTTGAAATAGATATATAATCTTAATATATTTTTATTTTGTATTATTAATTGTAAAATTTAAAAAATTATCAATAATATATGGTGAGTTGGTTCAGTTATATATATGTATGTATGTATGTATGTATGTTGGTTGATCCGACGATATTCTTCGAACAATTCAATCAAAGAAATGACTGCGTGGTTCTGTCACTAAGCTTATAATGGCTTTCTCCTCAGCTCACTTCTATATTTAGAGATGCTAGTGGGGTACACTCGAGTTTCTTTCAAGCCGACAACTATATCTGTATGGGCTCCTCAATGGAAAAACAGAGGACGATGAAGACCAACAGAAGAGAGAGAGAGCGAGAGAGGGAAGGTGTGAAAATGGGGGGTAAAAAGATTAGGATCTTGTGGAATATAATCTTATGAAAATAGGACTTGAGATTTTATAAGAAATTACACAGGACTTAGCCTAGCATAAGGTTCTGAAAAATGACTTATAAATAAGTCTCCCTTAAAAAAAAAAAAATGTTAGACAATTGTTATTGTATTCGAAGAAAATATTAAGAAAGAATAAATTCTATTCGAGTATGAAACACCAAAGCAGAATGTATATTTAAAAAAAATGGAAAAACCGAATCTGTTCTATTATAGAAATAAAATAGAATCTAGAAAGAACATAAAAAACGAAACCAGAAAAATTAAACTAAAGAACTTATAGTATTATTTTTCTGAAAAAATGACCAAGTCCAATGTTTCACAATGTTTCTTTAAGACTGATTCATCATTTTCACGGTACTTTCATAATATGGTCGGTTATCTCCAAAGATAAAATGATCAACAACAATTAGTAGCAGCACTACACACTGATTGTTCAACGAACACACTCAGTGTATATAATCTCTTTTACAAAGGAAATGCAAAAAAAAAAAAAAAAAAAAAAAAAAAATTGCAGACAAAAGAAGGACGAAAATTGAATGAATGAACAAATGGAGGACTGCCTATTTATAGAAGAATTGGTGGCTATTCGGGACAGAATTGAACAAGCATGGGGCTTATTCTAATTTGAAGGAAAAGTTGGAAAGGTGCATTGGACCAAACTGCCAACGTTCAGAAACGTTAAGATCATTTTGGAATTTATTTTGAAATTTATTTTGAATTTCAAACAGAAATTTAAATTCTAAACAATAAGAATTTAATTTTAGAAAAAATAAAATTCAAATGTTTTTGATCTAAAAAGATAAGCACTGGGTTGGACCACACAAGCCCAACCCAACCTTCCATTTGTGCTTACGTCTAGGTCTAGGTCTAGTTCGGTGGCTATCTGCAAAACTACTGGAAGTGTATATTCTGTGCTTGAGCGCCACTTCTTGGGCTCAAGCGGAACAACTTGTTGTGTCTAACGCTCGAGCGTCACTTCTTGCGCTTGAGCGAACTGTGCACATATCAGTCCGTAAAAATCACTTTTTACATCACTTTTTCATATCTCTCTCTCTCTCTCTAAACTTTCTAAAAGCCCTAGATCTAGAGCATCTCTCTCTAAAACTCATACACACACATACACACACACACACACACTCTCTCTCTCTCTCTCTGCATTTTCACCTAGATTTAGTGATTTCTCTACTCGTGCACCTTTGTTAAAAGGTAGAGCATCTCAAGGGCTACGTTTTCAACCGAATAGAGTTGGGTTTTGGCTTCATCCAAGTTTCTTCCTTGCTTTGCTCGTCTTCTAACTTTGAGGTAGGAATTTTCTATACTCCTATATGACTCTTAACTTAGTTATTTATTTTGTATAAACACTATTGTGAATTTGGAGGATTTTGAACAAATCTAGGATTTTGGTTTAAAATCAAAAGAGAAGTTTATAAATAGATGTATTGAAAATGGGTATGAGAGTGAATACGAGGTTGTGTTGTAGCAAAATTATTGATTTTGATAGTTGGGATGGATTTTAGAAGAAATAGAAGTTTGCCCTAAAATTGTTCAAACATTTATTTTGTACAAATAAATGGAATTGGTATTGAATACGTGAATTGGATGGATGTTTATATAAATGATAGAATTGGATATGTATTATCTCTCACCTATGGAAATTTTGGATAGAAAATCTGTCTTGGAGATTGTTTATATATTTAGAAATATCTGTTTTGGGCTATCGGTGGAGGATAGCTATGATTGTTGTAGGATAGCTATGATTGTTGTAGAAATTGCATGAGGATTAGGCAAATTAAAACTAATCTCTCATCCGTTGTCATTGAATATGACTATGTCTTAAATACATTGTAAATGTATGATGTTTGGGAGAAAAAAAGAGATGTACTCCATGTTTGAGAGGAGAAATGGGATGCACTCCATTGAATTAAGTTGGCCTGTGTGTCTAGAATGAAAGTCCCGAAAATCGCGCATATACATGGGTGTCGATTCTCGCGGACAAAATATCCGTAAAATGGTAAATGGAAGTGATTGTATGATAGTTGTAATAATGGAACTAATTTCATGAATTGAGATATACAGTTGGTACTGCATAGTTTGCAACATATTATGAAATGGTTCATCAATGTCATTGTATATGTATATTACCCTTATATCTTCGTTAAATTTCATATGTTGTATTGGAATATTTCTACTAGGCTTTGACTCACCCTATATGGAAAAAACCATTTTCAGGTGTTGATGATATGCCTCCGCTAAGGGCTTAGCTTGAGACGATCGTGGAGCTGAAGGCTCATTTTATTATTTTGCTTTTATTGTATTTTGAACAAGCCTCGGACTTAGACTTGTATTGGATTAAGAATCCACCTTTGTTGTACCCAAGTAGTGACTTAGAAAAATGTAAGCCTTTAGGGCATATAATTACCTTTTTAACTTTTATTACTATATTACCGTTTGGTAACACATGTTGTAGATTCAGGATGTACAATTTATGAATGTATATCGCATGTGTCACCCTTTTGTACAATTGAATATCATGTAATAGAAGGACATTATACTCGAATTCACAATGTTATTTACTTATTGCTTTAGAATGGTACATTGTATTTATTGTGGGGTGTTACAACCTGGTATCAATACGTATCAGGTTTGAATTCTTTGGGTACATGGGAGGTGGTTATTGTCAAAATGGGTTTGTCTCGTTTGATAGAGACATAAGTATGTACGGTATGTTGTGTGATAACATGCTTATATGATTATATAGGTATAGGATTTAATCCCAAAGATACTGATCGGGGTTTACAGGTTTATAGAAGTCCTGTTAGAAGAGCACTTGATCACTGCTGTTTCTAATCGGAACTCTGGCAACGTCGAGGGATGGTCATTATCCAGAAAGGAAATTCGTATGTGTTCATGTGACTACGTGCTTACATGTAGTGAATTACTATTATCCACCATATTAGGACGCGAGTGAGTTAGCTTTAGCACATTTGTAAATGTGCTAATTTCTTTTGCTACCTTTATTAGGATGTTAGGGTGCAGATGTGGTGGTGGTAGGCATGGTAGACCTAGAAGGCATGAGGTGCTTTTATCGGATAAGATTCCGGCACAGAAGAAGGAAGTTAGCCAGACCAATGTGGCCAAACCAAGCGGTCAGTAGGCCATGGGCACCTTAGCCCGTGAAATGGCTGAAGCATTACGGGAATCCATGGACATTCTTAAGGTTGAGAATCACGTCTAGGTCCATGTTGCTGAGACAGGGCCATTTTTTATGAAGCGAGAGTTCTTCCGGTCGAATCTGGATGAGTTTTTAGGTGATCCCAAGGAGCCACTGAAGACAGATGAGTGGCTAGAGCAGACAGTGAAGACATTTGAGATGCTTGGCATTGAAGACGACAAACTGAGAGTGACCCTAGCATCCTTCCAGCTGAAGAGAGATGCGGGTCAGTGGTGGAAGTATGCGTGTAGGCGCATTGGAGTGACTTGGGAGGCTTTTGTCAATGCCTTCCAGGATAAATTTTTTACCTCCATTGTTAGGGAGAAGTTAAGGGAGAGCTCAAGCAATTGAACACACCAGTAGTCGAGTTTGAGACAGCTTTTACTAGCCTCTCTAGATTTTCACCAGAGTTAGTGGCGACAGAGGAGCGCCGTTATGTGGAGTTTGAGAAAAGGTTTAGGACCAGACTTCTCTTCAAGGTAGTTGGTTTGATGATTAAAGATTATGGACGACTTGCAGAGTCAGCGGCTTATCTTGAGATCGTGATGCAGATAGAGCCATCTGTGGACACCCCATTTTTGATCGCCTGCAAGGCTCAAGCCCTTTACTCGGAACACTCAATGATGGAAGTGGTATTGTGCGTAGTTTAAGGTCTCAACGAAGGAGTCTTGTTCAATCTTCGACATGACCCCAAACCTTCCATATTCCCATTGATCATACCCAAGAAATCCCTTTGTGCACCTTGTACCACCCTGTGTTGAGGCTGAAATAGAAAAACAGGGGAACTCATTGAGGGCCAGCCGTGGCTATTGAGGGCCGGTTGGGCTTCAATAGTGAGAAACACTGTTCTGGGTGGGAGGCCGTCAGCTATCCATTTTTGAAGATATTTATTACTTTTTGCGCTCAAATTCTATAAATACGACCATATACCTCTGTTTTTGGGGTCGAACAATTGAGAGAAAGTCTATACACATAAAGAGAGCTACTTCTTCATCCTCCTTCCATTGCAAGCTACCTTTGAGTTAACCTACCAACCTTGTATCATCATCTTAGAGCCTTGATTGACCCTTGAGAAGCATAATTCAAGTTTGAGAGTGTGTCAAGAGTGAGTTTGATCATCAACCAAAGCTTACTCCATTTTGAGAGGTATAAGCTTGTAACTTTTGTTCTTGCTTTTGCTTACTTCATTTCTACCCATTTCTTGTATTCTTGGGCTGTTTTGTATCCATTTTAAGTGTTGGAACTTGGGTTTGGATAAGCTACCAAAGGTGGTAAGGTTGATACCCTTACTTGCACCTATTTTTATAGCTTAACTCTTGGTTGCTTTACACTCTTTCTGTTTGATTTTTGAACTGATTTTCAAAGTTGAACTAAGGCCAAAAAACATGGTTTGAAGTCTTGAAATTGGAGGGGTTGGCCACTCCTTGTTTTTGCTTATATAGCTTTATTATCTTTACCTTTTGTTTAGCTTTTGAGCTCTTTTCTTACATTTTCAGCCACTGTTTTTAGCTTATTAGAGATTGTTTTAGGGCTGGCCTACTCTATTTAATTGATTCAAGCTTTGATTAGTTCATTTGTTGTAGCATTGGTCTTTGTACATAGCTTGTATTATGTTGTTCTTAGCCTTTCTTTATCTAAACTTTCATAGTAATAACCTCATTTTAAGAATCAACTTGTCACTCCTTTATTTCATTTGAGAGTTGTTTCAATCGGTTGATGGTTATTTAACACATGAACTAGAGATTCACGCTTAATGGCTTAATCTCTACGGAGATTCATTGTCAACGGCGTAATCTCTCTTTCATGTTGAGAATTACTTTCGTTTGACGCTTCTCTCTTTTTAGAGGACTTAATCATCACTTCGGACAAATCGATTAAAGAATGGAAATGACTAAAAGAATTGGTTTAAAAGCAATCAACACACATAAAGAAAATAAGTCATCTTACTTAGGCTTGGCCGGACGTTATGCCAAGTTTATCGAGTCAAGAGTGATCATGCACTAATTTATGGCATTTTGATGATTTTTGAAACGTTTCTACTTCCTTTTTTGAGTTCATTCCATGATAAAGAGGGAGGAGTGGTCATATTCATTACATTTATTGATTTTTGTCCAAAATTATATCCAGAATCATCAAGCAATCAATTTGCTCATTGATGGTTTTGGAAACAATTCTAACCTTCTCTTGAGGCTTTTCTATGACAGAGAAGGAAAGAAGGGACAAACAAAGTTTGAACAACTCAGTCTCTACTATTTTCACTTCAGAACACAAAACAGAGTTTTGCACAAAATTGAGGCACGACTGGCCTTCTCTAGGCCCGGTCGGGCTTCATTGGGGGCCGGCTGGTCCTCAATGTTTGGTCAGCAATGTATTTTTACAGAAAATAGAAGGCAGTGGCTGAGGTAAAACAGAGCAAGCCTGGGGCAGATAGAGCTGTTCTTGAATATTGTGCATGTGCATGCATACAATTTATGATCTTTGTAATTAATTTAATTTAATATAATATTGTTTCTTGTAAATTAGTCTCGATAATTATTAAGTGTTGTAATTATTATTATTGTCCCTTTGTAATTGTTGTAGTGAATTAATTTAAATAGCTAGTTTACTTATCTTGGTTACCCTTATTGTAATAGCATAGTTAGCTAGTTAATTAGCCTTGCTTATTTATTCATTCTGTTTTGTAATAATTAGTTAAATTCGGACTTTTCGGACCTTGATTTGCACCCTCTCGTACGAGGGCAAATGTGCAATAAGTTGTATGTCTTCCAATCCCACGTCTTTCTCCCTTTTACTTACTCGCTTACGATGGTTAGGATAGGGCATCACGTTTCATTAGCATTCTTATGATTTGCATCCATTGTCTTGCATGCATTCAAGGTTCGACTCATCATGTTAACCCAATATCAAATGTTCAAATTCATTTACTTGAATGTGTGCTCTCTCGCATGTCTTGAATACAATCATATGCCATGCTCATAGTCGGGCCTATAAAAATACATTATGTGTGCGTTGTATTAGTCATATTGCATAAGTTAGGAACATGCATATTTTTCTAACTCTTTCACCTGTTTTAGCTCGGAGTACTAGGTGAGCTTTATGTCTTAGCATCTTGCATTGGATGTTTGTGTTGCCATATCTAAAGCATGAATACCATGAGGCTAAGTGCTTAAATGATATAATTGTTTGAATGCTTGTGGATGAAGGCTAGTTTCTCAAACTGGGATGACTTGATTAATGTCCATTTTTTAGCCCACTTTTTCAAGTGGCAAATTCACAAAATAATTTCGAAACAAAACATGAGATCAAGTGCTCCAATTCTTGCAAACTAGTCCATACCTTGTGTGCACACCACATAGTAAAATAGCTAATAAATCAGACAAAAGAACATAATGTAAATAAGAAACACATCATGTATGGTAGAGGCCGATCTTTGATCGGGCGAGTGGGGTGCTCAATTCATGACCTTTCCCTCTTGTACCTAAGTTCCCGAGCTGAGACACTTTGGTGATGACGGACTAATGACCTTTGGCATGAGTCTAGGGTTTCCTAAGTTTTCCAAAAATATTTAGGTGGGGACTCTGTAATCTGGCAAAGCAATCCATTTTTGGCATTTGATTCAAACATTGATTTTCCAAAAATAATTGCCGTATTTTGACTATTTTTGTGTTTTCATTATTTCACATTGCACTTGTGAAATCAAATTCAGAACCACAAGTGGAGTCCAAACTGTAAGGCTATTCGTCTTCCGAAAGAAGCACGGAAAGTCAGGCTACACCATCTACCTACTCAGTCAGTTCAGGCCTTGAAGGCCAATCAAGAAGCCTCTTCTATTTAATCTATCCATCTGACCTATGTTTCGAGGGGTGAGCAGGTAGACTAGAGACCTACTGGGCGTGTGTATGCTGTTACCACGCCAGACTTAGTGCCAGCATCTTCAATAGTGAAAGGTACTTTCTTGTTATGCAATTCCATTGCTAATGTGTTGATTGATATGGGTGCATCTCATTTTTTTATCTCGTCTACATTTACATTGGTTTTGGAGTTAGAGTTGGCTCGGTTAGCATCTCCTCTCAGTGTAGAGTCACCTATTGGTGGTGAGATTGTTTTGGAGCAAGGTTGTCGGGGTTATGACATAGAGGTTGTCGGTTGCCGACTTCCTTTTGCATTTGTATTGATTGAGATATCTAGTTTTAATGCTATTTTAGGTATGGATTGGTTGTCATCATATCGAGATATCATAGATTGTTACCGTCAAAGGGTTATTGTATGTACCTTGAGTGGTGATTGTTTTTATTTCTTGGGAGACCGAGTTGATAGAGTCTTATTACCGGTGTATGATTTGTGTAGGTGGAGTGAACTTAGTTGTCTTCTTGCCAACTTCTTGGGTAATAAGTGTGCTGAAGTCTGAGTCAAGTTGCCAAGGGTAGTTTGTGAATACCCAGACGTGTTTCCTCAGGATCTCACCAGTTTACCACCCCACCATGAGATTGAGTTCTCAATTGATTTAGTGCTTGGTACGGCACCGATTTCTATAGCACCATATAGATTTGCACCTGTCGAGTTGAGTGAATTGAAGATTTAACTCCAAGAGCTGCTAGATAAGGGTTTTATCCACCCTAGTACTTCACCTTAGGAAGCACCGGCTCTCTTTACCAAAAAGAAAGATGGTGCGTTGTAACATTGTATCGATTACCAGAAGTTGAACAGGGTAACTGTTAAGAATTAGTACCTAATGCCTCGTATAGATGATTTGTTTGATCAGTTGAAGGGGTCTTGTTGCTTTTTTAAGATAGACCTGAGTTGAGAGTAATGGAGGAGGATATTCCGAAGACAACATTCCGTACACGGTATGGCTATTACTAGTTCCTAGTGATGCCTTTTGGGCTAACCAATACAGCAACCCTATTTATGGATTTGATGAACTGGATCTTTCGTGAATTCCTAGACCGTTTTGTGGTCGTCTTTGTTGATGACATCCTGATTTACTCACCCTCTGAAGAGGAGCACGAGGAACACTTACGGGTAATACTTGAGTTACTTAGAGCCTACAAACTTTATGTGAAGTTTGGGAAATGCGAATTTTGGTTAAATGAAGTAAGGTTTCTGAGCCATGTGGTATCTAGGGAAAGAGTGACTGTAGATTCATCCAAGATAGAGGCAATTCAAGGTTGGGAACAACCTAAGAATACTTTTGAAATCCGTAGTTTCTTGGGGTTGGCCGAGTATTACCGTCGATTTGTGATAGGTTTTCTCTAGATTAGCTTCACTGTTAACTAGACTGACGAGGAAAGGCATTAAGTTCGTGTGGAATGAGACTTGTGAGAAGTCTTTTCAAGAGCTTAAGGTTAGACTTACCACTGCTCCAGTATTGATTATTTTGGAGAGGGGTTTGGGCTATTCGGTGTATTGTGATGCTTCAAGGGAAGGTTTGGGTTGTGTATTAATGCAAGAGAGGAAGGTAGCAGTTTATGGCTCGCGGCAGTTGAAAACACATAAAAGGAACTACCCTACTCATGACCTAGAGTTAGTGGCAGTGATCTTTGCCTTGAAGATTTGGATGTATTATTTGTATAGTGAGAAGTTTGAGGTATTTTATGATCACAAGAGTCTGAAATATCTGTTTACACAGAAGGACTTGAATCTGAGGCAAAAGAGGTGGATGGAGTTTATAGAAGATTATGATTTTGAATTACATTATCATCCGGGAAAGGCTAATGTTGTGGCCGATGCCTTGAGTAGGAAATCCATTGGTAGTGTGGCTAGTATTGCTATTCGGGAATGGGAGATGTTGGGTGCTATTGGTGAGTTTGACTTGCATCTTGGTGAGTCCGTGGAATCTGCAACCTTGTTTTTGGTAGTTGCACTACCTGCACTTGTGAACCGAGTGATAGAAGCACAGAGGGGTGACCTTAAAGTAGAATCCCTCCGAGAGAAGATCTCTAATGAGAAGGTGGAGAAAGGCTTGAATATGTACCCTGAATCGAGTGTTAGATACCGTAACCGTCTTTCAGTGCTAGAGTCTTGTCGAGAGGAAGTAATCCGAGAGTTTCACCATTCAAGCCATGCGGTGCATCCGCGAGGCACAAAGATGTATCACGACCTTAGTCGTCAGTTTTGGTAGAGGGGAATGAAAAAGAATGTGGCCATGTTTGTATCGAGATGTCTTACTTGTCAACAAGTGAAAGTCGAACATCAGAGGCTAGCAGGTTTGTTGTGACCCTTGCCTATAGCTGAATGAAAGTGAGAACATGTCACGATGGATTTTGTTGTGGGCCTTCCAAGGACTCAATGGTGTAGTAAGGCAATTTAGTTAGTAGTTGACCGGTTGATCAAGTTGGCGCACTTTATATCTATGCGCGTAAGTGACTTGGTAGATTATCTTGCCAACCTTTATATGAGGTTGCACAGGATCCCTGTAACGATCGTTTCGGATAGAGATCTGCGTTTCACAGCTCGGTTGTGGCAGAGCCTATAGAGTGCCTTGGACACAAGATTTACTTCAACATTGCGTACCATCCTCAGACGAATGGGCAGTCTGAGCATACTATTCAGATCCTTGAGGATATGCTTTTGGGTTATGTTCTTGACTTTAAGGGGTCATGGGAAAGGCACTTGCCCTTAGTGGAGTTTGTCTATAACAATAGTTTCCAGTCGATGACCGACCGTGTAGATCTCTTGTATGTTGGGCCGAGGTAGGTGATGCACCAATGTTGGGCCTAGAATTTGTAACGCCCCCAAAATAATACAATAAATACGACCCAAACATATATTAAAAACAGCATGAATCAGAGTAAATAGTCCTTTCATTACATGAAGTTAATAATACAAAAGGGTTTGACATAATTAAATGCCCTATTGGCTTACATCTTTCTAAGTCTTGACTTGGTTACACAAAAGGAGATTAGCTCATACACATTTAGCCCTAGGCTTTACAAAAATATACAATTCAAATTAAAGAAGCTCTTACCCCCAAAATATCCCTCCAAGCTATTGCCTTGGTGGAGGTAAGCCACCAACACCTGAAAATGTTATTCCCAAATAGGGTGAGCCACTGCCTAATAAAAATCATCTATCACAATATATGAACTTGGCAAAGGTATAAGTACACTATGCATACGCAACGTTAGTGATAGAGACATCCACAGTTTATATAATCATAAGGTACCAATTTTCATTCATTTCATTACATGAACCAGTTTCATTATCTCTTTAACAATCCAAATGACACTTCAACTCATTAGTTCTACCATCACATCAACAATGCATGAACACTTCAAACTTTTCTTTCACGAAAATTTCGTCCCTGGGTAACCGTCAAATGGGACCCATGTAAATGTAAGCTATACAAGCATCACAATTTCCATTTTATGGATATTTCGTCCGCGGGCTAGGCACCCATGTATAATCTCGGGACTTTCGCCCAGGATACTCCGGCTAACTTAATTATAATGGAGTTCAACTCATTTCTCCTCCCAAACAATCATTCATACATATGCAATGTATTTAAACACAACATCAAACAATGGAGCATATCCCCTTTCCATTCCCACATAATCATACATGTACAATGTATATAAGCATAGTTATATCCAATGTCAAACAACAAAAGATTAGTTTCAATTCACCTAATTCTCATGCAATTTCTACAACAATCATAGCTATCCTCTACCGATAGCCCAATACAGTTATTTCTAAATAGATATTTAATCTCATGACAGATAATTTATTCAAATTTTCAAAGAATGAGTTAATATATAACTTATCCTACCATTCAAATCAATACTCTCTCAATTTCACATTTTCAATGGCAGTTTCAATTATCACTATAAAATAATCATGATAGTCATTTTAGGGCAAAATTTCCCTTTTCCTAATTATCAACCCAAATATCATTTCCAACCATTGTGACCTAACACTATTTCATTTTCAAAACCCACATTCGTGTATTTCATGTTTAACAACAATCCCTCTTTCCATATATACCCAAACCCTAGATTTGTTTACGACACCCTCAAATCATATCATTGTTACACAAGAATACACATAACTAAGCTAAATATCATATGAAGGTGTATAAAAGATCCCTAACTCAAAGGAAGAAGATGAGTTAAACAAGAGAGAAATTCCAAGAACGCCGAAACTCACTTATATTCGGATCAAAATGTAGATCTTGACGAGTTCTATCTTTTTCTCAAAGGCACTAGGGTGAAAAGATCAATGGATCTAGATGAAATCTAAGAGAGAAGGTTAATTCTAGAGAGAGAGGCTCAAGAACAAGCTTTTTGGAAAGTTTAAGAGAGAGAGAGAAAGAGAGATATGAAAAAGTGACTCAAAATATCATCTTCTCGGACTGTTATGCGCATAGTCCGCTCGAGCGTGGAAAGCCACGCTCGAACGTCAGACACAAAGTTCCGCTCGAGCGTGAAAGTTGGCGCTCGAGCATGAAATGCACATTTCCAAAAGTTTTGCAAACGAAGGTCCCCACTTGAGCATGGAACTGGATGCTCGAGCGTCCAATGCACTTTCCCAATATTTCAGAACTGCAAAAGAAATGCTAAGAATTGACAAATCTCGCTCGAGTGCAAGAATTCCCGCTCGAGCAGAAAAGTCAAAATCTGGACAATAAAAGTTTAGAAAAACAAGCAACCAACTTGTCCCAAACACACAATGACAACCCAATAACCAAAATAAAGGGAAAGACAAGGGAAATAGATATGAATAACTATTCAAAACCATACCAACCAGAGTCTAGAATACAATAAGTAACGGGTTAAAACTGGAATCGCTATAGAGTTAGTCCGGGAAACGACGGAAAAAGTTGCACTTATCCATAAGCGGTTGGTTACGGCCCAGAGTCGCCAGAAAAGTTATGCCAACCGTAAGAGGAGACCTTTGTCTTTTAAGGTAGGAGATCATGTCTTTTTGAAGATATCTTCTAACCGGGGTTTGATGAGATTTGAGAAGAGTGAGAAGTTATCTCCTAGATTTATTTTGAGATCGTTGAGCGGATTGGAGAGGTAACTTATCGCTTGGCTTTACCGCCACAGCTTTTTGGGGTCCATGATATGTTTCATATTAGTATGTTTCGGAAGTCTGAGCCAGATCCATTGCATATAGTAGATTGAACCGACTTAGAGGTAGATGAGGATGCCTCATATGAGGAGAGACCAGTGAAAGTCTTGGATACTCGAGATCAAGTCTTGCGAGGCAAGACAATTCCCTTAGTTAAAGTATTGTGGAGACATTACAGAGTTGAGGAAGCAACTTAGGAACATGAATTGGAAGTCCATAAGAAGCATCTGGACTTATTTGTTGATGTTTGAGCCTGTATTGAAATTTTGTTATGTTATTGAAATATGAAAATATTGTATATGTTTTGAGAATATGGAAATATTATATATGTTGTATATGTTTTGGAAACACAGGTTTAATATAAATATTGTATATGTTTTGGAAAATTGTACTTTTAATGTTAGAACTTATGTATCGAGTTGATGAGCATAGATGACCGAAGAATGAATCATGATAATGGAATTGATTAATTATCATTAGTGTAAGTGGTTTAAACATAGTTTTAAAACTTGATTTGAAATTTCAGGAACGAAATTCCTTAAGGGGGGAGATTATAGCGATTTTGGTTTAGACCCGACCCATTTCATATTCTGGATTCGGGTTTCATGGTTTCGTACTGTCGTTCATGTCATACTTTCCTTACATTTCCTTGAATTTGGCTATTGGATTGTAGTGGTTGCGTTTGGAATAGGTTGGTTGATTGGTTTTCAGACTTTTGTTGCCCAGAATTTTATTCCTCTGCTCGAGCGTCACTTCTTACTCTCGAACGGGCTTTGTGAACTCTCAGTACTTTTGCAGGTCTGCAAAACTACTAGGAGAGTGTATTCTAAGCTCGAGCGGTACTTTTTGCGCTCGAGCGACTGTAGACACCCCATTTTTGACCGTCCTCAAGACTTGGACGTCACCGTTTGAACACCCGGTAATCATTCATGTTTGTGTTCGTTTGGAGTTCCCGGAGGTCTCGGCTACGTGCCTTGCCTCAGGATCTCCGAACTCGACTGTTTAGTGTCTGGTTTTGTACCAAACACTTGTGTTTTGCCTTGGAGGGGCAGGGAATGCCTTATGAGGCATCCCCACACATCACCGGCCATGGCTAGAGGCCACCGGCTGGTGTTTTGTTGCCATCGGCAATGTATATTGCCGGTCGGCAGTCCATTTTGTCAAAATGGAAATTTTGAGCAGCCGACTACTGTTCATCTGCTTTTGCAGATATTTTTAATACAGCTGGCTTGCATTTTGTTCCCCTCCATACACGCGTATGGAGGGATGGCTTCCTTGTTAGCTTCTTGAGTAAGCTTTACAAGATTGGCTTCTATATAAGAGGAGCCCTCCTCTCTTGGCTTTAGGGTTAGAAAAAAAGGTTAGAAAATATACAGAGGAGAGCTCTGGAATAGGGTTAGGGTTTGTGTCTCACCTATCTCTATTTCTCTCTCTCTCTTTTTACCTTTGTGTGTGTATAAGTGTATTTGTGTCTTACTATTGCACACAAACACATAGTGTTACACCTTCCCTTGGCTACTGAGGTTCTAAGAGGTTGTTCTTGAGGTTCTTGGGTGGTTTTGAGCTTGGAGGAGCAGCTGGTCCACCATTGTTGAAGAGGTTTTTCAAGGGTAACAATCTTACCCCTTTTTACCCCATTCTTGCATACTATTTTTGCCTATCTTAGAACTATTTTTGAGCTTAGTGTATAATATAAAAGAGTTCTGTTTTTGGGCCCTCTAAATAGTTTGTTTAGAGTGTTTTGTGGTTTGGAGGTGTTTGACCCCTCTTAAGCCTTGAGGGGCTCCATTTTGTGCTATTTTGAGTGAGCTCCGGGAATTTGGTGTTTGGGCCTCCTCACCACTGAAATCTTGAGGGATTTCAGTGGTAAGGATGGTGCCTTGAAGTCCCATGAAGGAAAGGGCCACCTCCTTTCCTTATTGTCCTTGAAAAGGGCCATTTTTGCCTCTTTAATGAGCACCTAGCTAAGCCTCATGTTGACCATGCCTTGGCTGTTATTTATGCTTATTTTTCCATGAAATAGCATTGTTGTATGTTGGTTTTGGTACACCATGCTTTCTTAGCATACATGCCTCGTAATGCCATTTTGTTGCCTTAACATGCCTTAGGTTGTAAACCATTGTTCTAGCATGTTTTAGGCTTGGCTTTGTGAAGCTTTTGTGCTTATTTTGCTATGTTTGAGGTCTGTCCTTAGTTGTTTGGGTCGACTTTAGTGAATGTATAGCATGCATCCTTGCCTTAATTTAGTGGGTTGAGACCATTTGCCATGTTATTTCAGTCCCTTTAACATGCTTGTATGCTTGCTTTGGACGCCTCTTTGAAGCTTTGAAAGCTTGTCTTGCATGCTCCATGTTTTGGCCATTGTGCATACCCTTTGAATTTGAGCCACTTAGATGCCATCTAGGTGTCCCTTGGGTGTTGTCTAGGCCTGCCTTAGACTTTTTTAAGTCCTTTTAGCCTTGTGAGGCTTGGTGGACTTAGTCTTGGTTTAAGCCTCTTGGCTTGTCTTGGGTTTTTGGCCTTGTTTGCATGCCTTGTTTGTCTTGTTTAATTGGTTTAGCACCTTTTGTAACATGATTTTCAATGCTTACCTTGCATGCCATTAGTCCATGTTATGCCTCTTTCAAGTGTGCTTGAGAGTTGCCCTTTTGTGCTTGAGTGTTAGCCCTTTAACATGTGCATGTGTGTATGTGTGTATGTGTGTTTAGTCCTTATTTCATAGCATTTTGGCCACTGTTTTAGGTCTATTTAAGGCTGCTTAAATCATGTTTAAGTCCATCCTATGCTTGTTTGCATACTTACCTTGCACGTTTGCTTGCATGCTTGCATGTATACATTGCATTGTCCATGTTGCATGCTAGTTCATATGCCTAGGTTGCATTGCATCTTGCATGCATGCCTTGTTCCTTGATCTAGTGATAGGAATTGGGCCCCTTTGGTTTGTTGGTTTGCATTGCATTTGACATCAAAATGTGCACACTTGGTCCTTTGGGCCATCACGCATGGAAATGCATGATTGATGGTCCGAGAACCAAGGAACATGTCCCTTTGAGTCACTAACATGATAAGGGACATGATTGGTGCATATATGGCTTGAATTGCATTGCCATGCAAAGCTCATCTCATTTCCGTCAAACAGTTCTGCAGAACTTTTGCCGATCGATCGCACAGAGTGCCGACCAAACAATTGGTGGCGATGGATTCATTCTCGGTACCGATTTAACATCTCCTACGACGGTGGCCATTCTATCGGCCGGTGGTCTGTCTGGTGCTCAGAGAGGCAACCCTGAGGCTTTGGAAGCCTTTGAAGGAGTACAAGAGGGAAAACAGAGACAGCTTGCGCATGGCAGTGCATTTCCGAGCAAGACCAAGCATGCATTGCATCAGGCTCTCCTCCCGAGGCGGTTTACTGTTTTCCCTAGATTAGTTAATTTGCTTAGCTAATTAGATGGCCTGTAATATTTAATTAGCTTGTAGGTTAATTATCTGTAATATTTATTTGGTCCCTCCGGGCGAGGGCGAATCTGTAATAAGTGTGGGTACGTGTGTGTGCATGTCTTTCAATCCCCACTTCTTTCTTCCCTTGTATTTACCCGCTTATGATGGTAGATTAGGGCATGTTTAAATTAGCATACCTTATGCTATGTATGCGTGCATTCATACATTTGTCTTGCATGCACCGGGCTCGGTACATCATGCTAACTGCATTTGTACTTCAATTCCAAATTGAATACGTGCATCAATTGATTGCATTTCACATGTCATGTTTAGGTTAGCCGAGCCTACCCTAATTGCATCCTGTATGTGTTGCATTAGTCAATTTGACATGAATTAGGACCATGCATGTTTGCTAACTAGTTTATTGTTTTGGCACGGAGTACGATGTAAGTATTTTCATGCTTTAGCATATCGCAAGTGTGTGAATACTATCATGACAGCATGCTTACCATGTGGCTAGATGCTTATGTGATAAACTATTTGAATGCCTGTGGGTGAAGGTTGGATTGTCTGAGTTGGAAAAACTCGTTGAAATCCGTATTTTAGCCTACTTGTGAGTAGCAAATTCCAAAGTGTTTTTCAAGACAAACGGATATGCAATGCTTATTTCCAAATTAGGCAATCTAGTCTATACTTGTTTGCTGTGCGCATAACATAGTAATTCTAGGCTAATAACTGGAATAAGAGCACATGACGTTTTCAAAAACGGATATCACGGTTAGTAGAGGCCGGTCTTCGGATCGGGCGAGAAGGGGTGCTCATAGCTGACCTTCCCCAATCGTACCCAACCTCCCAAGCCGAGGCAACTTTGGTGATGACGGACACGTGGCCTTTGGCACCGAGTATTAAAAAATATTTAAGTGGCGACTCTATATCTGGCAAAGCAGTCCATGTTTGGCACTTCTTTCAAAATCTATTTTTCTCAAAACGATTTGCCGGATTTGGACTCTTTGGTTCAGATTTAGAACCGTGACAATCGAGTCCGAACTGTAGTAGACCCGCAAAGTGAACGGAACGGGGGTCATCTCTCCCGGGGCGTTCGGGGACGTCTACAGCGACTTTTTTTGCGCTTGAGTGTTGGTTTACCGTTTGCAAAACTACTGGAAGTATGTATTCTACGCTCGAGCATCACTTCTTGTGCTCGAGCGGAACAACTTGTTGTGTCTGACGCTCAAGCATCACTTCTTGCGCTTGAGCGGACTATGCATATTTCAATCCGTAAAATCCACTTTTTACATCAATTTTTCATATATATCTCTCTCTCTCTAAACTTTCTAAAAACCCTATCTAGAGCCTCTCTCTTTAAAACTCACACTCTCTCTCTACATTTTCACCCAGATTTAGTGGTTTCTCTACCCGTGCACCTTTGTTAAAAGGGTAGAACATCTCAAGGGCTATGTTTTCATCGGAATAGAGTTAGGTTTCGGCTTTATCCAAGTTCCTTTCTTGCTTTGCTCGTCTTCTAGCTTTGAGATAGGGATTTTCTATATTCCTGTATGACTCTTAACTTAGTTATTTGTTTTGTATAAACACTATTGTGAATTTAGAGGATTTTGGTTTAAAATCAAAAGAGGGGTTTATAAATAGATGTATTGAAAATGGGTATAGGAGTGAATATGAGGTTGTGTTGTAGCAAAGTGGTTGATTTTGATACTTGGGATGGATTTTGAAAGAAATAGGGGTTTGTCCTAAAATGTCTTAAACATTTGTTTTGTACAAATAAATGGAATTGGTATTGAAAATGTGAATTGGATGGATGTTTATATAAATGATAGAATTGGATATGTATTATCTCTCATCTATGGAAATTTGGATAGATTATCTATCTTGGAGACTATATATCTGTTTTGGGCTATCAGTGGAGAATAGCTATGATTATTGTAGAAATTGCATGAGGATTAGGCGAATTAAAACTAATATCTTATCCGTTGTCATTGAATATGACTATGTCTTAAATACATTGTAAATGTATAATGTTTGGGAGAAGAAAGATGATGTACTTCATTGAATTAAGTTGGCCTGTGTGTCCAAGGTAAAAGTCCTAAAAACCGCGCGTATACATGGGTGCCGATTCCCGTGGACGAAATATCCGTAAAATGGCAAATGGAAGTGATTGTATGATAGTTGTACTAATGGAACTGATTTCATGAATTGAGATATACAGTTGGTACTGCATAGTTTGCAACATAATTATGAAATAGTTCATCAATGGCATTGTATATGCATATTACCCTTATATCTTTGTTAATTTTCATATGTTATATTGGAATATTTATATTGGGCTTTGATTTACCCTATATGGGAAAACCATTTTCAGGTGTTGGTGATATGCCTCTACCAAGGACTTAGCTTGAAAGGATCGTGGAGCTAAAGGCTCATCTTATTATTTTGCTTTTATTTGTATTTTGAATAAGTCTCAGGCTTAGACTTGAATTTGAGAATCCACTTTTGTTCTACCCAAGTAGTGACTTGGAAAGATGTAAGCCTTTAGGGCATATGATTACCTGTTTTGCTTTTATTACTATATTACCGTTTGGTAACACATGCTGTAGATTCATGATGTACTATTTATGAATGTATATCGAATGTGTTACCCTTTTGTAGAATAAAATTGTGATAACCCTGCTCCGTAGTATGCTAATTAATCTTAATTGCATATGTGATTATGTGTTTGATATGATTTTGAGTGCCATTTATATGAATATATGTGGTTTTGAATTTCTATCTGTTCACCGTAGGAATATCTATTTAACTTACTGTTATAAACTGAAAATTGAAGGCCCTGTCGGCCATAGAAATCGAAATTGACTACGCCATTGTGATTGGCGTAATTTTTAGAGCCTATGGTGAAATTTAATTAAAAGTTTGTTCGGATCAAAATAATTAGATTCAGAACGATTAATTAAACTTTATTATTTAATTCTAATCACTTTGCTTAAGAGAGCCTATAAATAGGCCTCTATACACACAATTCCACTCTTTGAATTTATGTTGCTGAGATTACACTCTAGAGAGAGAGTGTGTGGGTCGGTTAGAGAGAGAGAGAGAAGAGGCTCAAGTTGAAGAGTTAACCAAGGAGCTTGGTGATCTTGAAACTACACTCAAGAATTAACCATAAATTGGGAAGATTGAGCTTCTAGGTGAGTAAATTCATGAATATTAGTTTGTAACTTTTTGAATTCAAAGTTGAATGATGATCAAGAACATGAATTGAATTGATTATGATGAAATTGAGTTGGTTTTGATGAATTGGAAGTCAATATACACATGCATGTGAGAAATTGCTATGAAATTGCATGTTTGAGCATAAAATGTATAATCCATGTGAGATTTTAGTTGAAGCTCATATTTTTGACCATCTCTTCATCATCTAAGTTGAGAATAGAAGTTGTATTCCATATGCAAGTGCAATTCATTGAAGCATGGGTGTTGAATACATGAAATTATTATGTTGGAAATAAGTTTGGTGTAATTTGGGACATGCATGTGATTAATTCATGAAATTGAGCTTCATAATGTAATGAATTTGGTGTTGGATCATGTTAGTAAATGTATATGTGAAGTTTGAGTCATAATATACAAGATATGTTGATTTGAATGCAAGTTAGAAGCTCAAGAACAATTCTGGATTTTCTAGAATTTGGCATGTCCGCTCGAGCGGGGAAGGCGCCGCTTGAGCGGGAAATAGGAGCTCCCAAAACTTTTTGCAGACATGGATGTCCGCTCGAGCGGGGATATTCACGCTCAAGTGGGGAGCCATGTAGCGTGGCCTTCAGCTCGAGCGTCCGAATTCACGCTCGAGCGTAAAAATGAGGCAACCAGTACTTTTGCAAACCAAAGGAGTTCGCTCGAGCGGGGGAACCTGCGCTCAAGCGAGGGAACCCTGTTTCTGAAATTTTGTAAAGTCGATTTGAGTTTCATTTTCCATTCTCTTCCATCTCTAAGCACTTTTAGGCATGCATTAAGCATTGTAAATGAGTTAAAAGAATGAGAACGAAGCTTAAGAGGAATATATGAAATAAGAACGGAATGAATCGTTTGTGACCCATATGTGTTATGTAATGTGTAGGGTCAAGCTCAAGGGCAAATCCACTGGCAGATTACTGTGAGTAATATATTAGTAAAGATATTTTGAAGTATGTTAATTGTCTAATTGTTAATTTGAATTGTGGACAAATGTTTGTCATGCCATATGGTTGGGCCAAAGGCCGTCAAATACAATTGATTGGGCCGAAGGCTGTTTGACATAAATGAATGAATGGGCCAGAGGCAATTGGATATGAATGAATGGGCCAATGAATGGGCCAGAAGCCGTTGGATATGAATGAATGGGCCAGAGGCCGTTGGATATAAATAAATGGGCCAATGAGTGGGCCGGAAGCCGTTGGACATGAATGATTGGGCCAAAGGCCGTTTGATATGTTCAGGCTTGAATCGCCTAATGTACTGAATAATACACGAAGTAGAATACTAAATGGGCTCAAGGCCGTTTGATATATGTGAATCTCATTCGTGTATTTTCTTTATTTGATATTATTCACTGGGCTTTCGCTCACGCTCATTCATATGTATGTAGGTGAGCCAAGGGATGTCCAAACCCAGTCTCAGTGAAATATGTGAGAAACAGTCAAGGTTTTGAGGAGTCAGCCCAACGTCTCACGCACGAGATTTGTCTTTGCCTTTTTTGTTCTTTTGTTATAGTTTTGTTATGTTGGCGAAAACATTAGATTGCTTTTGTATACAAACTTTGGGTTTGACTGACTTAGACTTGAATGATCCTATATGTACAATTTATATGTTAACTTCTCTTTGATGTGAGTTATTAACGAATACTTACGTGAAATGTTATGGTGTGCATATAAGCACAGCTCTATGGACAAAGTTTTAAATTTGCTTCCGTTTGGCCCCTTTTCTCTGATGAGTTATGTCTTATATGGTTTGAGGCCGTAGGTAATCTCTTAATTACTGGCCGGTTATGTCCTTAACCCATAGGGGCGAATTCGGGTCATGACAAAAATATCATGTAATAGAAGGACATTATATTCTGATTTACAATGTTATTTACTTATTACTTTAGGATGGTATATTGCGTTTATTTCAGGGCCTTACAGTGTGTGCGTGTGTGTGGTGGTTTTTGGGTCCAATGAGTCAAGGCTCACTTTACCCATAACCTCTCCCTTCACAAAACTTGGGTGTCGCTTGGGACCCTTCCAAAGATGCAAACTAAAAGCTTATAAACCCACACCAAGTTTGTCTATCCAAGCAATGTGAGACAAGCCTTTTCTCCATCCTTTATGGAAACCTCGCCAAATCACTATTTCTATAGGGCTCATTTTGGCATCAATTTTTCATTCACCCGATAATGATTTTGAGAAACCAAATATATGATGTGAATTGTTACACGGCAAACAAATTGTTACACGGCAAACAATGCATTATCATATAGACTTGCCAACTTTGATGCATAGGTGCCACTTTAAAAATAGACCAAAGCTTAGGAAAAAACTATTTTTCCCCAAACCATTTCCTACAAAACATACAAAAATGTAAAAGTAAGAGTCAAATTTTTTTATAGTGATTTTTTTTATATTTTAACCATTTTAACCAATTACCAAAACAAGCCAATAGTGATTTCATTTTGGGTGAAGACGACATGGTCTTGGCTAATGGAGATGAAATGACAGGAAAAAAAAAAAAAAAATCTCATTTTTTTGACAAATGTCTCTCAGTCCTCATCTTCATTTAACATTCAATCCCCTTCTCCGAGCAAAGGAACCCTTGATCCCCAAATCCCTAAATCATTGATCAAGAACTCAGATGCGACTCTCATCCATAGACGATTCTCCTCTCCTTCGACAACTCTCACTGCATATCATTAGCCTGACAACCCTTCATCATTAGGTTTATAAACAAATCTTTGAAGCAAAATTATGTTCTAGTATGATAATGTGTTGACAAAATAATCAAAATGAGCATAGCTTTTTAAGTCGGGTGTAAGTGTAAATTGTTGGGTGTAAGTTGTTTAATATAATTTGATAAAGATGGATGCTTTGATTGTCTAAATTGTAGAATAACATTTTTACACGTCAAATTAAGCTTTTATTAGTTTAAATTGATGATTTATGGACAAAATAATCAAAATGACCATAGTTTTTGAATAAATATCAAGATTCATTTTACTATTAACAAATTTTACTTTACTCTCTTTATTTAATGAATTTGTACATATTCATCTATTCAACTTTGAAATTTGTACAAATGCATTCTTTTTGGAAGTAGGCTACAATACAAAAAATAAGGATGCAGCTTGCCTCCAGTCCGAGATCGGATTAGACAGTGCTGTTTGGCCCGTGAGGATTCACGACGGGTCCAATTTTGATAATCTGAACTGTTAATGTGTACAACTCATCGAATACTATATGCTTCAAAAAAATCACATTGATCGGATATCGATAGCTATGTGATCAAATTAGTTTTGTTTAAAAAAATAGATAGTGAACAAATTAATGGTTGACAAAAAACTGATCCAATGAGATAGTTATCAATATCTGATCGACGTGATTTTTTACATACATATAGTACTCGATGAGTTCTACATATTGAACGGTTCGGATTATCAAAATGAGACCTGTGGTGGGCCCCCACAGGCCAAACAGTACGGCCTAGTTCGATCTCGGACTAGAGGCAAGCTACTTCCAAAAAATAAAAGTGATACATGTTTATAATTGAATCGATTAAAATGTTCAAATTTAAAGACGATGGGTAAAATAATATTGACTAATATTTAAGGGGTTGTTGGTGTAATTAACATTAGGAATAAAACTTGGAATTAATTAAGACCTCATTTGGAAATAGACTATTTTAGTAATTTTTTAATTTTTTTAACAAAAAAATATACAGAAAAGTAGAGAGATTAAGGATTCGTTTGAGAACATGCTATTTTAGTAATTTTTTGACTTTTTGGCTAAAATATAAGGTAAAAAAAGTTAGTATATTTGAGATGAATTTTTGATTTTTTTATTAAAAGATGTGCAAAAAGTAGAGAGAAAAGATAATCTTTGACTTTTTGATATAAGTTGTTCATTTTTTAGTGACTTTTTGCTTTTAGACTAAAAAGTGATATTGCTAAACGAGGCCTAATATGACAATTTTTTAACTAAAATATTTAATCTGAAACATATATATTTTAAAAACTTTATGTTTTATTTTTTATGTTTTGAACAAAAAAAAAAAAACTTTGGTTCTGTTTGGTATAACTCTGGAACATTAGTTTCAGGGCTTATTTTGCACATGATGTTTGTTTACGAGTTTCAAAAATTAATTCCACACTCACTTTTGAAAACTCGATTGAAGGCGGGAAAATTTGGGCTAACCGATCGTCCTGCTGGTTGACCGGAACAATGTAATTTTATTTATTATTTTTATTTTTATTTTTTTGCAATTGACACATGTTAATTTTTATAAATTCAACAAAAAATATTTTTTGAATTTTCAAAAAAAAATTTATGAGTTTTAATAGAATTTTGAATTATGTGTTTGATTATGAATTGTAAATTTTTATATCAAATATCATATGTCACATAAAAATTTCTCACTCAATTTAAAACTTTTTTCAAAACTCATTCACCAAACAAATTTTTTACATTTAAATCATAATTTCAAAAATCATAGGCTCAAAATACAATTCTTATTCTTAAATCATATTTAAAACATTCTACTAACCACTCCCTTAGGGTACGTTTGGTAACGTTTACGTTTTCAGTTTATATTTACAAAAATTTTATAAACTGATTTTTGTTTATTTTTTATTTATTTTTAGGAAAACATAAACTACAAACGCACTTGGTAATTGACAAAATGTTTAAAAAAATTTAAAAATATAAAAAAGAGTGAGAAATGACAAGTGGTGGCAAGTCTTGTGGTGAAAAGTGGTGAAAAGTGGTGGGTGGTGGCGTGGTGGTGGCGGGTGGGTGTGCAGTGAATTGGTGGTGGTGGTGGGTGGGTGGTGGTGGTGGTGGTGGTGGGTGGTGGGTGGTGGTGGTGGGTGGTGGCCGTGGTGGGTGGTGGTGGCGTGGTGGTGGTGGTGGTGGTGGTGGTGGGTGGGTGGTGGATGGTGGTGGTGGGTGGTGGTGGGTGGTGGTGGTGGGCGTGGTGGGTGGTGGTGGCGACGTGTGGTGGGTGGGTGGTGGTGGTGGGTGGTGGTGGCGGTGGGTGGTGGGTGGTGGTGGTGGTAGTGGGTGGTGGTGGTGGTGGTGGTGGTGTGGTGGTGGGTGGTGGTGGTGGTGTAGTGGCGGTGGTGGCGGGTGGATGGCGGTGGTGGTAGTGGTGGTGGTGGCGGGTGGTGATAGGTGGGTGGCGGTGGTGGTAGTGGGTGGTGGATGGTGGTGGCGGGTGGTGGGTGGTGGTGGCAGGTGGGTGGTGAGTGGTGGTGGCAGGTGGTGGTTGTGGCGGAAGACGGCGGTGGAAAATGGTGACGAGTGGTGGCTAGTGTTGGGTGATAAAAAAAAATTGAAAACTCAAAACAGAAACATATTTTTTGTGTTTTCATTTTTTGATCAAATTTATAAACTGAGACCAATGATTTATAAATCAAAAATTTTACCAAACAAAATTTTATTTGAATTTTTTAAATTTATATAAATATAAATAAAAAATTGAAAACATGAGTATAACCAAACGGGACTTTAACGTTTAATATCCAATTACAAAGCTCAAATCACGAGAACTTTACTATTATTGTACACCCTATATTATCGCTGAGTTCTCACACACATTCCGCAGCATATTATTACACCATGGCAACTGCTCTATCGAGATTCTCGCTCTTCGTCACTCTTCTGCTGCTGGTCCTCCTCGTCGCGTCGCTCTTCGAACCAACACACGGTGGAATCGTCGGCGATGGTGCTTCGATTCGGAGCTTGCGAAGCAATCAGAGGAACAATCGGGTCGTGGACTGTAGCGAGATAGCCTCGAAATCGCACTGCTCTCAGTACTCCAACAAGTGCCGCTGGTGCCGCAGCGAAGCTCTCGATGACATGTGCTTTTCCAAATCCGAGGCCTGGCGATTGCCCTCTCAGGTCTTCGTTTGCGACTAAATCCTCTCCCTCTCTCTTTCTAGTTTGATTTCAATCATTGTGTGTTGTTTACTGTATCAGTTTGAGTTTGAGTTTGAATTTTTGTGATGCGGATTTGATAGATTGGATATGGATATGATGATTTTTAAGGGAAACTATACTTTTCTCTGAAGTTCTTAATAATCATCTATCTATGTATGTAATTGTTGAAGAACTTCGGAGAAATTCGTGTAATTGTTGAGATTTATTTTATTTTTTATTTTTTGAGTGAGTATATTGACGATCTGAATGCAGTTAATGTGACGCGGATCGGAAGAATTGATATGTATGCGATGAATTTCATAGTAAACTCAAATTTTTTTTTCTTTATTCATAATGTATATTTCTTTATTTTATCTGATTTTTTAATTTTATTTTATATAACTTAAGAAAGTTTAGTTTTATTATTGTTTTTGATTGATGTGGATTGTTTAAGAATCATTATCAGAAATTAGCAGAAGGAGTAATGTTATGTACAGAACAATAGGTTAGCTTGCTTCAGGTTGCTTTGCTGGATGAAAATTTTCTTGTTTAGTTCCTAGAAATTTTAGGAATTTTAAGTTATTTACTCTCTGTGTTGTTCAATTACATTTGTAAAGGATGCAGATCTTATCTGTTCTTAAACTAAGAAAAGGTGATGCATATTATTGTCCCACAAAAGCTTTAGCGGGATTAAGTTAATCAAATTATGTTTTTTGAGAAAACATGGAAACACTATGATTAGAAAAGTCTAATAGGCATTTAATAGCATAGCTGAATGTATTCAGGTCCTTTGAAGTGATTGTGGTGAAGTGATCATGGAGTGAATTGATGAGGTAGCGCCGCGTGTCCCACTTTGGGATTGAATGTGTGAAATTAGCCTTCACCTGACATTGTTTTGGTGAAGGAAAAATAAATTTTCTTTCTTTGTTTCGGATTGAAATGCAACAGAGAGAGAAAAGCTGCTCCTCGCCAGCACCGGTGGGGCATCTCCAGCCAGCCTCTTCCACTCCTCCTCCTTTCTATCGTCCACCGTCTGTCGCCCCCTTATTTGCTCCTCCTCTTCTTGTTCTTGTGCTTATTCTTGTTCTTGTTTTTGTTCTTGTTCTTCACCCTAACCCTAGATATAGGCTTTTCAAAGAGTGGTGGTGGGCAGTGATGGTAGCGGCGGTGTGGATGGTGAGTCTCCCAAAACCCCTCTCCCTCTCTTCCACCATCAGCCACCCCCCCTTCTCCTCCTCTTCTTCTTCTTCTTCTTCTTCTTCTTCTTCTTCTTCTTCTTCTTCCAAAACCTAACCCTAGATCTGTAGTTTTCCGAGCGGTGATGGCAACAACGTTGGGTCGCAATCTGGGTTTGCAGCGGTTGGTCGCGATTGGGAGAAGAAGAAGAGGATGAGGAGGAGGAGGAGGAGAGAATGGGGGTGGATGGCGAGAGGAGGCTGGCCAGAGAGGGAGGGCTGCCGGCGAAGAGGGTTTTGGGAGAGGAGGAGAGAAGGGTGGCAGCGGACGACGAGTGGCGGGAGAAAGAAAGGAAGATGAGAGGAAGAGGCTGGCCGGAGATAGCCCAGCAGCACTGGCGAAGAGCAGTTTCTCTCTCTGTTGCGTTTCGATCTAAAATGAAAAGAGATTTTTATTTTTTATTTTTTTGTTTCCTTCACCAAAATGACGTGGTTTTGGTGAAGGCTAATCTCTGTGATTCACTGCCAAAGTGGGACAGGCGGAGCTACCTCATCAATTCACTCCACGATCACTTCAGAGGATCCGAACGCTGAACGAACTTGGTGTTTTTCAATTAGGTGACAACTCAGAGTTATTACCAGATTTGCTGCTTTTATTTGTAATGCTCATTTAGTGTACAAAGATATGTTAGATTCTCAAATATTAAGCAGATACATATATATAAATATATATATTTGATCTGACACAGCAGATTTGAGATGACTAGATGAGTAGGCAATGAAATTCAGTAGACCAAAAATTGAAGTTCTGTATATGGCGTATTACCATTTATCCAAAAATAGAAGAAAGCTGGGGTTTGGTGAAATTTATTCGGGTGAATAAATGGTAATAGGTCGATATATTTTGGCTTATAGCTCAATGAGAACAATGTGCTAGTGGTACTATGTTACAAGAATTATAAGAACTTTTCTAGAGTTGTCATCTAAACTTCTACACAGTTTTGAAGAGGATGGGTGTGCCTGTTGTTTTTGTGCTTGGGCTGGAAGATGTAGGAGTGTATGCCCTGGGTACAATGTTAACGAGTTCTTTTCAAGTTTTGTTGACTGCATGCTTGCAGAAGTTTCTTTATTAGCAGACCCTTTTTACTTCGATCATCAGAAGGTGTTATAAATTTGCAGAAGAGTGAATAATATGGCTGATTATACTTTATCATTGGTATGATTTGACATGATCTTGTAGGCATCTCCTACTGCTGTACATCAGGTAAGAAGCGCGGATGTAGATACAGATACGTGGCATGACACGGATACGATACAGACATGTTGACATGTTAATTTTCAAGACATGACACAGATACAATATAGACATGTTGACATGTTAATTTTCAAAAAATGTAAGATACGACACGTGAAGAATATACACGAAATAGATAGTTTTATGTATTTATTATATTTTATATGTATGAATATATAATTTAAAGATAATAATAATAAAACAAAATAAAAATCTACTATAACACTTATTAATTTTTTTTCCATTTATTATTATATTCTAAGTTATTTAACTCAAATTTATAATCATGAGTGTCTAATTAGTGGACACGTGTTTATGGACACGAGTGTTTCGGATGAATAAATAAAAAAAAGATATGTTTTGATTAGTGTTAGACATGTATTGGGAAATGTCTAACAATTGTCATTGTCCGACACTGACACGACATGAATACACCACTGTAAACATTTCATTTTTGACTTGCTCTAAAACTAGGGCTACCCTTGAAGTGATTCCTCGATGATGAAAAAAAAAAAGATCTGAAGTTGTCCTGAAGCAAGTTTTTTGAATGGAGGAGATTCCTAACTTTACCCCCTTTTTTAGCCAAAACTATTTCTGAGACTTAAAAGTTATTTTCATTTTTTTACCCCCAAAAGTTTAAGGTTATTTTGAGTATTTGATCAAGCCCGATTTACTTTTCAAAACCAATACTATGTTTTGTTTTAAAACAAACAAAGAATAATACGTCAAATTTTGCGAAAAAAGGAAACGCTTCAGAAATGGTTCTCCCAGTATTTTGAAATATTTCATATGAATTGAGAGTAGTCCCCCAACATCTTGGAATATGTCATGCTAGAGTAGTCCCCCCACTTTTGATTGACACCTTTATTTGCAGTGATGCTCCGGAGCTCTAAAAAAAGAGCACTAACAGAGCATTATTTTGTCTTTTTTTGTTATGTTTTTTGTCTTTACTTCACTGTTTTTTTTTTTTCCCCCTTTTTTAAAGGGTGACAGCTCATTAGAGCTGTCCTTTTTCAGCTCTAATTAGAGCTCCGGGGCATTTTCCCCTTTATTTGGCCTATAAATACAACTATTTTGGGTAGAAATTAAAAAAAAAAAAAAAACTTTTTGTTCTTTCCCTACTTTTCAAAACTCTGCCTAAACACTCTCTCTCCTCCATTTAATACTAAACTTAAAGATTCTTGAAGTTGTGTTTTTTATTGCTTTGCTCTCATTCTATATTGTTTTTTTGCTTGAAAAAAGAGCAGGAGGTACTTTCCTTCATTTTCTTTTACTTCCTTTTCTTTTCTCGGTATCCGAACATATTATTATGGCTTTGAGATTGATTATATTTGTGGATGAGTCTTAATGTTTGGACATGTATAATTGAGATGCTTACCCGATCTCTTTATTTTGAGATAAGAACTGCTGATACATTATATAGAGGGAGCAGAAACGGGGATATTATTGTGCCTAAGGCATAACAATTATTATTGTATTCTTTGTGAGAAGTCGTTCCTAGTGTTTTTCGATGATTTGAACCGTTTTTATTATAGAGTTCGTTAAGAATATTATTAATATAAGAAATCAAGTTAATTGGATATTTATAATCTCATGATTAGGTCCTAATTATTTTTAAAAATTTATGAAGGTTATGTTAACCGTTAATTTTTATAAAAACAAATGTGCTTTGGTTATAGGGTTACAGATATCCAATCAATTTGATTTTTTATATGAATGATCTACTCAACAAACTTTACAATATATGAACGATTCAGATCACCAAAAAAAATACTTTGGACGACCTCTTACAAAGAGTCTAGTAGTAACTGCTGTGTCTTAGGCACAGTAATATCCCCGGTTCCAGAGGGAGCACTTAATGTCCCTGACAAAGCACACTAACACATTGACTTGAAAAAAAAATATAATTCAATGTAAATTAAAAAAAGAAAAAAAAAATACACACAAGTGATTCACTTTATAAATATTAAAAATTAAAAAACTCAATGAATTGTAATTTTCCTTTCTTATTTTTTTGGGAAATAACAAATCAGAGACAATAAAAAGAATAAGAAAATTTCTATTTACACACTATTAACCCTCTCAGTATACATCATTACTTAGTGCAAACACATAATAATTATTAGGGTTTGAAAATATCTTAGTTCATACTTTAGCTGTTAGCCCCCAAATTCAGGCATGACTGGTCGTGTCCCATAGGACCTTAGCCTAAGGTACACGTAAGTCTAAATACGAATCCATAATCACATAAAATAAATGTAACAATAGGCTAGTAATAAATAAATCAAAACTCAATTCAGTGACATGTCATAAGTATAACCGATAAAACCAACCTTAATCAATATCATCCAAAGCAATGGGACACAAATAACCTAACAAAATAATCCTAAATGAATCTCAACCAAAAAGTATGCACAAAATTGACATAACAATCTAAAAACAAAAATAAAAAATGAATGTCCTAGAGGTCTATAAAATCGAGTCCCTACTAAGCCATGAGTCCATTATAAGTCTTTCTCTAACCTGAAAATGTTAAACAAATAAGTCAGCTGATAGCTCGGTGAGTAGAAGCATGGATAGTAAATACAATTATGAAAATAAGGTTCCATTCTAAAATAAGATGTATATAATAGAAACTAGATTGGCATACCTTTTTGACAAAGACAATCTGATTCAAAAACAAGGTTCCATAGTTTAATAAAAAATATCAATGTCTCTCAAGAACATAACAAAGGGCGATCTTCACTTACAATAAACAATAGCATAATCACTATCATAATTTGGGTACTAAGAATAACCTGTAACATGCCACAGGGTTCTTAAGGCAATACGCCCGTTGGATCCAATATCGAACCAAGAGTTATCCTCGGGGTGGCAACCCAAGCCTCTTCTCTAGGAGGATCTGATTGAAGGTCACCTAGCCTGGCCTAGGTCTGTTCTTTATAATTGTTGAGCACTAGAGTCATCACAACCTAACTCGGATATGTTTCCTAGTGGCCAAAGTCACCATAGACTGCAGAATAAATTCCCTAAACTTTTATATATAGATGGTGCCAATAATCACTACAATTCATTTTCGCAAAACATGGTAGTTCACCATTATAAACATGAGATCATAACAAATATTTTATAGTATGCCAAGTTTACACATTGTTTAGAAATAGTTCAGTTCCAATAATATAATAATAATTTAACCAAGGTTGTTTGGTCATGAAACAACAATTTACTTTCCAAATATAATAATAATAGTTTTGCAGACAACAGACCAACGCTCGAACACAAGAAAGGCCGCTTGAGCTGAGCTTGCTTGAGGGCAGAAAGAACCGCTCGAGCATAGAATATACTCTCCCATTAGTTTTGCAGACCTACAAAAGTACTGAGAGTTCACAAAGCCCGTTCAAGCGCAAGAAGTGTCGCTCAAACTGTGGAGCAAAAATCTAGGCAACAAGAGTTTGGAAACTAAGCAACCAACCTGTCCCAAACGCAACCACAATGATCCAATAGCCATATTTAAGGAGATACAAGGGAAGTAAGTTGTAAACAACAATACGAAATCATGAAACCCGAGTCCGAGATAAACAAGGATTGGGTCAAAACCGGAATCGCTATAATACCTTTATGCATAAGTATGAAATGGGCAAATGTTAAGGTTCAATAAGCATTTCCTGAATTTTCAAGGGCAATAAATATACTATGATATTCCAAGTAAGAATCATAATTCAAAATACATACATAGACATAGATTTTGTATACTGAAAATAGTCTCACATTGGCTGACTCTAGAAATGGCGGGGCAATGGGCACCTAAAAACATTTTTCCCTTCTGCATTTGCCAACTCCAGAAACGGCGAAGCCACAGACACCCAAAACCATGTTTTTTCCACATTTTTTGTCTCCTGAAACGGCGGGATCGTGGACACCCAAAAATATTTTTCCACATTCATCCGACGGTATGCGCAAACAGGGCAATTAGGCACCTTGACTCCCCACGCGGGTACCAAATATAAGACACAACTCAAAACAACCCGACTCACTACCCAAACTTATAGACTATTTACCTCATTTCAACTTTTCACCGTTCAAATCATCATTGTATTATAAAAGATATTTAATAATGCATATGATGCATGAATTTGTAAATTCTCATTTTTCCCTAAAATGATTTCAATGCACAACAATTCAATAGTTCACATGTCAATAATGAGAAGATTCTTTAATTCATAACCATCATCATCTCCAGTTTTGGTGTAAAAGTCTCAAAGTCTAACTTTTCAACATCAAGGTCAAGTAAATACATTTAATTTTTGGTTCTAGAGGCCAATTGGGCAAAACCCCCTTTTAACTCTTCCAACCATTCATACACATTAGTATCACAACAATCCAATAATTCATATTTCAATCTCAAAGTCGAATAAACATGCCCAATTTCATGTTTTTAAAATCAATTGAGCAAAACCCCTCTTTATTAAACAAGTTTCAAATCTAGGGTTCATAGAAAATTAGGGATTTTCTCTCTTTCATGAATTTTAGACTAATTTCCATCATCAACAACATTGAACCTCAATAATAGACATACTTCCATCCATAATCATGAATTATTCCCCAAATTCTTCCAAATCATTTATTAGCAAACACAATCCATACATACATATATATATATATCTACAAAGCTGAATATCTAATGAAATTACCATATGTGAGTCTCAAATTAAAGATATAATAAGTTAAAGATACTCCTACCTCAAGAATGGAAGATTAAGATGCAAACCCACTTGAAATTTCAACGAAAATACGAAACAATCAGTAGATATCTCGAACTAGACTTGTTCTTCAATTTTCTTGAAAGATATAGGGTGGATTTAAGGAAAAAATTGGAGAAATCAAGTGTTTGGAGCTCTAGGGTTTTGGGTATGGATAAAAGGGAGAGAAGAGAGAAAGAAAGAATAATGATTTTGGGCCAAAACCTCACTTAAAAGTACTTGATATCGAACAGACCGCTCTCAAGCGATAAAACGAAGCTCTCAGAATCTCTAAAATTCGTGCAGACTGCTCGAGCGATCAAAAGTTCGCTCGAGCGAACTTGCTTCTAGCACGGGTACTCAAATTTCAAATAGGCATAGCTCCTTTGTCCGGACTCCGTTTTAGGTCGTTCTTGTGTCCAAATCGAAGCCCCAAAAACAAGTTTTCCAATGGTGCTAGCCTCATATCCAAATTCAAAGTGTGAAAAGAGAAAAAGGCAAAAGAGTGAAAACTACTCATGGGATAATTATCCGAATCAATGTTTTTGGTTCAATTTTACTTTACCATTATGATACCACCTCAATCAATATCCCAAAATGAACCAAAGAGGCTCCAAGTACAATAATAATAGTGTCAAGAGAAATCCCTCTAGTCTAAGAAATACAAAGTGTTACAATCTCCCCACCTTAGGAAATTTTGTCCCATAAATTAAATAGTTCAAGATCTAAAGTTTAGACAATTCCAAATGAAACAGAGATTGAACTAACACTTCCACCAACTAATCACGATTGAACTAACACTCCCACCAACTAATCACAACTGACTTCTACTCAACAACAAGTTTCTAGAAGATTTTCCCAACATAAAAGATTTCGCATGATGAAAAAGAAACAATTCCCATGAAAGAAGATAAAGCAACCCAATGATATAAGGGTAGAACAATTCCCAACAAAATTACAATCACCACTCCAGAATCTAGTTCAAAATCTAATGTTAATTCTCATATTTTCAGGTTCCACGTTCATATTTAGACCCACCCCATATGATACGAATAACAACACTCAAGTGATGAGTCTTTCCTTTAACTCATCCACAAGGATTACCAAGGCCCATTCAACTCATACAAGTGACTCCCATTGTGTATGGGTCCCCTTTAGCACAATTAGACAATATGGTCATGAATACTTCTAACAAGCCACAAGAACCTATTGATTTTCACAAAACTAAAGGTCATGGGTAAAGGTCTCACTAAAATATCTTATAGTACTCATGTCTTAAATAGACTCAACTTCTAAGGAATAACTCTTGGTCGTCTAATGATCTAGAACCTTAGAAAAATAGTTCTCACATCACATTCACACTCCAAGAAACAACTATTGGTCATTTGACAACCCAATTTTCAAAAGAATATCTCACATCACTTCAGAAATCCTTAACCCCCTGTCATGAAAAGAAAAGAGAGATGAGGAAAAAATATTTCAATAAGAATTCTATCCACCAATCATGGCCTTTCAACAAGATACAACCCAGCAAAATCAAAGCACCACAGGACACATTCTTGCAATACAACTAGTGTTCCATATCCACACATAAATTAATTGTGTTATTGAAACACTTAAAAGTCAACAATACCCAAAACTATATTTCCAAACCTCTGAAGATTGAAGGGATTCAAAACTAGTATAAAACTATGTGTATATATATATAGGGATTTTTTAGATACATAAAAGTAAATTGTAAGAATGAAGGGTTTGAAAATGAATGATCTTGTGAAAATGGTTATGGTTTATACATATCGTAAGACTCAATACATCCACTTCCTAACTATTTTTCTCTTTTTTTTACTCACTAATTTATCCATAGTAACAAATTCTCAATTCTGGCAAAAATACGGTCATACCCAATAGGATAATTCTGTTCTTAAACATATGTCAGTTGTTGACTGCCAAACATCACCCAACCAAGGATTCCATCACTACCACTGCAATGTCACAACTCCATCATAATCATGCAGGTAACAACAATTAAAAATAATAACAATAAAGTTAAAGAAAACTAACAGATAAGTTATGCTCATAAACTTGGGAAGTCGTATTCCCCCACAACTATCATTACAAATTTCAAGGTCACCAAATATATATATATATATTTCCTTTTTTCTTTTTCTTTTTTTGCAACTACCCTATCTTGGGGATTACACATGACCAACTAAAAACAAATACCAAGCAATTTGCATAACTTGTCACTCCCTTGAGTGACACACACTCACCAAACAATCAATTCCCATTCACACACCTCATTTCTAGAATTTAGATGAGTTTTGAGACGATTCATGTCAACCTCTTCTAATGCTACAACCATAATTAACACGCTACCTAAGGAAACCTTCTACACTTGCATCATCTACCTATGCTCGCATAACACACTACATTCCTTGGAATCAAAGCCTTGATATTAACTCCAAAGCTGAAACATGACTCCACACCATACCAATATTGTGATGCTCCATGAGGTTAAACCTGAATTTAATATCTTCTATAACATGAACTTATTCAATGACAATTATTTACATTATTAATAAATAAATTAATCTCACATTACAAGAGAATCTCTCCAAATGAAATTCATTATACATCTCTCACCAAAATAATAGTACGCCTCTATTACTAAATTCTAACAAAATCATATTTTTAGTACTTCACTCCAATCTCTACTAAAGCTGCTTCACCCCTGAAAAATAATTTTAACTCGAAAAGTCATTCACCACAGTTTACCAAAAATGAAAACAAAATCTAATTCTCACAATTGCTCATGCCACAAAATAGCACCCACTACCATATCTAACCCACTACAAAAGCCTACACAGCTTAAGACGAAAGGTTACACTAACAAATATTCATAGTTGTAGTTACCTTGAAATTTTTTAGTCTCTAGTCAGCTCCCTCCTACTCAAGCTCTAAAGATACAAGAACAAGCTATGATACCACTCATTCACTTGAGAAGTTTTCTTTGTCAAAATTCCAGAACAATCTCCATGACTAACCAAATAACAAAAATAATTCGTATCAATTTATTTCCCTGTATGGTGTCTATCAAATAACTTTTTCTAAAATAATTTCACCACAAAACACAATGGAATAAAATTAAAATAAGGAAACATCCTTTATCAAGTAAAACTAAATATCCCTTAATCTCACTTAAGCTCAAGTACACCCTACTTAAGCTCAATGGCAATTCTAGAATATTATATCAACAACAAAATTCTCACCACCATTATGGAGAAACGAAGGACCAATACAAGGGAATCATAAATTTCTCATTAAGAATACAAAACAACTTATGGTCAAAGGTCAAAGGATGCAAAATAAATCTCCATTTTGGCTTCCTGAACCACATTGTCATTACACTCACCACACTTAACTCAGAATACACATGTATATCTCCGGCCTTCACAATTTATAATGTTTAGCTGAGGGTAACTTTAAAAATTAACATTAATTACTCTCAGTGGACCGATAACAAATTTCCATGTTCAAATTACAGTTGTATCAACTATCTCAAAAAAGCTAGTCATAATCTCTATTAAATCATAACATTCTCACAATTTCATCAAAAATCAGTTTCTCTAAGAACTCTAATTTGTTAACACAATTACTTATCATCTTGGTAAGCATCCATCTACTACGCTCAAATACATCAACAAACAACTCCAAAATAATTGACCCTACTAGTCTCAAAGGCATTCAAAACTAGCCTACATATCCTTACCTTCAATACTCATAACACAATTTCATAGGTCACTATTTTCCATCACTAGAAATTTAATCATACAGTGCAATTTAAATCATATTCATTCTCATCCCAAAATTCTTTACCTACTTCATTCACCTGGAACTTGTTAAAAGATTTTGAACTAGATAAGCTCTCTGAAAAATGCATCTCTTACTACACCCTACAATTTCTTTCAGGTTAAGACCACATATATTTCTAAATACATACCAAAATGATTGAGTTAAGCCCTGACATAATCCTCATAAATAGTCAATCAAACAATCAGTGCTTTCCAAGACATTTTCTGACATAATCCTCATAAATAGAATTAGCTTTTACATATTCTGACATCATCACTCTAAGACATTTTACTTTAAGCCACTCCACTTATCATTAAAGCCTCAACACTGTACTACTCTAATTTCTAACCAGCTTTACCGCCAAAATCCTTTATAGAGCTCACTTCCACAATTTGATGTAAGACTTCAGAAATAGCTACTCCTCATAAGGACAAATCATTTACTCTGCATGATAGTTTCCACCATTTGATGGTCACATATACACCCATAATTCTTGAAAACCATTTAGCTTATGATCTAATGTAAATTCTAAATCATATTGACCCATCAATCTGGCCCTTGTAGTCTATCTTACCCCTTTTCCTAGGGAGAAACATTCTCAAGATAGAGACAAAACAACTCACAGTTTAATACTCCGCACAAATTCCTATACATCGCATTTGAGTTAAACATACACCTATACATGTATCTACACCATATAAGGCAAACCACATAAACACATAGTCATATAGAGCACATACAGATCACTCTTCTAAGATATCAACTTGTTCTACGATGCTCAAAGACTTCCAAGTGGAAAAAACATTGATCAGGTGCCTTTCCAAAAGGATTTCGATGAATGCAATAGGTGCAAGTTATATCCTAGAAGCTTAACCCCATACCCACATAGCCACATAAACACACAAAGCATGCAAAGCACATAAGTGCCCCATCCTAGCCTAGTAAACCTATTGTGACCAACATCACTTCCCACGAGCCCAAGGTATTCAAACCTGGTTAGCCTTGATACCAATCTGTAGCGACCTGGGAAAACATCTCCCAAATCCTGTTCCCCTATTTCATTTCGCATAGATACAACTAGTAGATAAAGAAATAATAATACGATTTCATAACACTTCTTCCCTATTGAACTATTCCCAAAAACTTCAATACAGTCTGCTTACATCCAGAGTTAAAAGAAAACAATTCTATAGTTATGAAGTTATACCCAAAAAAAAAAAGAAAAAAAGAAAAAAAAGGCAACACTCAATCAAAAGTGTCCATAATTTAAAAATAAAATCCTTCACATTTACACAAAATTGCCCCAAGGCTTCAACACAAAACATTAAACGAGTGAACATTCATGCTTCATCCAAATTGCTTTCCATAGTAAATAATTTAAATGGCTGATCAACTTCATTTCTTGAAAATGGTTAGTTTTTAGGGTGAGTGAATGCTCAGTAGGAAATATATTTAACAAATTATATGATTAATTGAAATACACATGATCATGAAATGCAAACATTTAATAAATTTTATTATGTATGCATATGAATACCTTTATGCATGAATATGAAATGGGTAAATGTTAAGGTTAAATAAGCATTTCCTGATTTTTCAGGGACAGTAAATATATTATGACATTCCAAACAAGAGTCGTAATTCAAAATACATAGATAGACATAGATTTTGTATACTAAAAATAGTCCCACATTCCAGAAACAGCGGAGCGATGGGCATCAAAAAACATTTTCTCTTCCGCATTTGCTGACTTCAGAAATGGCGGGGTCGTGGACACCCAAAACCATGTTTTTTCCACATTTGCCGACTTCTGAAACAATGGGATAATGGATACCCAAAAACATTTCCCCACATTCGTCCGATAGTATGCGCAAACAGGATAATTAGGCACCTTGACTCCCTACGCGGGTACCAAATATAAGACACAACTCAAAACCACCCGACTCACTACCCGAACTTATAGACTATTTACCTCCTTTCAACTTTTCACCGTTCAAATCATCATTGTATTATAAAAGATATTTAATAATGCATATGATGCACGAATTTGTAAATTCTCATTTTCCCCTAAAATGATTTCAATGCACAACAATTCAATAGTTCACATGTCAATAATAAGAAGATTCTTTAATTCATAACCGTCATCATCTCCAGTTTTGGTGTAAAAGTCTTAAAGTCTAACTTTTCAACATCAAGGTCAAGTAAATACACTTAATTTTTGGTTCTAGAGGCCAATTGGGTAAAACCCCCTTTTAACTCTTCCAACCATTCATACACATTAGTATCACAACAATCCAATAATTCATATTTCAACCTCAAAGTCGAATAAACATGCCCAATTTCATGTTTTTAAAATCAATTGAGCAAAACCCCTCTTTATTAAACAAGTCTCAAATCTAGGGTTTGTAGAAAATTAGGGGTTTTGTCTCTTTCATGAATTAGAGACTAATTTCCATCATCAGCAACACTAATCCTCAACAATAGACATACTTCCATCTATAATCACAATTTATTGCCCACATCCTTCCAAATCATTCATTAGCAAACACAATCCATACATACATATATATATATATCTTTACAAAGGTGAATATCTAATTAAATTGCCACATGTGGGTCTCAAATTAAAGATATAATAAGTTAAAGATACCCCTACCTCAAGAATGGAAGCTTAAGATGGAAACCCACTTGAAATTTCAACGAAAATGCGAAACAATCGGTAGATATCTCAAACTAGATTTGTTCTTCAATTTTCTTGAAGGATGTTGGGTGGATTTAAGGAAGAAATTGAAGAAATCAAGTGTTTGGAGCTCTAGGGTTTTGGGTATGGGGGAGAGGAAGAAAGAATAATGATTTTCGGCCAAAAACTCACTTAAAAGTATTTAATATCGAACAGTCCGCTCGAGCGGTCAAACCTTGTCTTGAGTGGTGAAAAAAAGCTCCCTGAATCTCTGAAATTCGTGCAGATCGCTCAAGTAATCAAAAGTTCGCTCGACCGAACCTGCTTCCAATATGGGTACTCAAATTTCAAATAGGCATAACTCCTTCGTCCGAACTCCGTTTTAGGTGGTTCTTGTGTCTAAATCAAAGCCCTAGAAACAAGCTTTCCAATGGTTCTAGTCTCACACCCAAATTCAAAGTGTGAAAAGAGAAAATGGCAAAAAAATGAAGACTACTTATGGGACAATTATCTAAATCAATGTTTTTGGTTCAATCTTACTTTATTATTATGATATCACCTCAATCAATATCCCGAAATGAACCAAAGAGGTTCCAAGTACAATAATAATAGTATTAAGAGCAATCTCTCTAGTTCAAGAAGTGCAAAGTGTTATAGATTTTTCCCTACAGATATGTTTTATTTTATTATTTTTTTTTATTAAAAAAGTGAGGTGTGTCTTAGACTTTATATATGTACTAGCGAATGACCCATACTTAAAGGCACTCCTAATAAAATAAAATTTTAAACTATTCATAAGAAATCAGAATTCTAATTCCTTATATGAGAGGATAAAACCCATAACAATAAGGGGTAAAGTACTATCGAGCCATATCACAGGAAAATCAAATAGATTTTGCTCTATTTTCTTTATCAATTATTCATAATTAATAATCAAAACAAACTTCAATATAGATGTTTGGAAAATTTACCCATAAATCTCATATGGGAGAATATTGATCCATTTAGTTCTAAGAGTTTTTTTTATGAATTAATTAGTCCTTTTTGTTTTTAAAAGTTATTTAGCGTCATTTGAGTTTAAGTAAATGCCCATTTGTGATTGATTTTGCTAATTTTCTAATTCATTTTTGGGATAGGAATGGAAAAGTGAAGTAGGTAAGATTCTTTTTGAAGAGATTGGTGATTGAAGTGTTGGTTGGCAAGTGTGAAAATTTACATTTATATTAGTGTGATTTTTTGGTGTAATATTGGAGTGTTGCATTAGAGTGTTACATTAGAGTGATATGCTCAAAAAAAGTATACGAATGAGTTTTTGCTTATTATATTGATTGAAGTGTTATATTTGGAAAAAATACATTAAGGAGTTTTTTTTTTTTTTTTTTTTAATTTTACTTTGTTACGTTTGAAAAAAGTATATTAAGAAGTTTTTTTTAGTGTATTAGATTGCAGTGTTAAGGTTAGAAAAAAGTATACTAAAATTTTTTTGTATATTACATTGATTGGAGTGCTATATTTGGGAAAAGTATACTAAGGAGTTTTCTAGTATATTAATTGGAGTGTTACAATGGGAGAAAAGTACAGTAAGAATTTTTTAGTGTTACATTTATTGAAGTGTTACATTTGGAAAAAAGTATTCTAATGAATTTTTGTGAAATGTTACATTATTACATTTGAGAAAGTACACTAAGAAGTTTTTTTTTGAAGTGTTATATTTAGTAATTTTAACATTATGAGAAAACTTACATTTGTCTCTTAATGCACAATTATAATTGGCTCTTTATGTAATTCGCACTAAAATGGGACATTTGAGTCCATAAGAAAAAAAGGAGAACGTTCATAAGATCATTATTTGGGATTTATTAGTGCTTTACCTTAGTTATTTTCTTTAACAATTATTCAAAATTAATAACCAAAACAAAATTCAATATATATATTTTAATAATTATTTGGCAAGATTAACATGATATAACATTGGCAGCGATATCTAATATTCTCTCAATTTTTTGGTTAGCTCACTTGGTATCTTTTCCAAAATTCAATTATCTTTGTAAATCCTCAAACGCATCTTAACACCAAGGTTGCTCGTCTTTCCAACAATAGAAATTAAGGGGAAAATATGACTGTCTTATTCTATGCATCCTTTTGCAAATATGGTATTATCTATCCATTCCATAGAGTATTATAAATCATCCATTCAAAAAATTTACAAAATATATAATTTTAGGGAGACAAAAAAAAAAGGACTGTCAAAAAATCTACCAAAATAGAAAGAGCTTTTAATGTTCAGATATCATTTGCCCCACCCACCATTCTTCCATTTTCGATCTTTCTTTCTTATTTACCGATTCGTATATTTTCTATTTTTATTAAAAACGACAAAAACTCAAAAAATATATAAATATATGTAAAGGATTAAGAATCTTCAACATAAAATAAAACCAATGCTAGTAAAAAAATAATAATAATAATAAAATAAAATCAATAAAAAAATTCACAAAATTCAAACTTGTACTTGAATTCGACTGGTGGTGTCCCTAACTGGATTTAATAAACCAATTCCAATTTCACTATACATTAGGTTTGCGGACTCCATAACTAACAACATTACTACTGATGATAGTTAGAATTTAGAGAATGATGGATTTACTATACTAGTACTGCATGTGTTTGGATAGCATTAATAGGATGAATTACAGCCTTACGATTCTTGATTACAAACAATGAGAAAAAAATAACTGCATCTAACAGACAAATTATTTTCATATAAAGAAAAAATATAGTTACAAATAGAGCAAATAAATATAGATAGATAATGAATATCTTACTTTATAGGTATAGACAAAAAAAAGTACATTAAGGAGTTTTGTTTGTGTATTACATTAGAGTGTTACATTGTTACGTTTGAAAAAAATACATTAAGGAGTTTTTTAGTGTGTTATATTAGATTGTTACGTTATTGGATTGTTACATTCTTATTCGTAATGTGTGATTTGTTTCAGAAGAAAGGAAAATCCAAAACTTTTATAGTGCGGATTGTCAAAATGTACAATTTCACATTTGGAAAAACCTATTTTTATTCCTAAAAAATTAATCCCAAACGTGCAAGTGACAATCCCTTTGTGTAATTTTCATTTTAATGAGACTTTTGAGTTCATAAGAAAAAATAAAGGACTAAAAAGTTCATGAGATTGCATTTTGAGATTTATCGGTGCTTCACTCTATTTGTTATTTCATTTTGTAATTTTTTTTATTTATTAAAAAAGCTAACACTTGTCTGATTGCTTCTTCTTCTATTTTTTCTTTGAATAAATGAAATACGATCCAATAGAAATTGAGTATGATAATTTTTAATCATTTTAAAATGTAAACATTCAAGAATTTTAGGTTGAGATTTGAAAATTTGTTGCGAAACAAAGACAATAGGGATTTGGGTTTGGCCAGATTGAGGGTAGCTGGCGAGATTTGGGATTAGATTTGGGAATACCGGAAATTGACACTTTTGGGCGGGATTTTGTGAGTTCAATAAACCATATACTATTGGATCAAACCTAAAATTAATCTCAACCATTCCAAAACCAAGCTACTTTGTTATATAGATAAATGAAATATAATCCAATAGAATTTGAGTATGACATTTTTTAATCATTTTAAAATGTAAAAATTCAAGAATTTTAGGTTAAGATTTGAAAAGTTGTTCTGGAATAGAGCTTTGGATTGGCCGAGAGAGGTTTGTTGCAAAGATTTGGGTTTGGTGAGATTTAAGGCCAGATTTTTTTTTTTTTTTTTTTTTGAACTATAAAAAAAGGGCTCTGTGGTGTCGTCACAGCCCCTGTGGGCCCTGACCCCGGAATAGCCGGTTGCCAGCCAGGAATTAACCCCCACCATGTGGGGGACCCACCACTGAGGCACCAGTGGAGCTCATCAGCCGCCCCTAACCACGGACAAGTTTCGATCGAGATGGTGTGAGGTCTCGAAGAGAGCCTGAAAAAAAAAATTATTTTCGCTGAGTCGAACTTGACTCGGGCAGGTGGAGGCCAATGCTTTCTCCACTGGGCCACCACCCCCAGTGGTGATTTAAGGCCAGATTTGGGATAATTGAAATTGACACTTTTGAGCTGGATTTTGTGAGTTCAATAAACCATTTATACTGTTAGATAAAACCTAAAATTAATGTCAATCATTCCAACTAAATGCATCTCTAAGATATTTTCGAAAACCAACAATCTGCTTTAAATTGAACATAATTTGTTGAACAAAGTACTTTCTACCAAAAGATTAACCAAACAAACAACAATTAAAAATTAAAAAAAAAAATTACATTGATAATTTGTTTTCTTGTTTTCCTTCAGCAACATATTGCTTCACAGCATCTCTCATGTCTTCAAACCCATCAGACCCCTCAAAGAACTCCATCAACCTCCTCAGCTCGCCATCACACAGATCACTCGTAAATGGCAGAATCGGAATCGCATTTTCAGTCTGCAACGAATACGAATTCGGGTTATCATCAACAATCACCACACTCCTCAAATCTCTCCCCAACTCCCCCAGATCCTTCACCAACTTCCCATCGACTTCCCGGCACGAGTCCCGATACAACCGGTGCCTAATCACCCTTTTCCGGTCTAGCCGATCCAGCACCAGAGAAGCGTACTCCTCTAACCCAGCTGTGAAAACCACAATTTCGAACTTCTGGCTGAGAAATTCGAGCAATTCATCAACAAATGGGCGTTTCAAGACATAGAAATCGGCTTTCGTTCCGTCGATTACTGGCCGGACCACGAAATGGTAATTCTCAGGTGGTGGGTCGGGCTTGGAATGGACTAGGGTCTCGTCGAGATCGAGAACGATGGTTGGTTTTTCTGATGAAATTGACGGTGGAAGGAGGTGGTTGTTGGCTGTGGGGGAGAAGAGAGATCGGCGGGGGGTGTTGAGGAGGTGGTGGTGGATGGAGGGGATTTGGTGGAGGATGTGGTAGCCCTGTTTTTTGGGGTTTTTGTTTTTGTTTTTGTTCTTGGTGGGGGTGCTGATTCGGGCGAGTTTTGAGAAGATTTTGATGAGGTGGCGGTGGCAGCTGTGGATGGAGGCAACCACGATGGTGGAGACGCTCTTGATCGGAGACTTTTTCCGGCGGTGGCTCCGCCTGTCTTTGGTTTGTTTTGTAGGGGTTTTCTTGATTGTCTTCGAAACCATTTCTGGGTTTCTTCTTCACCTCTGTGTGTGTGTGTGTGTGTGTGTGTGAGAGAGAGAGAGAGAGAGGAGAATTTTGGGGAGAGGAAGTGGTCTCGAGGTGACACTGAGCGGAAATAGTTTGAAATTTTGAAAGTAGGCTCAGAGTAACGGTCGAGGGACCAGGTTCGGAGCCAAAGCAAACGTTAGTAAAATTTAGGGCAAATTATTTATACAAAATTCAAGTTTAGTTAAATTATAGATTTTTTTTTGAGTTTTTAAAAATTATATTTCTTCTTATAGCAATTAACGCCATTGACAGAGATAGTAAATTGATTAAAATGCCTCTAGCTATGTTACGTAGAAAAATGATAACATTTGATTAATATGTCATGTCAAGTCAACTAATAATTGTTCAGTACTTCTTTTAGAATTCTTTTTAAAAAAATAATAAATTAATTTGGTTAAAAAATTAAAAATAAAAAATAATTATCATTTTATATATATACTAGTGTATGTCCGTACCTGAAGGCACGGTGTAAATAATATTAGGATTATAATATAATTATAATCGCAACACTATTTAAATTCAAGATTAAAATAAAATTATAAAAATATATTTAATATACTAAAGCTACAATCACGAACTACACCAGACCTTTGCATGCCTATGTTACTTGATGCCTCATTCACTATGTGCATCTTAAAACTACAAAAAGAGTATAACATTTAGTATACTATATATATATTGGTCAGCAACGAAATGGAAATAACATATATATATCCTCTAAATCATCATAATAAATGCTATTCATCTAAAAGTAGCGCACGTGTATAAAGAATTTGAAGATAAGATTCGCCGAAAGCAAAAAATAACCAAATTAATAATTAGTAACATTACTAAATGCATTTAAGGTTAGCAACCAGTATATAAATGTATATACAAATTCAGACGGTTTATTTTTTAGAAACAATTTAATCCACAGATGAGTGAAATCAACATCAATGATTCAATAGTAAGAAAAACATACCAGCAAAAGAAAAAAATACTTGTAGTTCAATCCCCCCACACAATTGACAACCCACACACAATGATGGTCCATTTTCAGCACACACCTCCCACCTGAAAATAATATACAGAAAAAAGAGAGTAATATATCTGATTTATTTTCTCTGAAACAATTGGAAAAAAAAAAAAACAGTCTCAAGAAGAATTGGATATACGAACTCACAAACAGAATAATGATGGCACCGAGGTGGTTTCGGCTGGTTGCACTTCCGACAATAACAGATCCTTGGATTCACTGGGTCTGCTGACATACCACCAAATTTTGCCTCAGTCAATGGATTGGTCTCACCACAGGCCTCCAATTAGGTGGCACACTACCTGGATCAGTAAAGACAACAACGAAGTAACTCCACAATAACATTACTGACTGCACAATTATTATGATTACATGCCTCTTTAGCTAGCGTTTGCATATAAATATATCAGCTGCCACTTTTTGGTTTTTGGAAATAAAAGTCAAAACTGCATAACCCTGTTCTTGTCCGGGTCTCAATTAATTCAAGAAAAATACAGAAATTAGTATATCCCAAACTCCTAATGACATTATAGAGCTAAAATATTACTAAAATTGTCAAAGACCTTCGATCAAGTAATTAATACATAATGAAAGACAGTGATATTTTCATATGACTGATGATGAGTGAAAATTGAGAGATAAGTTCCTTCAATCAATCCAATTGTAATTAATAATTTCTAAACATAAAAAAATAAAATAAAAAATAAACCTTGTAGCCAATACATTAGCAAACACAATAAGAAAGTGACATTTTTATACTTACTTGACAATTGCTTAATGGGCTAATATTAATGGGCTAAAGCAGAATAATTGGAGTACACAGATAATATCTCAGGCCATGGGACTCCATTATTGGCCTAAAGGATAATATCTCAACATATAAATAAGGTTCCTTACAACAGCACTCTTAACCAAAAAACACTTCCAATGAAAGTATATACACACACCAGCAACATGATCAATACAGGAATAAAATTTTAACCTTCCAGCATCTAATAGAATTTTATTTATTAAAGTTTAAGAATCAAGCAATATACCTTAAAAGCCCCAGCAGTTGCTCTCGAATCGCCAGTATCTTGTTCAAGACTTTCTGTCTTTGTAGAGCCAGACCTTGTGAGTGCATTTTTTGAGGAACTCAATGATGACTCAAGATCTATAACTGCACTTCTCTTTACAAGTGCGAGAGGAAGTGCTCTCAACATATGATTCTGTTTGCCATCCAAGGACTGGAAAGCAATAACTTGGATTTGACTGAGCAAAAGTAAGCTTCTAGCCAATCGATGCATGCAATCCAAATAAAAAGGAAAGAAAACCACCACAGAAAACATACCAACAAAGTTCACACAAAATACTATGGCCTTCATCTTACAAAATAGTGAGCCATCAAGGTTGAGTCCTACACTATAAAAGAGCTCAAAAGCATCCAATTCACAATTGATGATTCAGATGGGCACAACTCTCAATCTATGATTCGATAAGACAAAAACTTCACATAATTTATTAGTGGCCTTTTACATATGATTGATGAAAAAGATCATCAAGGAATATTTTGGTTCTACCATCATTCATTAATTACAGCCAGTTGAAAACATCATAGAGAAAAACACAGGTAAGAAAACCATTTCCCCAGCAACACAAACCCAATCAAAATAGCAGAGAATAGTTTGTACACAACTTGTGTGTGTCCACTATATACATGACAATACAACAGCAAGAATCTATTATATAAACCCCTATATTGACCTGTCTTCTATTAATTCATTTTTTAGATGTTTATAAGTAAATAAAAGCAAACAATCCAAGAACAAAAGTAAAGCTTAGATAATCAAAACATCAGGCATTTGTGCACATCTTCACTAAAACATGAAAATATCAGTCCAATGAACCCAAAATCTAGAAGTTGGGATTAATCTTCTGTTTTGGGGTTTGAACAGACAGCCACAAAGAAAATCAATTTAAACCATAGAGACAAAATAAAAATAGAGCAGATTGTTTGAATAACCTGAAACCAACATTTGAATTATTACAGATTTGTCCAACTTTGCTTCTCTATGCCACAAAAAGCTTGGTTCAATTTTGGATGCTTTCAAAACTATAGCATGGTATTTGGATTGGGTGTTGACCAAGTTTATGTTCTGGGTCTTTTCTCTTGTTTCTCGTCTCGTAGTGTATCACGATAAGCCAAATGCCGCCACAACATCTGATACTCCCTTACGTTTGAAATCCCAGTTGCAGTCTTCTTCACCAAGGCATTCCAATCAATCTTCACATCCTGAATCTAAGCTACTTCCTGAAGCAATGTAAGCATTGTCATCGACTCATACCTACAAAATCACAAAAATCAAAAAATTAAAATTAAAATTAAAAAAGAATACCTTTATAGCCAAATATTAATAAACAGAAACAGAAATTCCAAATGTACAAAGGCGTGTAAACGAATCGAACCAATTAATCAAACCAGAAGTATATTAAAAAAGAAACCTTTGAAGCAAAGTGGAGATGCCATTTTTGCTAATTGAACCCTTTTTGTGCTTTTTCAACTGAAATCGCATGTACTGAAGTGAAATTTCCAGTAACCAGAGTTAGTTGAGTAAAGAATCACTTCAAAACTATCTCTGTCAATTTATTTTTCTAGGTTTTCTTTTTCAAAACCCCCAAAAAAGAGAAAAGAAATCGGAGGAAATGGTGGGGTAAAAAAAGGCAAAAGGGATGTAAGGGAAAGGAAAGAAGAATTGAAATCAAAGAGCGAGAAGGGAAGAGGTAAAAAAAGGGAGAACTTACCTTGCGATGAAGAAGAGCGTCAGTAGCAAAACTTGGCACACTGGGTATAAAAGAAGAACGGGAGGGAGAGAGAGAGAGATAAAGAGGGAATGTGGTGGGTGAGAATAGAGAAGGGAGAGGGATAAAGATAGAAGAGAGGGGAGACGTGGGCAAGCGGGAAGGTGAGAAGAGAGAGATAAAGATAGAATAGAGGGGAGACGTGGGTAAGGAGGAGGCTTAATGTTTGGACGGGAATATATATATTTAGGATTGATATAAATTTAAGGGGGTTATCTGAGCCGTCCATGTGAATGTACAAATGAATCATGACTCTTAAAATGTCCTAATAGGACAAATGTTTCTAGGATAAATTCAAAAACAATCTTGCCTTATTATATAGATATATTTTTTGAGAGGTTAGAAATAATTTTTGCAAATTAAATATATTTTTATTAAATTAGTTTCCATTTTTTCAAAAAAATATTCTAAATTTTTTTTCTAATCAACAAATCAAACATGGCTCAAAAAACTTAGGTAGCGTTTGGTTTAGAATTCAAAATTCATAACCAAACTCTTTTCAAAATTATTTACAGAACTCCATTTATAAAAAAAGCAAATTCAAAAAAAATATTTTTTTATTTTGTTCTTTAAATTATTTTTTATTTATTATTTTTTCAAAATATATATATATTATTTTCAAAGAAAAATATTTTTTATTTTTTACTTTTTTGAAAAAAATATTTTATTATTTTTTAAGTATTGACCAAATAATTTGTGATGATTTCAATATATATGGACGATCCAAAAAAATTTTAAATTTAAAAAAAGTTTAAAAAAATATTCAAAAAAAATTTTATTTTTCCATCTACCGTAATTCTTTTGTGAATTTTGTTGGCTTATTAAAAGGATTTTAGATTAAATCAAGTTGTTCAATACTTTAGAAAGGTACTAGGGGCAATGTCGTTCGTCAAAAATAATTTCTAACATTTACTTAACGGCAAGAGGGTAAATTATTATGTAAATATAAATCTCGAGGTGGGATGTAATTTCTAAACCTCAAAGGAAATCTATAATTTAACTAAATCTCAAGGAGATGTAGATAATGTGTGCTAAAATTTAACGTTAAATGTGTTGGTGTGGTAGTTTTAGACCTAATATCTTGTGTTTTTTTTTCTTTTCTTTTTTTAATTTAAATTGATTTTGATCCAAAAACAGGAGGTGATTATAATTCAACTTATTAATTCACACATTTGCATTGTAAATTATGTTATATTTCTACAATAATTTATGATTAGATAATGATATCAGGTGTAAAATATGAAGTGTTAGTGATAGATTCATTAAATCAATATAATAATAACATATGAGATAGTAACATTAAGTCTAATATGATATAATAATAACATGAAGGCCTAGTTTGGGTACTCCAGAAAAAGTTAAAAAGTAAAAAAATTACTTAAAAAGTTATCACTATTTACTTAAAAAAATATTAAAAAATTAATTTTACACAATCTTCCTTTTCAAACAATCATAACGGCAGAGCAGGCGGAGCATTGCTGTGGGAAAAATTGCACTTATTTAGGTGTACACATAACACAGTGCTGTTCGGCCCGTGGGGGCCATCACGGGTCCCGTTTTAATAATCTGAACTGTTTAATATGTAGAACTCGTCGAATATTATATATTTGTCAAAAATCACATTGATCGGATATCGGTAACTATATGATCAAATCAGTTAAAATTTATTAAATGGATGGTGTTATAGTTAACGGTTGAAAAAAAACTAATCCGATCAAATAGCTATCGATATTCAATCAACATGATTTTTTACTGATATATAGTACTCGACGAGTTCTACACATCGAACGGTTTCGATTAGCAAAACGGGACCCGTGGTAAGCTCTCATGGGCCGAACAACACCTTCAATTCACTGCCTGAAAAGCAGGGAATCATCTTCCCTCCCCTCACTCTGCACCCACCGTCCCTCACCGTACAGCTATTCCATCACTTCCATCACAATTTTCTCCTATACACTAATTTATACAATTTTTTAATACACATTTTTTCATAAAAAGTCAAAAAGTTAACACAAACATTCATATTTTTTTCCTCAACTTTTTAGTCCAAAAAGACAAAAAGTGCACTTATTTAGGACACCCTAAATTATATCACCACGGTCGACTATTGTTAACTAATGTTTTCAAAATCGGATCGGTGAGCGAACCGGAAAAGGGACCGGGTGGACGGATCACTAGTTCAACCGTCGGGTCAAAGCGGTTGAACCGTGACGTCATAATTAATATTATATAATTAAAAAATATAACTATAAATTATAAACAAATAAAAATATATATAAATAATCAAATAAAAATAAAAATTGTTGCATAATATTTATTAATAATATTTAATAAAGTCATAATTGATAAATAAATAAAAAAAGTCACTTATTTTAAAGAAATTAATTTTTTTAAACACTCCCTCCAAATAAATTGATTGAATGCTAGATTTAATTTTAGAGGGAAATGAAATTTTCAACCATCCCTCCAATCAATATTTTTCAAATAAATTGATTGAATCCCATATAGAATTTTGTAGGTTCTCTTTGAAAAATCTTTTCCTATAAATAGGAATAGACTTTCATAATCTTCTCAAGCTTTTAATGAGACTTTTTCTTATGAAAAGAAACTCTTAAAATAAGAATTTTTAATCAAAATTTTGAAATATATTTATATATATATATAAATATAAAAGAAAGAAAGAAAGAAAAGAATAAAAAAAAAGGTAAAAAAAAAAAAATCGATCCGACCCTCCCGACCTATCACCGGTTTTCACCGGTTTTGCTCCCACTCCAAGTTTAAGGGTTGACTGGACCGGAACAAGGCCAGGTCCAACCGGTCCGACCGGCCGATCCAGTCCGAGTTTGAAAACATTGCTGTCACCACTACCAACATCTCATCAAAAATTTGCTAATGCCATAAAAGTTGTTGAAAAATTCGTCGTGGTAGTAGGCAATAATAATGAATAGATAGATAACATATTTTGACCTATGAGGGGTATAATTGTAATTTCACTAATAGCTAAAAACTAACTTGCCAAATGAAAAAAATACAAAAAAGTCAACTTTTAAATTTTGCTAAAAATAAAAAAAAGTAGCTAAAAGTCAACTTCCCAAAACACCTCATAATCCTTTAAATTGTTTATATCCTTACAATCCCAGCAGAATAAAGTTGGGGCTATATTGCCTTATAATTTTTAAAATTAGACTTTTAATTCAAGTGTTCTTTTAACAATAACAAAAGTAATTTAATCACGCGAGTACAACTGTACAATCAATTTCAATTGTGGGGGAATTGTTAAGATTGAGAAGAACATATGTGCAAAAAAATTAATTTGATTGATTGGATATCGATAAACATATTAATTTATTGTATTTTATTTTATAAAATTGATGATTTTAATTTAAAATCATATTTACCATCTATTTCATAAAATAAAACACGATTAATTAGGTAATACTCAGTAACGTTTACTTTTTTTGTTTATGTTTATAAAAATTTTATAAACCGATTTTTGTTTATTTTTAAAAAAACATAAATTACAAACGCGTTTAGTTTGAACAAAATGTTTGAAAAATTTTAAAAACATAAACTAAAAAATATATTTGTTCAAGCCTAAAATATTTATATTTATTTTTTATTATTTATGACAACGGGATTGAAAAAAAAAATTATTAGTCAAAATTTTAAATTTCTGTTTAAAAACTAATGTAAACTCATTTTTTGAGTTTACATTTTTTCCTCAAATTTACAAACTAAGACAATCATTTATAAATCAAAAAAATTATCAAACAAGTTTTTATGACAACTTTTTAAATTTTTATAAATATAAACTGAAAATTGAAAACGAAATAGTTACCAAACAGGTCCCTAATGTATCAATCAATTTCCAATTAAGTTAATTTTTTACATATATGTTCTTCTCTTAAAGACTTACGAGATAAATAGTTAGGATCACACTTGCAGTAGGGATGGCAATGGAGGTTAATGGGGTGGATATTAATTCTCCATCCCCATTCCTCTATAATAAATTTTCCGCATTCCCCATTCCCCATAGGTACCACCCTTCCAATTTCTTAATGGGTTTGGATTTTCGCCAACCCACTTTAATCTCCATTTTTATTTTATTTTTATTTTTTATATTTAATGTTAACAACAATTTTTTTATTTATTTTTTATTTTTTTTAAAGGTTCACAACAAAAAGCTAAATATACATTCAATCTTTTTTTCTTTCTTTTTTAATATATTTAATGTTAACAAACTTTTTTTTTAATTTTTATTTATTTTTATTTTTTTTAAGATTCACAACGAAAGCTAAATATACCTTCAATCTTTTTTTTTTCTTTTTTAATATATTTAACGTTAACAAATTTTTTTTCTTTCTTTCTTTTTTTTTTTTTTTTTTTTTTTTTTTTTTTTTTTTTTAAGGTTTTAGCTAAATATACCTTCAATCTTTTTTCTTTATTTTTAAAATATATTTAATGTTAACAACTTATTTTTTTATATTTTTTTATTTTTTTTAAGGTTCACAACAAAAACTAAATATACATTCAATCTTATTTTATTTTATTTGGTTTAACAACAAAATCAAATACACATTAATTAATTAATTAAAAAGTTTGTTTTATAATAATCAAATATATAATTTTGAGACAATCAAATAAGTTTTAGTAATTGAAAAAAAAAATGTGGAAGAACGTGGAAGATTAAAAAAAAAATTACAACCATCTCTCTCTCTCTCTCACTCTCACTCTCTTCCCTACATGTTATAAGAACCTATTTACAATGTTATAAGAGTCTGTTTGAATAAATAAAATGTGAAAGAACCTATTTGAAGAAAGTGTTATAAGACCCATATTAAATTACATCAGGGCATAAACAAGGAATTGTTTGTTAATCTCTTAGCCACGGACATTTTAGAAATTAAACCATCTTTCTCTTAGCAAATTTGAACCATTCATTTTAATTTATCCAAAATTTAATTATACATTTTTACAAATCTGAACCACTTATTTTAAGATATCTATGCCTTACCACACTCAATCCATCCTCTATCTTCTTCCTTTAGTCCCCCAAGAATTTTGTTGTTTGTTACTTTTAAAAAACAACAAATATTTTTTCAATTAAATTTTTACTAATTTCACAACACCATCACCACTATTCTCACCTTCACTATAACACTACCATCACCATAGCCACTACCATCATCACTGTCGCTATCACCCCACCACTATGTCACAATCTCTACTTTCACCTTCGTTCCATCACCACCACCACCAAATATAAAAAAATATATTTTTAATTTTTTTATAAAAAATATTTTTCATTAAAAAATATTTTCTATCTAAATAAATGAAGCATAACATTGGAAAACAAGCTGATTTCAGTTAAATCTGTTCATAACTAAGAAAAAATTTTTAGAAAAAATTATTTAGTAAGATTTTGTATTCCCATTTTGTTTTTTCAGCAAATAAATCTTTGTACCTATGCTTTCTAACCAATCACAACTCATGCTTGTTTCGATTCTCTATAATTTCCTTATTTTCAAATACATTCATATATATATATATACATATATATGTTGTATAAATTGTGGGATAACATAAAACAAATAGATTCATACTCGGTAATTGCAATTTCAGAATAAGCAAACCATTCTGAAATTACAATACATAACAAAATAAAATAATATAGAAAAGCAAACCGAAATCTGCACTAGACAGTGTCCTTAATTTTTTTTACATAAATTTAAAAAATTCTAGATATGCATAAAATTTGACAAGAATAATGTGACAATGTTAATTAATGTATATTTGATTTTATTGTTGAACCAAATAAAATAAAATAAGATTGAATGTATATTTAGCTTTGGGTGTGAATCTTACAAAAAATAAAAAATAAAAAAAAATAAAAGAAAAAAGATTGAATGTATATTTAGCTTTGGTTGTGAATCTTAAAAATTAAAAAAAAAAATAGTTGCGAACCTTAAAAATAAAAAAATAATAATAAAAAAAAAGATTAGATGTATATTTAGCTTTGGTTGTGGATCTTAAAAAAATAAAAAATAAAAAATAAATAAAAATAAAAAATAAAAAGTTGGTTGTGAACCTGAAAAAATAAATAAATAAATAAATAAAAGAAAAAAGATTGAATGTATATTTAGTTTTGGTTGTAAATCTTTAAAAAAAAAAAAAAAAAAAAAAAAAACATATGGGGAAATTAGTGGGTACCCATCCCCAACTCATCCCCTGTGGATGTTTAGAAAATATCACTTACCCTACCCAATGGATAAGAAAAAAAGAGAAAAACCCATGTACTTGGGTTGGGTCTCCATAGATACCCACATGGTAGGTTATCCATTGCCATTCCTAACTTGCAGGGGCCTCACAGAGCCCACAAAATAGAGTCTTGCGGGGAGCTATTTCCTTAGCTAATACAATTCAGGAGTGTCCATGATTATCAAAATCGCAATTCTGATCACTTTAAAATCTTAAATTTTATATAATTAATAACTATAATCCTAGTTATAAAATTTTGTAAAATTATACTACAGTTTGGATTCTGCAATAATCCTAGTCCTGCCAAATGTTTTTCTTATTATTAATTTCTAATTTCTTATATATGCATGTATATAGATATTATAAACTCCCTCTTCAAACATTTCATTTATCAAAATTACGAGTTATAACAAAATTATGAGTTTCCTTTATACCGTGCTTGGTTAGAGGATTTAGGGAGAAATTTAGAAAAAGAAAGAAAAAAAGTATGTGAAATTAAGTGAAATGTAAGTTTGAAAAGAGAAATGAAAAATATGTGTAAAATTAGTTAAAATATAGGTATATTTTATTCACATTTCATTTAATTTTTCCTTTTCCATTTTCAAATTCCTCTTCAAATCTCTTAACCAAATACACTATTAAAGATTTTAAAAATATTTCAAATAAATTATAATTATCGATAGTTTTCATGTTAGTTTGCATTAAAAAGTAAAATTTTACTATTCTCAATTTTATTCTACGATCCGGTTCGCAAATTTCTCCCAACGATTGTGGATCCACTTTGTTATGCAGATGACGGGCTTGGGTTGAACACCAAGTTGGAGCCTAACTCTTGGGGCAAAGTAAAAGTTTTGGGCTATTATCATTTTCTTTGATAGATTGACGGGCCGAAGTAAGCAACAACATATCTTAGACCAGGCCCGAGTAGTAATGATACTTTTTTGGGTAAATTACATTTGGATTTAATACATATCATTTCTTACGTTTGAGAAATTACACTAATCATCTATCATTGTAATTATTTAGATAATAAAAATATTGAACTCAAGCACTCTCTCTTTTCTTGCTTTGCTTTACTTCATCTATTTTTTTATTTTATATTTTTCATTTGCTTTACTTTTTTCTTTTTCTTTTTTCAATATAATTTCCTCTACTAAGAGTTGTTGTCTTTTATATATGTCTTTTATGTAAGTAAGGGGTTTGTGAAATGAGACTATTAACCATAAGGGTAGAAATATAGTTTTCAGAACATCAGGGGTAAGATGTAATTAGACCAAACCTCAGGGGCATCAGTGTAATTTACCCTATTATTATTATTATTATTATTCTGGACTTACTTGCAGATCTTAATAGATAGACTTATTATTCAATAAGTCCTATGATAATTAATGGTGTTTTCATCAAACTGTATTAAAAAATGTTAATAATTATTAATTTTCAGTGAGAGGTTGAAAATTGTCACAAAAGTGTCATTAATTATAAGTTTTAACGGTAGTTTAAAAAAATCGTCACAAAAAAGTAGCAAATTTTTAATTTCAGCGACAGTTTAAAAATTGTCACAAAAAAGTCACTAATTGTAAATTTTAGCGACAATTTATAAAAATTATGACAAAAAAGTCACTAATTGTCAATTTTGAGCAATATATGCAAAAAATATTGTCACAAAAAATTATTTTTATTTAGCGATGATTTTATTAGGACTTATCTTCAATAGGATTTGATGAGAATTAAGTCTAACTATATTGGTAGTTTACTCTCTTTTCTTTTCTTTTTTTTAAAACCATTTTAAGAAGGAATGACTAAAAAGTTCTATTAGAAAGATGGGCATACCAATAAATTTCCTGAACTTTTGGGTACACCAAAACGTCATATTCACTTTTAATTGTAATCACAAAATTGTATTTTTTTTTAGCAACATTTTTATTAAAAAAAAAAAAATCACTAATTGTTAGTTTTTAGTAATAGTTGAAATTCATCATAAAAGAGGACAAATTGTCACTTTTTAATGATAGATTTGGAAAACTGTCACAAAAAAATCATTAATTTATCATTTTTTAGCAATAGATTCATAAAATCATCACAAAATCCCTTTTTTTGCGACAGTTATGACAAAACCAACTTTCAGTTACAAATTGATAGAACTTTTTTGTTCGTAGAAACACTTTGTGGGACTTAGTATTGCACAGGTCCTTATAGTCATTTTACATATATAGTTAACGGTGTTAATAATTGCACTTTGGTCCAAAATCACATGGATACTTTCTAATTATATTTGAACGATAGGAGAGTAAAGTTCTTTGATCTCAAACCACAAGAAATTAAAATGTGTTTTGCCCTATTTTATAATAGAAATCTAATACATCATGTGTAAAGGGTTAATTTCACTTTCAACTCTTGAACTATTGTCAAATTATCTATTTCTCTAAGCTATCTATTAAGTCGCTAAAATATGTAAATCAAAATTTATTTAATTCTTAAGCCATTGATTGAATCTATCAAGTTCATAAAATATTTAGTTCAAATCTATTTAATTCCTGAAAGGATTACAAAAATAAAATATAAGTTCATAAGTTAAATTAATAAAGAATCTTATGTAATTAAGATTTCATTATAGAAAAACCTTAAATTTATATCATGTTTTTAAAAAGTGTTTTATTTCGATATGTGTTTAAATTAGTATCAGAACCTACTTTTTCAACATTGCCAATAAAATTATATAAAAATTAGATATACTAGAAGTAGAATCAGATAATTTAAATAATAGCACTTCACTACAAATTAGAGGTGTAAACGGTTCGGTTCAGTCAATGTTAAGAGTATATTTAGTACTGAATCGATCATTTCGGTTTTTATGATTGAGAAACAGATACAGACCATATGTTACGGTTTGGTTTTATCGATTTTGTTGGTTTGATATAGAAGAGAATTTTACACGAAATTTTAAAAGGTTTTATAGTAGATTATAGAAGTTTATATTGAAAATAAATGAAGAAAATATATGGAAATTGTTATATAAATGTTTTTCTCCCTAATTTTTATCACAAAAATGTATCATATTAATTACTTCTTATATAATGTTCAAGAAATTATAATATAAAAATATTTAAATATAATATTCGGTTGGTTCGGTTTGCATCAGTATAAAAAGTTTCAAAACTGAAACTGACCATATATTATGAAAAACAGACTGAAAAGTAAAATTTCGGTCGGTTTCGATCGTCTGGCTCGATTTTATCAGTTTTTCTTACATCCCTACTACAAATAATAATAGAATAAAATAATAAATTAATTAAGTTATTAAAGAAACTTAATGAAAAACTTAAAGATAATCAATTTAAAATTATAAATGAAATTCAACATATAACACTAGATCTAGATAATGAAGTACCTATTGTAGAAGATAATCAAAAAAATATTATAGATAATTACCTTAACCTTTATTAAAAAAAAAAAAAAATTCACTAGAAAAATTGACACCCATTTTTTAAAGACATTATAGAAATTTAAGCTTTTTGTTTTTTTTGAAATAAAATATTAACTATGTAAGTTTTTTACTAATTTATAATACTTATGGATTTATATTTTATTTTTGTAATTATTTCATGGACTAAACATATTTGAATAAAATATCTTAAGGACTTAATAGATTTAATCTATAGTTTAGAGACCAAATGGACTTTGTTTTATATATTTTAGGAATTTAATAGACTTAATCGATGAACTAAGTAGATAACTTGACAATAATTCAGGGGTAAAAAATGAAATAAACCCATCTATAAAAGCCATAATATTAATAAAAAGTATAAAATATGAGATTTAGGATCTATGGATCAAATCTTCTAAATAATATAACTTATTTGAATATAAATATATATAAGACTAATTAAGATATAAGTGTATGAAATTGAATTTATTGTTAATTTTAATACATTTAGCATTTATTAAGATTATAGCCTGTGAAAGGCCTATTATTCTTACCCCCAACCCTGATGAATATTAAAAAAAAAAAAAAAACAACTCCGTGTGAGCATTCTAAAACGGGAAAATTGTATCATATGTATATTTCGTTACGATTTTGTACATCTTAAGTTATGATTTATTATGTTAATAGTTATGACATATTATAATATTAGTTATGATCTAAAAATTATTTGGTTATATTTCAAGTGACGTTTAGTTATAACTCATTTTTTTTATATTTTAATTATGACTCTCACAGTATTGAGGTATGTAATTTGTGATAATCAAATTCATAAATGACATAATATGTATATAGTACACACCTTTCTAAAATGGTAGCACATTAAAATTCTAACTCGATTTATGGAGAGGAAAAATTTTTTTTTTGTTAAAAGGTGCACACTACAACACACTTAAAATAATTATATATTCTTGATAATAAAAAAAATTATATATTCTTTCCCAAAATTAAGCATAAAAAAATTATAATTATTTAATACTTTGTTAATTAATGTTCTTAATTACATCACTTATTTAAAAGGGCAAACCTCATTTTACCTCCTTATGGTTTCGATCATATGCGGTTTACTTTCCTGACTTTGGAAATGGCCACATAACCCCCACGTGATTTATGGACTGAAGTGCATCATTAAACATTCTGTATAATTTAACAAAAATATGAAATATGTGGTAGATATAAGGAAGTTATATGCTCATTTTTAAAATTTAAGGAAGTCAATCGCAAATGAAATAAAGTATAAGTACACTTTGTCTTCCAAATAAATGACGAAAATATAAGGATATTTTAATCTTTTTCATTAAATCATTGACGAATTTAATGATACACTTCAGTTCACAAATCATATAAAATTTATATAATAATTTCTAAATATTAAGGGAGTAAATTGCATATGACATACACTGTAACTAAAAGAAAGTAAAGTGAAATTTGCCTATTTAAAAAGGTCAAATGTGTGTGTGTGTGTGTGTGTGTGTGTGTGTGTGTGGGGAATTGAATTATGGATCATGCCAAATAATCATGCAGAGCATAAAAGTGACATGAGAGCTTGTGTAGGTGACGCTTTTGTGTGTGTGTGTGTGTGTGTGTGTGTGTTTGTGTGTGGGGGGGGGGGGGGTGGTTGGGGAGGGGATTGGGGAGGGGATTCAATTATGGATCATGCCAAATAATTATGTAGAGCATAAAAGTGACATGAGAGCTTGTGTAGGTGACGCTTTGGAATTGAGCTACCTAGGTAGACCATCCCTTCTCGAGAATAGCCAAAAACGAAAGAGTTTTTGTAATATTAAGTTTGACATATATAAAATAATTTATTTTTTTAATTTTTTTTCATCACATTATTTCTTTATTTTTTTACATATTTTTTTATAAAAAGATAAAAAATATATTTATTTAGGTTATTCCAAACAACCTTAAGTAAGAAGAAGATTAATGATTTGTGAAACATACTATTGACAAAGATTTGAATTAAATTTGTGAGTGTGATTGTCATTCCTTTCCTGCCGTTCATTTCTCCTTCATCAATCATTTTCCAATTTGTAGAAGTGAGAAATTCATTGAGTTGCAGATCTTCATTCAATTCAATTTTATTTGAGTTATTTGTTGATTGTTATTGATTTGTTTATTAACTCGTAGTAAATGAACTTGTAGATTTTCCTTTAGTCCATACTCTATTTTTTGTTATTGATGTCCTGTTCAAGAAAATAGTAAAGTGTTACTCTGATATTCAGTAAGATATTACTATAAAATAGAGTAAAATGTTACCATTTACGCTAGTTTTGACGGTAATTATTTATTTATTTTTTAAGAATTTTATAGTCAATTTGAATCTTATTTGAAACTGATTTTAAACTAATTTTATTAAAAACTGACCTTAATTTAGGTCAAAATTTATACCATTTTAAAATTTAAAATATTAAATTACTCACTAAGAATATTTTAATAATAGTGGTATATACTGGATTTTTTAAGAATTTTTTTTTTATGTTTGTCCTTAATGCATTAAAATTTTACTATGAGGAGATTTTGACCAAATTCTCTTATTTGTTGGCTAACAAACGTTAACAAGTCAACCAACTAGGCTCAGCCTAGTTGGCCACCATACCTTCTTTAAGGGTTAATTCCAAGGAAGTCATAGGTTCAATTCCCCTTAGGGGATTGAATTAAGAGAGTGCAAACACTTTAGTACTTTGTCAATGGTGGAGAGATTTTCTCCCATAGTTGTTAATCTAACAACTAACAATTAACACATGCCAATAAATATAAAAAAAAACAAACAAACAAACGTACTAGCAATTAACATATGCCGATAAAAAGAAAAAAAAACAAATGTTAACAAGTCAAAAAAAAAAAAATCACACACAAATAAATAAATAAAAAGTCCTAGGTTGAGTTATGTTATGGTATACACCCTTAAAAGATGTGTATCATATACATTTTATTATATATTTTTGTAATAAACATTACGTATTTTTCTAGTATGAGTTATGACAATTGGTGGTTCAGTGAAATTATGCATTTTATGGTAGTGTTACATATTTTTTTATTCAAATATTTTCTAAGCATAAAATGTGTCACAATATCACAAAAAATGTAACAGTACCACAAAAATATGTAACTTTATTTCTAAACCATAAATTATTATAATTCTTATAAAAACATATATAATATTTATTACAAAAATACGTAGCATATACTATAAAAATATGTAACAAGATGAATATGATACACACATTGAAAAGAATATGTACTATACAATTTCCGGGATCAAAAGCATTAAAAAATTTATTGAATAAATTATTTAAAAAATTATACATCACAATTATTTATGTTTTTTCATCTAACTAAAAAAGTTAATTTTTTTTTTTTTTATCTCATAAAAAAATTAAAAACTAGAAAAATACTATAAAGAAAAGTCAAACTCCAAGGCGCACACTTTAATGAGAGAGAGAAATGCCACGGGTCCATTGGCTGCCTCTAGAAAAGTAAAGCAGCAATTAAAATTTAAAACGCCAAGAAGCATGAATCATGGCAGACTTGTGTGTGTATGGAGTCTTTCTTTTATCTCTGCGGTCAATGTTTATCCTTACATATAGTAGCAAATTGTGAAACCCGTGTGAAAACAAAACGTATGATCCATAAAACAAAACAAAAGGTTATAATAGAATTCAACATTCCAAACTTACAGACACCTTCAACATGTAATATAATATAATATAGTCCAATAATAACATGCACGTATACAAACTTTGAAAGCCTGCTATGCTCACTTTTGACCTAAAAGTAATATTTTTGCTCAATTCAATAGTAAATGGTGGGAGGTTAAAATGTATCCCACTTGAATTTATGTACTGCATTTGCTCACCAAAAAATTGTTTGTTTTTTTTGTTTTTCTTTTCATGTAGGCTATGTTTGTTTGAATGATAGAAAGGAATAGAAATGTAATTTTAAGTCCTCATGATTTCAGTATACGAAACTGATTAGTATGAGAAAGTGATTACAAATTTTACCTATTTCAATAAGAATCACATTTCCAAACTAAGCATGAATTTGATTATTCTATGTCTCTATGAAAATATCACTTAGTTAGGGGAATGCTAGCTATTTAAGAATAAAAACTAAGAATTGAACCCATGATATTTATAATTTTATTATTTTCTTAAATGGATTTTTTTTTTCTTTTTCAAATTAAAGTTAGCATACATGGCATATAAGTTAAGATCTAGTTGATTTCAAAAGTCACCCTTTTTTTATTTTATAAACATAAAGCAACTTACCTCCGATGTATCCAAAAATAAATAAATAAATAAACATAAAGTATAAACCTTTCACATAAGTTTCACCAAATAACAGTGTGTTTAATTCACTAGAACGGAAGATCAAATTGAATAAACTAACTTGCTTAAGAAATATATATAAATCCTCTTGCTTCATAAGACTTGCTTCGTTTCTCAAATCAACTTCATAACTGAACCCTTTCAGCCCAAACTATGTTTTTAGAACAATAAATGGTTACTTTCACTGATATGTTAGATCACACTTCACCACTCTAAAGGTTTGGCTATGAAATTCATGACAAAATTGTGAGATCACCTTTTTAGGTCCAAACACAACTCTGAATACACAAATATTTCTCAAAATTTTTTTTTTCTTCTTTCCAAATTAAAGCGAGCATACATGAGATAAAAGTTGAGATCTAGTTGATCTCAAAAGTCGGCCCATTTTAAATTCTATAAATGTATATAGCCCACAAGAGCGTAGGACCTTAAATAATTTATCAAATTTTTTATCAAATCTTTTATATAAATGTGAAATCTATACATATATGAATTTGTGTGAACCCTATATAAGAATTTGATAAAAAAATTTAATAAATTATTTAAACAGTAATGATACGTAGCTCGAAAATTTCTAAGCTCGAATTTATTCTAAATCCAAAACGACGTCGTTTTAAATGGTAATTTCATTTTACGAGAAGGTTATTTAATGAAAATTATCTTACCGATAAGAAAATTTTAATATATCTTACTGGTAAGAAAATTCAAAACGATGTCATTTTGAATAATCAAAGAATTCAAGGGAGAAAGATTCAGTGAACAAAACATTATTATTATTTAAAATACATGACATTTTCCTTTCAATTATGGGCCATTTCATACCGCTACGTGGCAGACCATCAAGGCTGACATTTGACCATTATGCAACAAAACCAAAAAAGTAAAGTTAGGAATATTAAAAATTTTATTAAATATTCACATGCGTGTAGATGACGTACTAACTTGAGGCAGTGACACTTATCATGAAAATTATTCAATATTTCCAAAACATTACGGGTTCATACTTCAAATTAATCATCAATTAATTAACCGTATATTATCCCTTCATTTTCAATATAAATCGTAGACTCTTGTGTCTCTTCACCAATCAAAACTTTATGAAATATCACGTATCCATACTCCAAAAGTACTGAATAATCACCCCACTAACCAAGTTGATGGAGTGCCACTTGTCAACTCTTATACATGGCCAATGAGTATTTTCATTAAATCAAACCGAGCAGCAAGTTGCAAATGTTTAGTTTCAAAATTTAACAGACTTAAAAATTTAACAAATTTTAAATCGTTTTCAAATTTGATTTATTACATTATGAGCCAATTTTGACCCTTTTTTTATTGAACACAAATCGAATTAGAATAGTATGATTTTATATATATATATACATAGTTATTGAGATTATTTAAATTTAACTTAAAAATTTAACGAATTCTAAAATATGTTTAACCTTAACTTATTTATATAATAAATAGATTTTTGATTAATTTTTAATAAATCAAACATGAGTCAAGGTTGTCCCTCAATGTTTAATGAAAATATAATTTTAAAAAAATATGATTTAAAAAATTACAAAAAAAAAAAATTGATTTGAAATAAAAAATAATAATTTGACATTAGTATTTTTTAATGTTAAATTTCAAAGATGTTTATGTGTAGTCAAACCTATTTTGGAAAGTTCATTCAAAACTAGTTTTTCGCTCTTTGGTTTTTATCAGATCACATTATCACTTCATTTTTTTACACATTTTTTAAAGAAATTTAAAAAATTTAAAAAATCAACTTTTAACCTATTTCTTAAAATAAACCATTAAATAGATATTTAGTTTTGACTTTTAGCCTATGTAACCTTTGTTTCCAAGGCTATTATATAGCCTTTTTTTAATTTGGTTTGGAAATGCCAATATCAAACCATTTTTTTAAACCTATTATAAAAGCATTTTTTGAACTTGGTTTGGAAATGCTAATATCAAATCATTTTCATCCTTAATTATGTTAGTCTATGATTGGCTGTGATTTAACCTCAAACATTAGAGTTTTGTTTTGTAATTTTGAAATGGAAATTTTTTTTTTTTCCATTAAACGTGGAGGTGTGCTTTTATATTTTAAAAATGTCTAAGACCCCATTTTTTTCTCACCCCCTTTGACCCTCCCTCTCTCTCATTGGTTGGATTTTCTTTTCTTATTTTTTTTTTTGTTTCTATTGTCCTCTAATCACCACTTGCCACATGTGTGTGGGGGTGGTAAGGGTGATGATTGGAGGGGTCTCCATCACTCCTTTTTATATTTTGCTAAAAAAATGTTAATTTGGTGCAAATATATAAATTTGTATTATGATTTTATGAGTAATCAAATGAAAAATAGAGTCAATGTTTTAGTTGTGGTTCTATGACAATGGTCAAACTAAAAACAGCTTAGAAGATTTTATTAGGTTATACACACAGTTAACATTTAAAAATCTAGATTATGGAAGAAGCAAAGACGATGTATTATCTTAATTTTGAGAGTGATAAAAGTTGATCAACTACAACCTTCCATGGAATTTTCCCAACTAATTATGGATAACCCATTCATTTTCGAAGGCTGGTGATTTCAAAAATTAAAAAAGAGGAAGTGATTAATAAAATGGCAGTTTGATGAAATTAAGAATTGTTAGAAAATAGTCAATCAATTTGGTGCAACCTTCAAGTCCTAACCACTTATTGTACGTTAGCTGAAGGCTGATGTGGTTCAACCCATTTTGCTTAAAAGTTATCTGTTTATTGGTATTGTTTATGCAGTTTGTGGAATTACTTAGTATTTTATTTTTATTTATATATATATATATATATATTGAAAATTTGTGATAAGAGTTTTTGTTGTAGTTTAGGTTTATAACTTATCCAAAAATAATAATAAAAAAATAAAAATAAGTTGAATAAACTAATTGTTAGAGTATGAGGAGATTTGAATTTAACCAACAACGACAAATCCTTAAATTAAGCCCTCTTGTTTTGGTTATTAAGGTTTTGACGGTAATTCATATTGTACGGGAGCCCAAATATCCGACGCTACCCGTACTCCTCGTATTCAAGCTGCGCTTCCCTCTGACTGACTTGAGAACACAAAGATGGTGAGCTACCCGGCGGTGTGCTATCGGAAACCCCTACGACGGTCAAGTTAGCACACTTAGAGAGAGAGAAAAGAGAGTAGATAAAGTGGTAGGTGAGCTCTGATCACCAGATGTTCCAGACCTATCCATGGAGGAGCAGCTTCGTTTATATAGTTTCTGTGCGAGCTTCTGCGTCCATTCCCCACTGGACGCGTGGATCTGCTCTCCTCTTACTTTTTCCCATGTGTCAGTGCAAATACAGTTAAGCACCAAATGACGAAACCGCCAAACAGTACCAACATGCATAAATGGAGGGGATCTTCTTCCCTCGGTTCCACCTCACCGCATCAACCTTCCAATCGGGCTATACTCACCACCTCGGCTTCCCCTTTATATTGGGGCTGCGCTACCTGCTTGGTATCGTTGGTCAGACCTGAATGTGGACTCAACCAAGCTCATGACCACGGCAGAAACAAGCTGCTTTGAATCTGGTCTTAGAAGACAAATTCCATCAAACAGCACCGGGCTAGTGGCTCAAAGTTGTCCCAACTTGACCGGAATAAGTCCTCGGTTGAATGTGTGGCCACCGTCTGACTGAGCAAGGGCCCCGATTCTAACCCAAACTAGCTCAGCAGTTGCTCGATCATAAATACCCCTCTCAATTTCCCCTTAATTCCATCCGCGCAAGTGTGACTAGGATTACATTCATTAGCCGAGTTCGCTTTCTTGTTCGGTCACCGTCTACTCCATTCAATGCTTGGTTATCCAAGTTCCCAAACCGATCAACTAAATTAACCATGCTAATCGCTGCGCTCTTCTTCATAACTTGCTCGGCTGGCGATTGGTCTGTTCAATCCGTCTTTTCAATATTGATTCCAGTCTCATCACACACGTGTCGCTCGTCTATTGGTCTCGTACAACCAACCCAGCCGTCTCTTCTAATTCAAACTTTGACACCCCTTTCTCTCTCACATATATTGACATGCCTCTTCATGTTTCTTCTTCCACTGTTCATCTTCCCTTACATAGACAACTTAGAGTGACGACGTGCCAACCTCTCTACTTTTGCATTTCTTGCCCAAATCAAAGCATTTCCTTAGTGGATTTGGCGCCGTCGTGATAGTTAGAGACTCGCCCGCCGACTGGGACGTCGATTGAAGCCCCTATTTTGTAAGTTCTTCTTATCTCCTTCGCATTCCTCAATATTCTTCCTATTCTTGAGCTTCTCACGTCACTTTCTCCAAAATGATATGGTAGTATAGCGACCCCGGTCTTTTTCCCATTTGATTATTGTATCCGAACTTACGTTCCGTGGATTCTGCTGTTATATTTGTTGTTCTTTAATTCCTCATTTTGAGTTATAGGATGTGTTGGGCAGGTTTGTTTCAGGTTGGTTGGGTTCGGAAACCAAATCTTCTTTGTCGATTTTGAGTTGGTCGCTCGAGCGAGAGTTTGGTCGCTCGAGCGAGGGTTGAGTTTTGTCTCTAGTGGCTCGAGCCAGGGTTTCTTCGCTCGAGCGAGCGATTGCGTCTAGTATAGACCTGAGAGCAGAGTGTCTTCGCTTGAGCGAGCTTTTATTCGCTCGAGCGAGCTTTTATTCGCTCGAGCGAGCGAGGTGTATGTTTTCGAGTTCTTCGCTCGAGCGAGCTTTCTATCGCTCGAGCGTGCTTCTGGGTTACAGACCTGAAACATCGAGTTCTTGGCTCGAGCGAGCTTTTCTTCGCTCGAGCGAGTATTTCTTGTGTCTGGTAGCTCGAGCGACCATGTCTTCGCTCGGCGAGCACATCGATTTAAATCTGTGACAAGCGGTTTTAAAGCGTCTTTTTATAACTTTTGATCCGAAACCCTAGTTCGACCATTCTCTCTCCAAACTCACCTTCTCTCCTAGGTTTGATCTAGTTAGGGTGTGTTTTACCTAGTTCCTTCACAAATAAGATAGAGGAAGCGAGGGCTTTCATTTAATCTGAGCAATTGTTGGTTTGGAGCACTTTGAAGTTTGGGCATCGTCTTTATCTTCCCTTTTTGAGTTATTTCTTTGAGGTAGGGATTTCCTACTCCATTTATACGCTTTAATCCTAAGTGTTGGTAGTTTGGTGTGTGGGGGGTTGTTTGGTAATTTTGGAAGAAACCTTAGGGGTGTGGTTTAGATTAATTTGTATCAATAATTTAAAAGAATAATGTGGAATTTGGTTTAATTCTTGGAATTGGGAATGTTAAATTTACATTCATTGATGTATTTATTTCTTGTTTAGAAATAAGCTGTTTTGGAGCTATCGGTGGAGGTAGCCATTGATTGTTGTAGACCTTACATGTGGCTTACGTATAAGCGGAATTAAGTCATTTATGTTGTTGTTGAATTATCTGAGAACATTACTTGTATTGATTATGTGTTGTATATGGCAATTCGTGTTTCATTGCATATGCATGTTGTTTGGAGGAGATAGGGGATGAACTCCACGGTTTAGGGAAGATAGGGATGGACCTCTAAGCGGATTTATTGGAAGGAGATAGGATGGACTCGATAGCATCACTCTTCGTGTGCTTATTGATTAATAGACATATGTCTATTTATTGTTGATATGATACATCACTAAAATGTGTATCAGTTGGGAAGTATGGAAGTGAATTGATTATGATTGATACAATACCAATATGTGTATTTGTTATGATTAGGTCTAACTTGAATTGTTATTCCTGTTGAATTGGAAGTAAAGGTAATAAAAGATGAAACCCCGTTGAGTTATTTGGCCAGGTTCTGAGCCATAAGTGGAAAGTAAAATGCGCCATAGACAATGTGTCATAGGCAGTGTAGACATTCGTGTCATGAATATTGTAACTCGATTATAGTGTGTTAACCATGTATCAGATGCTAATACTTTAGTTAATTCTTATGCTTGGTTTAGTATTTCTCTACTGGGCCGTGGCTCACCCTATATGGGAACTTTATTTTCAGGTTCAGGCGGTTCACTACCTCCAAAGACTTAGCTTGTGAGGATTTGGACTTGAAGATTTGTTTTATTTGTTTTATTTAAATTATGTAAACATTCAAGCCTAGGGCTTTATTTGTTTTGAGTTAGAACTCATGGATTTGTATCCAAGTGTTGGCTTGGCAAGATGTAAGCCCGTAGGGCATTTATTTTGATGTTTTATTTCATATTATTCTGATGATTTAAATAAGATAATGGTTTTCTTTTAATAATGCATGCTGTGTTTTATGTTTAATGGGTTTGATTTTGAGGGCGTTACAACTTGGTATCGAGGCGTCTGGGTTTGAATACTTTGGGTACGTGGGAAGTGATTAGTATCACAATGGGTTCGTCTCGTTTGATAGAGACTTAGTGTAATAATTACATGATTATATGATAACATGTTTATGTGACTATGTGGGTATGGAATGTAGTTTCTGGATATTGATTGGATCCATGAGTTTCTAGTAGTCTTGTTGGAAAGGCACTTGATCAATCCTGCTTGCAATCGGAACTATAGTAACCCTATGGGACTATCATTATCCAGGAATGAAATTCGTAGGTGCTTATGTGATTATGTGCTTACGTGGTGTGATTTATTGTTGTTCAATGCATTAGGACCTGAGTGTTTAGCTTGGCACATTTGTTAAGGTGCTAACGTCTTTGTTTCCTTTAATAGGATGTCGGGGCGAGGGCGAGGTCGCGGTAGCGCTGATGGCGAGCTAGGCGAGAAGTGCCTATCTGGGAGAAATTCCGGCGATTCGAGGAGGGTGTTGGCGAGCCAATGTGGCGAGCCAACTGATTCATGGGCACTTTGGCCCAAGAGATAGCGAGGGCATTTCAGCGTCGATGGACATTACGAGGGCGAATCCGGCCAGTAGTTCGGCTCCATTAGAATTCTTTGCGGATCTGAGGCCTTCTTTTACGAAGAGAATTTTTCCGGTCTCAACCGGACGTGTTTATAGGTGATCCTAGGGAGCCGCTTAAAATGACGAATGGCTCGAGCAGAACCAGCGTTTGAGATGCTTGGCATCGAGCGAGGTTGAAGGTGACCTTGGCATCTTTCGGTGAAAGGGATCTTGGTCGATGGTGGAAGTTCACCAAGGTCGTATTGGAGGTACTTGGAAGGAGTTTGTTGATGCTTTTCGAGAAGTACTGTCTCCAACCTGCTGTCAGAGATGTTGAGAGATCGGATTACGGTGAAGCGAATAGTTTATCGATGGGTGAGTTTGAGGCCTTATTTACTAGTTTGTCGAGTTACTTTTTGAGTTAGTGGCGTCAGGAGCGCGGTGTATAGAATTCGAGAAGAAGTTGAGACGCGCCTCAAATTGAGAGTTGTGCCGACTATGATTAGGGATTTTGGGCGTTTGGTTGATCTGGCCCATCTTGAGATTGCGATCTTGAGGAGGAGGAAGGCGAAAGGCTCCAAGAGAGTCGGGATGGTCGAGGCGATGGCGGGAGGCGAGAGGTTTCACTCCTCGGTAGCCTCGAGTAGCTTCTCTAGGTCTACTTTTCTGTCACCGAGTGCTAGTTCGGGAAAGCGGTCGAGAGACATCACTTGCTTCAAGTGTGGTCACCGAGCCACAAGTCTCGATTTGTCCTCGAGAGGAGGGCAGAGGCGAGATCTTCTTGGCTCGATCTCGAGCGAGTCGAGTAGAGGTCGGTCGCTCTCTTGTTTTCAGTGCGGTCAGCCGGGGCACATGAAGAGGTTTGGCCCACAGTTGGGTGGCACATCTGGTGCCTCTTGGTTCGGCGGAGACTCGAGTCACCGCCTACTCGGTCGATTCGGGCCTCGAGGGCCAACCGAGGCTTCTTCGTCCCGGTCGGTCTGTGATCCTAGTGCTCAGTGGGTGAGTTGATCGAGGTCATCTGGTAGCGTGTATCTTTATTCTGCCAGGATCTGGTCTTGCTCCATCTGTTGTGAGGTACCTTCTTGTTTTGCAATTCGGTTGCTAGTGTTTTGATCGTCTGAGTGCGTCTCATTCCTTTGTGTCTGCTGCATTTGCATCTATTTTGGAGTTGGAGTTAGCTCGATTAGCATCTCCTATTTGTGTAGTGTCGCCTCTTGGGGGTGAGTTGATTTTGAAACAAGGTGTTAGGGGTTGTGATATAGAGGTCGATGATCATAGAATCCTTTCTCTTTTGTAGTTATGCCCATGAAGGGCTTGATGTTATTTTGGGTATGGGTAGTTATCGTCATCTTAGGCGTTATTGATTGCTACCGTCGAGAGGGTCACTTGTTGTCCGTGGGCGGAGTGCTTCCGTTTACGGGGACCGGGTTGGTAGTGTTTTGCCACGAGGTATGATCCATGAGAGTGAGCTTAGTAGTCTACTTGCTAGTCTTTCAATTAGTGAGGGTGATGAGACTCAGTTGTGTTGCGAGGTGGTTTGTGAGTATTCGGACGTTTTCGAGGATCTTGTTAGCTTGCCACCTCGGAGAGATCGAATTCTCTATTGATTTAGTGCGACGCATACCGATTTCTATGGCACCTTACCGTTTTGCCCCAGCCGAGTTAGTTGAATTGAAGGTTCAACTCCAGGAGTTGTTAGATAAGGGCTATATCCGTCCTAGTGTTTCGCCGTGGGGAGCGCCAGCCCTTTTTGTTAAAAAGAAAGGTGGTGCTTTGAGACTTTGTATAGATTATCGGAAGTTGAATCGGGTTACAGTTAAGAATAAGTATCCTATGCCTTGTATAGATGACTTGTTTGACCAGTTGAAGGGTTCCCGTTGTTTCTCTAAGATAGATTTGAGATCGGGTTATCACTAGTTGAGAGTCAGGGAGGAGGATATTCCTAAGACGGCATTCCGTACGCGGTATGGCCACTATGAGTTTACGGTGATGCCGTTTGGGCTCACCAATGCACCGCGATGTTTATGGATTTGATGAACCGGATCTTCCGGAATTCTTGGATCGTTTTGTGGTCGTCTTGAGGGCGACATTACGATTATTCACCTTGAGGGAGGAGCACGAGGAACACTTGAGAGTGGTGCTTGAGTTACTTAGAGCCCATAAAATTGTATGCTAAGTTTGGGAAGTGTGAGTTTTGGCTAGAAGAGGTGAAGTTCTTAGGCCATGTAGTTTACGGGGAAGGGTGTCTGTTGATACATCAAGGCGAGGCGATGCAAAATTGGGCCTGACTAAGAGTGTGTTTGAGATCCGCAGTTTTCTGGGATTAGCTGGGTATTACCGTCTGTTTGTGAAGGATTTCTCCAGGTTAGCTTCACCGTTGACTAGGCTGACTCGGAAGGGAGTCAAATTTGTATGGAGTGAGACTTGTGAAAAGTCGTTTCAGGAGTTGAAGGTTAGATTGACCACCTCGGTTTGATTATTCCGGAGAGAGGGTTGGGTTATGCAGTCTATTGTGATGCCTCACGAGAGGGTCTGGGTTGTGTGTTGATGCAAGAGGGGAAAGTGGTTGCCTATGGTTCACGTCAGTTGAAAAATCACGAGAAGAATTACCCTACGCATGATTTAGAATTAGCAGCTGTGATATTTGCCTTGAAGATTTGAAGGCATTATCTTTATGGTGAGAGGTTCGAGGTATTCTCGGATCATAAGAGTTTGAAATATCTGTTCACACAGAAAGACTTGAATTTGAGGCAGAGGATGTGGATGGAGTTCATTGAGGATTATGACTTCGAGTTGCACTATCATCCGGGGAAGGCCAATGTTGTGGCCGATGCCCTTAGCAGGAAATCTGTTGGTAACTTAGCTAGTATAGCCATCCGGGAGTGGGAGATGTTGGGTGTAGTTGGGGAGTTTGATTTGTATCTGGGCGAATCCGATGAGGCTGCGGCCTTGTTTTCTGTTGTTGCACAGCCTACACTTGTGACTCGAGTGTTAGAGGCTTAGAGGGGCGATCTTGAGGTAGAATCTCTCCGAGAGAGGATTTCTAATGGGAAGGTTGAGAAGGGTTTGATGGTGTATCCCGACCTGAGTGTGAGATACCGAGACCGTTTGTTTGTGCCGGAGTCTTGCCGAGAGGAGGTACTCCGAGAGTTTCATCATTCGCGCCTTGCGGTGCATCCGGAGGTACCAAGATGTATCGAGATTTGAGTCGCCGATTACGGTGGCGGGGTATGAAAGAGATGTGGCGACTTTTGTATCTAGGTGCCTTACTTGTCGACAAGTGAAGGCCGAGCATCGAAGGCGGCGGGTTTGTTGCAACCCTTGCCTATTGCAGTGGAAGTGAGAGCATGTCACTATGGACTTCGTTGTGGGTCTTCCGAGGACTCGGCGGGTAGTGATGCCATTTGGGTAGTGGTAGACGGTTGGAAAGTCGGCGCACTTCATTCTATCTTGGCGTTAGAGATTGATAGATCATCTTCTTGAGTTGTATGTTCGGGACATAGTGAGGTTGCACGGGGTCCCGGTGACGATCGTCTCGAACAGAGATCCTCGTTTCTTGCCGAGTTGTGGCGAGTTTGCGAAGTGCTTTAGGCACTAAGTTGACTCTTAAGTACGGCTTATCATCCTCGGTGACCAGGCGGTCGGCGTACTATTCAGATCCTTGAGGATATGCTTGAGGTTGTGTTCTCGACTTTAGTGGGTCGTGGGAGGCACTTGCCATTAGTGGAGTTGCCTACAACAATAGCTTTCGGTCTAGTATTGGTATGGCACCGTTTGAGGCCTTGTATGGCCCGTAGTGTAGATCTCGGTTTGTTGGGCGAGGTGGGTGATGCACCTTTGTTGGGTCCGGAGTTGGTGAGAAACAACGGAGAAAGTTGAGCTTATCCGTAAGAGGTTGGTTCTGACCTGCAGTCGTCGAAATCTTATGCCGACCGTAGGAGGAGACCTTTGGTGTTTGAGGTAGGTGATCATGTCTTTACGAAGATATCACCTAAACGAGGTTTGATGAGGTTTGGGAAGAGCGGAAGTTGTCCCTCGGTTTATTAGGCCTTTTGAGATCCTTGAGAGGATTGGCGAAAGCCTTATCGTTTAGCTTTGCCACCGCGATTATCCGGAGTTCATGGCGTGTTTCATGTGAGTATGCTTGAAGTATGAGCGGATCCGTCACATGTGTTGGATTGGTGATTTAGTTGTTGATGAGGATGTCTCGTATGAGGAGAGACCGGTCGGGTTTTGGATAGGCGGGATCAAGTTTTGCGTGCAAGACCATCCCTTTGGTGAAAGTTCTGGAAGCATCACGGTGGAGGAAGCCACTTGGGAGCGTGAGTTGGAAGTCCGTGAGAAATATCCGGATTTGTTTATTGATTTGTAATCTTGTACTTAGATTATATAATATTGCGGAACTTGAGAATTTTATATATGTCTTAAGTTGGAAAACATTGAGAATATTTTGATTTAATGTTAACATTTTGAAACTTGCCTCATAATGGGAGTAGAATATAACATTTATATATTGATAGTGTTGTTTATATCATGAGATTGAATATGATATGGAATTTGTTAACATTGAAAGGAATAGTGCATAATATTGGTGCAGGTTGAAATATATGTTGGTTTATACACATTGTGAGATGCCTCTTGATAAGAGATGAAGTGACCAATATTGGTCAAGTTGTTAATTATTGTTTTATATATCATTGGGAATTAAGAAAAACTTGTTTTTACAAACTCATGCTTAATTTCGGGGACGAAATTCTTTTAAGGGGGGGAGGTTATAGCGACCCCGGTCTTTTTCCCATTTGATTATTGTATCCGGACTTACGTTCCGTGGATTCTGCTGTTATATTTGTTGTTCTTTAATTCCTCATTTTGAGTTATAGGATGTGTTGGGCAGGTTTGTTTCAGGTTGGTTGGGTTCGGAAACCAAATCTTGCTGTCCAGTTTTTGAGTTGGTCGCTCGAGCGAGAGTTTGGTCGCTCGAGCGAGGGTTGAGTTTTGTCTCTAGTGGCTCGAGCCAGGGTTTCTTCGCTTCGGCGGCGATTGCGTCTAGTATAGACACGAGAGCGAGTGTCTTCGCCGGCGAGCTTTATTATTCGGCGAGCGAGGTGTATGTTTTCGAGTTCTTCGCTCGAGCGAGCTTTCTGTCGCTCGAGCGTGTTTCTGGGTTGCAGACCTGAAGCATCGAGTTCTTGGCTCGAGCGAGCTTTTCTTGTGTCTGGTAGCTCGAGCGACCATGTCTTCGCTCGAGCGAGCCTGTCCAGTTTAAATACGCAGCAACAGTTTTAAAACGTCTTTTTTTATAACTTTTGATCCAGAAACCCTAGTTACGACCATTCTCTCTCCAAACTCACCTTCTCTCCTAGGTTTGATCTAGTTAGGGTGTGTTTTTACCCTAGTTCCTTCACAAATAAGATAGAGGAGAGCGAGGGCTTTCATTTAATCTGAGCAATTGTTGGTTTGGAGCACTTTGAAGTTTGGGCATCGTCTTTATCTTCCCTCTTTTTGAGTTATTTCTTGGAGGTGGGGATTTCCTACACCATTTATAGGCTTTAATCCTAAGTGTTGGTATTTTGGTATGTGGGGGGGGTAGTTTGGTAATTTTGGAAGAAACCTTAGGGTTTTGGTTTAGATTAAATTGTATAATTAATTTAAAAGAATAATGTGGAATTTGGTTTAATTCATGCAATTGGGGATGTTAAATATACATTCAATGATGTATTTATTTCTTGTTTAGAAATAAGCTTTTTGGGCTATCGGTGGAGGTAGCCATTGATTGTTGTAGACCTTACATGTGGCTTACGTATAATGGAATTAAGTCATTTATGTTGTTTGAATTAATCTGAGAACATTACTTGTATTGATTATGTGTTGTATATGGCAATTACGTGTTTCATTGCATATGCATGTTGTTTGGAGGAGATAGGGGATGAACTCCACGGTTTAGGGAAGATAGGGATGGACCTCTAAACCGGATTTATTGGAAGGAGATAGGGATGGACTCGGTAGCATCACTCTTCGTGTGCTTATTGATTAATAGACATATGTCTATTTATTGTTGATATGATACATCACTAAAATGTGTATCAGTTGGGAAGTATGGAAGTGAATTGATTATGATTGATACAATACCAATATGTGTATTTGTTATGATTAGGTCTAACTTGAATTGTTATTCCTGTTGAATTGGAAGTAAAGGTAATAAAAGATGAAACCCCGTTGTGTTATTTGGCGGGTTACGAGCCATAAGTGGAAAGTAAAATGCGCCATAGACAATGTGTCATAGGCAGTGTAGACATTCGTGTCATGAATATTGTAACTCGATTATAGTGTGTTAACCATGTATCAGATGCTAATACTTTAGTTAATTCTTATGCTTGGTTTAGTATTTCTCTACTGGGCCGTGGCTCACCCTATATGGGAACTTTATTTTCAGGTTCAGGCGGTTCACTACCTCCAAAGACTTAGCTTGTGAGGATTTGGACTTGAAGATTTGTTTTATTTGTTTTATTTAAATTATGTAAACATTCAAGCCTAGGGCTTTATTTGTTTTGAGTTAGAACTCATGGATTTGTATCCAAGTGTTGGCTTGGCAAGATGTAAGCCCGTAGGGCATTTATTTTGATGTTTTATTTCATATTATTACGATGATTTAAATAAGATAATGGTTTTCTTTTAATAATGCATCTTTGTGTTTTATGTTTAATGGGTTTGATTTTGAGGCGTTACAACTTGGTATCGAGGCGTCTGGGGTTTGAATACTTTGGTGCGTGGCAAGTGATTAGTATCACAATGGGTTCGTCTCGTTTGATAGAGACTTAGTGTAATAATTACATGATTATATGATAACATGTTTATGTGACTATGTGGGTATGGAATGTAGTTTCTGGATATTGATTGGATCCATGAGTTTCTAGTAGTCTTGTTGGAAAGGCACTTGATCAATCTTTGCTTCAATCGGAACTATAGTAACCCTTTGGGACTATCATTATCCAGGAATGAAATTCGTAGGTGCTTATGTGATTATGTGCTTACGTGGTGTGATTTATTGTTGTTCAATGCATTAGGACGTGAGTGTTTAGCTTCGGCACATTTGTTAAGGTGCTAACGTCTTTGTTTCCTTTAATAGGATGTCAGGACGAGGACGAGGTCATGATGGCGGTAAGCGAGCTAGGCGAGAAGTGCCTATCTGGGAGAAATTCCGGCGATTCAGAGGGTGTTGGCGAGCCAATGTGGCGAAACGATGGACGGCAATATTCATGGGCACTTTGGCCCAAGAGATAGCGAGGGCATTTCAGCGTCGATGGACATTACGGTGCGAATCCGGCCGGTAGTTCGGCTCGGTAGTTCTTTGCGAATCGAGGCCTTCTTTTACGAAGAGAATTTTTCGGTCTCAACCGGACGTGTTTATAGGTGATCCTAGGAGCCGCTTAAAAGCGACGAATGGCTCGAGCAGACACAAAACGTTTGAGATGCTTGGCATCGAGCGAGGTTGAAGGTGACCTTGGCATCTTTCGGTGAAAGGGATCTTGGTCGATGGTGGAAGTTCACCAAGGGTCGTATTGGAGGTACTTGGAAGGAGTTTGTTGATGCTTTTGAGAAGTACATCTCCATTTCGAGGAGATGTTGAGAGATCGATTCTGCCGGTGAAGCAGAATAGTTTATCGATTTGAGTTTGAGGCCTTATTTACTAGTTTGTCGAGTTCGCACTTTGAGTTAGTGGCGTCAGGAACGCGGTGTATAGAATTCGAGAGGAAGTTGAGACGCGGCCTCAAATTGAGAGTTGTCGACTATGATTAGGGATTTTAGGCGTTTGGTTGATCTGACCCATCTTGAGATGCGATCTTGGGAGGAGGAGGAAGGCGAAAGGCTCCAAGAGGAGTCGGGATGGTCGAGGCGATGGCGGGAGGCGGAGGTTTCACTCCTCCTCGGCCTCGGAGTAGCTTCTCTAGGTCTACTTTTCTGTCTGCAGTGCTAGTTCGGGAAAGCGGTCGGGAGACATCACTTGCTTCAAGTGTGGTCACCGGGCCTAAGTCTCGGTTGTCCTCGGAGGAGGCGAGAAGCGGCATCTTCTTGGCTCGATCTCGAGCGAGTCGAGTAGAGGTCGGCCCGCTCTCTTGTTTTCAGTCTTGATCGGCGGGGCACATGAAGAGGTTTTGCCAGTTGGGTGGCATATCTGGTGCCTCTTGGTTGGCGGAACTCGAGTCACCGCCTACTCGGTCGATTCGAGCCTCGAGGGCCAACCAGAGGCTTCTTCGTCCCGATCGGTCTGTGATCTAGTGCTCAGGGTGGCGAGTTGATTAGAGGTCATCTGGTAGCGTGTATCTTTATCACAGGATCTGGTGGCTCCATCTGTTGTGAAGGTACCTTCTTGTTTTGCAATTCGATTGCTAGTGTTTTGATCGTCTGGTGCGTCTCATTCCTTTGTGTCTGCTGCATTTGCATCTATTTTGGAGTTGGAGTTAGCTCGATTAGCATCTCCTATTTGTGTAGTGTCGCCTCTTGGGGGTGAGTTGATTTTGAAACAAGGTGTTAGGGGTTGTGATATAGAGGTCGATGATCATAGAATCCCTTTCTCTTTTGTAGTTATGCCCATGAAGGGCTTCGATGTTATTTTGGGTATGGGTAGTTATCGTCATAGGGCGTTATTGATTGCTCTGGTCGAGGGTCACTTGTTGTACCGTGGTGGGGGAGTGCTTCCTTTTACGGGGGACGGGTTGGTAGTGTTTTGCCACGTGGTATGATCATAAGGCAGAGTGAGCTTAGTAGTCTACTTGCTAGTCTTTCAATTAGTGAGGGTGATGAGACTCAGATTGTGTTGCCGAGGGTGGTTTGTGAGTATTCGGACGTTTTTCCCGAGGATCTTGTTAGCTTGCCACCTCAGCGAGAGATCGAATTCTCTATTGATTTAGTGCCCGGCACGGCACCGATTTCTATGGCACCTTACCGTTTTGCCCCAGCCGAGTTAGTTGAATTGAAGGTTCAACTCCAGGAGTTGTTAGATAAGGGCTATATCCGTCCTAGTGTTTCGCCGTGGGGAGCGCCAGCCCTTTTTGTTAAAAAGAAAGGTGGTGCTTTGAGACTTTGTATAGATTACCGGAAGTTGAATCGGGTTACAGTTAAGAATAAGTATCCTATGCCTCGTATAGATGACTTGTTTGACCAGTTGAAGGGTTCCCGTTGTTTCTCTAAGATAGATTTGAGATCGGGTTATCACCAGTTGAGAGTCGAGGAAGAGGATATTCCTAAAGGCGGCATTAAACGCTGTGATATGGCCACTATGAGTTCTGGTGATGCGTTTGGGCTCACCAATGCACCGGTGTTTATAGATTTGATGAACCGGATCTTCCGGAATTCTTGGATCGTTTGTGGTCGTCTTCGTGGGCGACATTACGATTATTCACCTTCGAGGGAGGAGCACGAGGAACACTTGAGAGTGGTGCTTGAGTTACTTAGAGCCCATAAAATTTGTATGCTAAGTTTGGGAAGTGTGTGTTTTGGCTAGAAGAGGTGAAGTTCTTAGGCCATGTAGTTTTACGGGAAGGGTGTCTGTTGATACATCCAAGAGGCGAGGCGATGCAAAATTGGGCACTGACCTAAGAGTATGTTTGAGATCCAGCTTTTAAGGATTAGTGGGTATTACCGTCGGTTTGTGAAGGATTTCTCGAGTTAGCTTCACGTTGACTAGGTTGACTCGGAAGGAGTCAAATTTGTATGGAGTGAGACTTGTGAAAAGTCGTTTGAGAGTTGAAGGTTAGATTGACCACCGCTCGGTTTGATTATTCCGGAGAGGGTTGGGTTATGCGATCTATTGTGATGCCTCACGAGAGGTGCAGGTTGTGTGTTGATGCAAGAGGAAAGTGGTTGCCTATGGTTCACGTCGGTTGAAAAATCACGAGAAGAATTACCCTCGCATGATTTAGAATTAGCTTGTTGTGATATTTGCCTTGAAGATTTGGAGGCATTATCTTTATGGTGAGAGGTTCGAGGTATTCTCGGATCATAAGAGTCTGAAATATCTGTTCACACTGAAAGACTTGAATTTGAGGCGAGAGGATGTGGATGGAGTTCATTGAGGATTATGACTTGAGTTGCACTATCATCGGGAAGGCCAATGTTGTGGCCGATGCCCTTAGCAGAAATCTGTTGGTAACTTAGCTAGTATAGCCATCAGGGAGTGGGAGATGTTGGGTGCGGTTAGAGTTTGATTTGCATCTGGGCGAATCCGATGAAATTTCTTGACCTTGTTTCTGTTGTTGCCTGACCTACACTTGTGACTCGAGTGTTAGAGGCTCGGAGGCGATCTTGAGGTAGAATCTCTCAGAGAGGATTTCTAATGGGAAGGTTGAGAAGGGTTTGATGGTGTATCCGACCGAGTGTGAGATACCGAGACCGTTTGTTTGTGCGAGTCTTGCGAGAGGAGGTACTCAGAGTTTCATCATTCGCGCCTTGCGGTGCATCCGGAGGTACCAAGATGTATCAGATTTGAGTCGCCGATTACGGTGGCGGGGTATGAAGAGATGTGGCGACTTTTGTATCTAGGTGCCTTACTTGTCGACAAGTGAAGGCCGAGCATCGAGAGGCGGTGGGTTTGTTGCAACCCTTGCCTATTCTTAGAGTGGAAGTGGGAGCATGTCACTATGGACTTCGTTGTGGGTCTTCCGAGGACTCGGCCGGGGTAGTGATGCCATTTGGGTAGTGGTAGACCGGTTGTGAAGTCGGCGCACTTCATTCCTATCGCGTTAGAGATTCGATGATCATCTTGCTGAGTTGTATGTTGGGACATAGTGAGGTTGCAGGGGTCCCGATGGCGATCGTCTCGAGCAGAGATCCTCGTTTCTTGCCGAGTTGTGGCGAGTTTGCGAAGTGCTTTAGGCACTAAGTTGACTCTTAGTACGACTTATCATCCTCAGACTGACAGGCAATCCGAGCGTACTATTCAGATCCTTGAGGATATGCTTCGGGGTTGTGTTCTCGACTTTAGTGGGTCGTGGGAGAGGCACTTGCCATTAGTGGAGTTTGCCTACAACAATAGCTTTCAGTCTAGTATCGGTATGGCACCGTTTGAGGCCTTGTATGGCCGTGTAGATCTCCAGTTTGTTGGGCCGAGGTGGGTGATGCACCTTTGTTGGGTCCGGAGTTGGTGAGGGAAACAACGGAGAAAGTTGAGCTTATCCGTAAGAGGCTGGTTACAGCACAGAGTCGTCAGAAATCTTATGCCGACCGTAGGAGGAGACCTTTGGTGTTTGAGGTAGGTGATCATGTCTTTCTGAAGATATCACCTAAACGAGGTTTGATGAGGTTTGGGAAGAGCGGGAAGTTGTCCCCTCGGTTTATTGGGCCTTTTGAGATCCTTGAGAGGATTGGCGAGGCTGCTTATCGTTTAGCTTTGCCACCGCAGTTATCCGGAGTTCATGACGTGTTTCATGTGAGTATGCTTCGGAAGTATGAGCCAGATCCGTCACATGTGTTGGATTGGACTGATTTAGTTGTTGATGAGGATGTCTCGTATGAGGAGAGACCGGTACGGGTTTTGGATAGGCGGGATCAAGTTTTGCGTGGCAAGACCATCCCTTTGGTGAAAGTTCTGTGGAAGCATCACGGAGTGGAGGAAGCCACTTGGGAACGTGAGTTGGAAGTCCGTGAGAAATATCCGGATTTGTTTATTGATTTGTAATCTTGTACTTAGATTATATAATATTGCGGAACTTGAGAATTTTATATATGTCTTAAGTTGGAAAACATTGAGAATATTTTGATTTAATGTTAACATTTTGAAACTTGCCTCATAATGGGAGTAGAATATAACATTTATATATTGATAGTGTTGTTTATATCATGAGATTGAATATGATATGGAATTTGTTAACATTGAAAGGAATAATGCATAATATTGATGCAGGTTGAAATATATGTTGGTTTATACATATTGTGAGATGCCTCTTGATAAGAGATGAAGTGACCAATATTGGTCAAGTTGTTAATTATTGTTTTATATATCATTGGGAATTAAGAAAAACTTGTTTTTACAAACTCATGCTTAATTTAGGGGCGAAATTCTTTTAAGGGGAGGTTATAGCGAATTCCGGTCTTTCCCATTTGATTATTGTATCCGGACTTACGTTAGTGGATTCTATTGTTATATTTGTTGTTCTTTAATTCCTCATTTTGAGTTATAGGATGTGTTGGGCGAGGTTTGTTTCGGGTTGGTTGGGTTGAAACCAAATCTTGCATCGATTTTGAGTTGGTCGCCGGCGAGAGTTTGGTCGCTTCGGCGAGGTTGAGTTTGTCTCTAGTGGCTCGAGCGAGGTTTCTTCGCTCGGCGGCGATTCGTCTAGTATAGACACGAGGCGAGTGTCTTCGCTCGGCGAGCTTTTATTCGCTTCAGCGGCGAGTGTATATGTTTCGAGTTCTTCGCTCGGCGAGCTTTCTGTCGCTCGGCGTGCTTCCGGATTCTGAACTGAAGCATCGAGTTCTTAACTCGGCGAGCTTTTCTTCGCCGGCGAGTATTTCTTAATGTCTGGTAGCTCGGCGACCATGTCTTCGCTTCGGCGAGCTCGATTTAAATCTGTGACAACGGTTTTAAAAGCGTCTTTTTTATAACTTTTGATCCGAAACCCTAGTTCTGACCATTCTCTCTCCAAACTCACCTTCTCTCCTAGGTTTGATCTAGTTAGGGTGTGTTTTTACCCTAGTTCCTTCACAAATAAGATAGAGGAGAGCGAGGGCTTTCATTTAATCTGAGCAATTGTTGGTTTGGAGCACTTTGAAGTTTGGGCATCGTCTTTATCTTCCCTCTTTTTGAGTTATTTCTTCGAGGTAGGGATTTCCTACTCCATTTATACGCTTTAATCCTAAGTGTTGGTATTTTGGTATGTGGGGGGGGGGGGTAGTTTGGTAATTTTGGAAGAAACCTTAGGGTTTTGGTTTAGATTAAATTGTATAATTAATTTAAAGGAATAATGTGGAATTTGGTTTAATTCATGGAATTGGGAATGTTAAATTTACATTCATTGATGTATTTATTTCTTGTTTAGAAATAACTGTTTTGGGCTATCGGTGGAGGGTAGCCATTGATTGTTGTAGACCTTACATGTGGCTTACGTATAACTGGAATTAAGTCATTTATGTTGACTGTTGAATTAATACAGAACATTACTTGTATTGATTATGTGTTGTATATGGCAATTGCGTGTTTCATTGCATATGCATGTTGTTTGGAGGAGATAGGGGATGAACTCCACGGTTTAGGGGAAGATAGGGGATGGACCTCTAAACCGGATTTATTGGAAGGAGATAGGGGATGGACTCCAGTAGCATCACTCTTACGTGTGCTTATTGATTAATAGACATATGTCTATTTATTGTTGATATGATACATCACTAAAATGTGTATCAGTTGGGAAGTATGGAAGTGAATTGATTATGATTGATACAATACCAATATGTGTATTTGTTATGATTAGGTCTAACTTGAATTGTTATTCCTGTTGAATTGGAAGTAAAGGTAATAAAAGATGAAACCTGTTGAGTTATTTGGCGGTTACGAGCCATAAGTGGAAAGTAAAATCGCCATAGACAATGTGTCATAGGCGGTGTAGACATTCGTGTCATGAATATTGTAACTCGATTATAGTGTGTTAACCATGTATCGATGCTAATACTTTAGTTAATTCTTATGCTTGGTTTAGTATTTCTCTCTTGGTAGTGGCTCACCCTATATGGGAACTTTATTTTCAGGTTCAGGCGGTTCACTACCTCCAAAGACTTAGCTTGTGAGGATTTGGACTTGAAGATTTGTTTTATTTGTTTTATTTAAATTATGTAAACATTCAAGCCTAGGGCTTTATTTGTTTTGAGTTAGAACTCATGGATTTGTATCCAAGTGTTGGCTTGGCAAGATGTAAGCCCGTAGGGCATTTATTTTGATGTTTTATTTCATATTATTCTGATGATTTAAATAAGATAATGGTTTTCTTTTAATAATGCATGCTGTGTTTTATGTTTAATGGGTTTGATTTTGAGGGCGTTACAGGTAGTATTACGAAACACAAAGAAACTAAAGTAGGGTTCAACGAACTAGGGCTCCGTTTGTGCATTTGCACTAGGTAGCCTTTGTATTTCCCATCCTTGACCACTGTTCATCATCTTCTAAGATGAACAGGGGCGAATCTGGGACAGACCGGGCAAACGATACTATCTTGATCTGAAAACATAGGCTGACTGGGCGAGTTCTTGTTTGTGAAACTAAAATACAAAACTGGGATAGAAGTTGCACAAGGTCTTGCGACTGAGCTAATATCTAGCCCGCTTCTCGACCGAGCTAGACTCTGCCAAACCATTTAGATTGAGCTAAAATCAAGCTCATTTGTGCGACTGCACTTCCACTTACACTTGGTTTTTAACTGCAGAGTCCTAGAGGACCAGGCACACCAACACTAGGGCTCTCAAAGACCGAGCAGCCATAGTGCACACCTTTTGCCAATTCAATCTAGCCAGTCTAGTTAAACCGGCCTCCCATGGGGCGGTATCGCTACCTTGTAGACACGCCGGTTTCTTTGGCTGCGTTTCAAGAGGAGTATGGCGCATCTGCTGTACACTTAAAGCTCAGTGAGGAGGACATTAATCTATAGGGAAGATTGGAATCTTGCCCCTTCACCATGCTGAGTATAGTTAAGGGATGGCTGAGTTTTCCCGTGCAACCCCTGATCTGTGAATTTTTTAGACGAACCGGGCTAGCTCCCACACAAGTATCAACCAACACATACAGATTAATAACGGTGTTGTCGAGCTAAATCACCAACTAGGTTTGAATTTAGGACTGGTCGAGATCTTGCGCCAATACATGCTCGGTCACACAAAATATGGCTATAACTATTATGTAAAAATAAGACTGGGTAGAGAAAAAATAGTAACCGGCACACCAGACGAAGATATGCATGACGATGATTTCTTCTGGGTGTCGGGTAATTATGAAACAACTGAAGTGCTCGGCTGGTACATCAGTAAAGATTTCGGTTCTTCATGTAAGCCGAGCTTCCTAGTGAATTAACTGTCGATATTCATCGTATCGAGCTAATCACCTTCTTTTTGTAGTTATTGAAGAGTTGTAGGCCAACTACCTTTATCCCAACGAAGAGGCAATCGGGGCGACGTTGAGGTATTGGCACCGAGATTGCCATGAGCTCCTCGGCTACGTACTGAGCTACCGGTATTACTGACTTCCTTCGGGCGCCTTCACCACCTCTCAATCCCACACTTCTGGACGTATCTCTAGTCCGATTGACTGAGGAACAAGAGATGGCAAAGAAAAGCCGAATTAAGAACTTAATCACAATCACCTTCACCGAGATATCGAGCAATCCTCCTGCCTCTACCGCCGGTCAAACATCCGGGACCGTGATTGCTCTGGCATCAACCGCCGCAGCACAAGCCAGCAAAGAGACGTGCCAAGCTGGCAAAAGGCCTCGCTCTGCTGATCCAACGGCCGAGCTTGTGGCTGAGTTGAGCACAGAGCAACTGGCAGAGGGTTTTGAGCCAACACCCCCATGGAGGCTGGGGTTAAAACATCGAGGTAAGGACATCCCGATCAGTGCTTTGATTAAGGGGGGACAAGGAGCACCTCCTAGCCTACGATCTGTCGAAAGCACTGCTTCTGCCAAGCGACATAACTAGCAATGACCACGTGTCTGACACCCGCCTCATGAAGTTTGCGGTCAAATCTATGACCAGGGTAAGAGTTTAAGAAAATTTCCCAAGTGTTTCCACTGTTGGTTTCTTATTTGAACTAACTTTCCTCCACTCTCTTGCACGCCATCCAGAAATAATATCTTGTCTTGGACCAGATTCATAGGCTCCGATAGAAAGTAACTGATGTCTCTAACGCGGCCAAACATTTAGAGACGGAGCTGGAGCGGACCAAGTCCTCCCTAGAGATGGCCAACGTAGATAACGCCAGATTGCTCAGCCAACTCGGTAACCCCGAGCAGGAAAAAGACGCTCTCCGTGTCGAGTTGGAAGAGTTAAAGAAGTCTAGGCAAAATGATGTAGACAAGGCAAATAATCTCGGCTTCAAGGAGGTTGAGGAGAGCTATACTAAACAGGTTGAAGCCACAAAGGACATCTTCTTCAAGTTCGATTGGAAGGCAGCCTGTGAGAAGCTCAGCCAAGGATCTAAAACCGAGGTGTTCTCCTCTCTTCCCCTTGCCTTCCTGCAAGTCTATATGGTTCCTTATGTGAACGACGTCTTCAACTCATTACAAGAGGAGGGCGAAGAAGAAGCCGAGGTAGAGGCCGAGTAAGAACGGGGTCAGAATGAGATCGGGCAAAAAGAGTGCGGTGAGGCGGCTACCGTGGTTGACCTAGAGAAGACCGGCGCCGGAGTTGGAGATGCCTTTGCAGATCTCTCCCACCTCCTGTCACGACCCCAACCCGCCCCTATAGGTTTAGCGCCGTGACCGGCCAGTAATCCGTAGATTACCTACGGCCTCTGAAGACATTAACCAATATTAAGGTCAAGCAAATCTGAAAGTAAACAAGGTCCAATGAGCTGTGTTGACGTACATGGGACAGAAAATTCAAAACTTATTTATATACATAAACATGCTAGTCAGGTACACCCATATGTACAAAATATTTACATAAACTTAACAAAACAGGTACAAAAGACTAGCATGAGGTGCAAAACTGCCATAGCATCGGGCTTCGTGAACCTCCTCGGGGCGCAAGTGGTGACCAAAAAACAACGGAAGGGCCATCAACTCTGGCCAGGGTCTTGTGCCGGCTCACCTACATATATAATATAAACTGTGAGCGAAAGCCCAGTGAATAATAATAGAGCAAGGGTTTTAATGAATGAGCCCGTACAATTTAGAACCATGATGCAACACATAGCATGTTCATAATTGCTCAACTATATACCGAATACATAAGTCATGTCAGAACATACACAGTTCAACCGTTAGCGCTACAACTCAGTGTAAAGCATTAAATGGTAAACTTGTCAGTTCCATAAAGGAACCTCCGGCCGGGCACATATAACTTGTCAGTTTCATAAAAAAACCTCGATTTGGGTATAGCATAACTTCGATTAGAATCGGAACCTCCAAGGCACATATAACTTGTCAGTTCCATAAAGGAACCTCTGGACTGGGTATAGCATAACTTGTCGATTAAATATGAGAACCTCGGTAGGGCACATATAACTGCCGATTCCTGGGAACCTCCGGACCGGGAACTTGTAACATACTGAAATCATAGCATAATGTCCTAAACGTCCGTTATTGTTGGACAATCATTCATAGTAAAAACATAATATTCCATTTAACAGATCATATTTCATATACTGAAAATAATTTAACTTGAACATAACTTTACTAAGTTATTACTCACAGTGGGCGTTGATACAGGTAGACGAAATCAAAAGGTCAAACAGATTGCGGCACGTGACCTACATAACACATCATGGATACACACTTTGAAACATGCACTCCGACTGTACAAAACTCACATCAACGATTCTAAGTGTGAACCTAACCCCTTACCCTTAGTATGGAGCCTTAAACATGACCTAGGAATGCCTAGGATAGAATGAGGGTGCAAAATTTCCGTAGAAAACATTCTTTTGAAAATTGCTAAAAATAGGAGTCTCGCTCGAGCGAGGCTTTCTTCGATCGAGCAGAGATGCAGACAAAGGAGCTCGCCGGCGTGGATTCCGTCGCTTCGGCCGGTATGTGCTCTGATAAAAGTCTTTGGATGCTCGAAATTTCGCTCGATGCTCGCCGGCGTGAGACATGACTCTTCGCTCGGCGTGGAGTCCTTCGCTCAAACGTACGCCTGCGCGCACCAAGATGCTGAGAGCTTGAAATTTTCGCTCGAGCCACCATTCCCTCGCTCGAGCGGAGCTCAGAAGAGACGATGGTCGCTCGAGCGTAGAGTCCTTCGCTCGAGCATAGAAGCCAAATTCTGAAATTTTCAGATTTGCCTTCCAAGCTCAAACTAGGTATTCCAAAGCTCAAAACTCAACCTCTTGCGCCCAAATTCTGGAAAAACACTATAAACACATAGTATATCAAGTTTCAAAAGCCAATTCGTAAATTCAAGGGCCAAGAGTGAGTCAATTTGAGCACCACTTCCATAAATCGTCAAGAACAATGTTTAAACACACATGCATGAGTTCAGTTCCATTTCAAAGCTCCAAAACATGATCCAAAGCAAAGTTAAACTCAGAATTTTGATGAATTGATGGACTTTAGCAAAAATATGAACATGCATGTGGAGATTTGACACCAAACAACTTCAATTCCCTTGAATATGCACATGCATGCATGTTACGCTACCCAATTCAACAATTCCAAGCTAACTCTAGACTCTAACCTTCATTTGGCCAAGAAACATGCAAGAGCTAGTTTAATTACATAAGAGAGAGAGTGTATTCCTACCTTGATCCTTCAATTTCAAGTGTGTGAGTTCAATCTAGCAATTTTTCTACAATTCCTCGAGCAAACCATGTTGTAATCAATCTCCCCTCACCCTATCTCTCTCTAGCCGTTGGTTAGCTCAAGGAATGGCTGATATGAGATGATTCTAAGTGCAATAACATAGACTAAATGTTGCCCCAAGTAAAGCCACTAAGTGGCATAAATGTAATTAAGCTAGGTTCATTAATATAACATTATTTAATCTGATTTAAACATTCCCAAATCGAATTTTAATTGAACCTACCATAAAATCACATAATATCTAACTAGTCCAGAACACTAATCAATTTCGGAATCGGGCGCCGATAATGCTTCCAATTTACAATTTAAAGTGTCAAACACGAACAGATATTCTGACACCGCACAGATAAAAACACATAATTCATGCAATGCACATGCAAATTAGTCCCGGATTTCCTCTTAATTATTATTAGGCTTAATTAAGTTCCAATTAGCGTTAATCGGGGTCGGGATTATTACAGTCTTCCCCCCTTAAAAGAGTTTGGTCCCTAAACTCAAATTACCTTTATTCGAAGCCAACATCGGGTCTAGAGGAAACAAGTCCGGATATCTTTTCTTCATGTCTTCCTTGGTCTCCCAAGTTGCATAGGTTCCCCCGTGGTTCTGCCAATCAACTTTCACCAACGGTATCTCTTTGTTTCTTAGTCTTTTAACCCTTCGATTCACAATCTAGATAGGCCTTTCTTCGTAGGTGTAGTCATCTTTCAAAAGTACATGTGTCGGCTCGATGACGTGGAGTGGATCTCTCAGATATTCCCGAAGCATCGACACATGAAAGACGTTGTGCATGTGTTCCATCACTGGAGGTAAAGCTATTCGATACGTCACTGGATTAATCTTTTCAAGAACTTCGTAAGGTCCAACATACCTTGGCGCTAATTTTCCCTTCACACCAAACTGAGTTTGACCTTTCATTGGGGTCACCTTGATGAACACATGATCCCTCACTTCATATTCCCTTTCTCTTCTCCGAACATCGGCATAACTCTTTTGCCTACTCTGTGCAGTTTTCAAACGCTGCTGTATCAGTTTCACTTTCTCGGTTGTTTCTTGCACAAGTTCCGGTCCCAACAAAGGTCTGTCACCCACTTCAGCCCAACATATTGGAGATCGACACTTTCTTCCATACAATGCTTCGTAAGGAGCCATCCCAATACTTGAGTGGTAACTGTTGTTGTACACAAACTCAGCTAATGGCAAGTAGGTTTCCTAATTTCCCTGAAAGTCTAACACACACATTCTGAGCATGTCCTCTAGAGTTTAGTTTGTTCGTTCAGTTTGGCCATCGGTCTGTGGGTGGTAAAATCTTGCTTTCGATCTCAACTCTGTTCCCCAAAGCTTGTTGCAGACTCTGCCAAAATCTTGACACAAACTTTGAATCCCTGTCAGACACAATAGACACTGGCACTCCATGCAATCTCATAATTTCAGTTATATAAATGTTGGCCAACTTATCAGCATTATAAATAGTTTTGACAGGCAGAAAATGTGTAGACTTAGTTAAACGGTCGACTATAACCCAAATAGAGTCCATACCTCGAGAAGAACGAGGTAATCCCACAATGAAGTCCATGGTGATGTGCTCCCATTTCCATTCTGGGATTGGGAGCAATTGTAGCAAACTGGCAGGTCGTTGATGTTCCGCCTTAACCTGTTGGCAGTGTAAATATCTAGCCACAAAGTCTGCGATACTCCTCTTCATTCCAGGCCACCAAAAATTCTGTTTCAAATTATGGTACATCTTCGTGTTTCCCGGATGCATAGCAAAATTTACTATTGTGGGCTTCGGTCATAACACGTTTCCTCAAATCATAGCAATCAGGCACACAAAGGCGGTTATGAAATTTCAGCACATTATTTTCCAGCATAAATTCGGGCCTCGGTTTCGAATCAAATTCCTCTATAATCTTTCTTAAGTGTTCATCTTCACATTGTTTCTGTTTAATCTCATCAAGAATAACAGGTTGAGCAGAGATAGCAGATATCAGTCCATCTTGTTCATAGCCAGTTGACAAATCTTTTCGGCTGGATAACAAACACGACACAGTTGCACCAGATTTTTGGCTCAAGGCATCCGCCACCGCATTAGCCTTTCCTGGGTGGTATAAGATTTGCAAGTCATAATCCTTGATTAGTTCCATCCAACGTCTCTGTCTCATATTCAACTCCTTTTGGGTGAAGAAATATTTCAAGCTTTTATGGTCTGTATAAACCTCACAAGTCACCCCATACAAATAGTGACGCCATATTTTTAAAGCAAACACCACGGCCACCAATTCGAGATCATGTGTTGGGTAATTCTTTTCATGAGGTCGAAGTTGTCTAGAGGCATAGGCAATCACCTTCCCATTTTGCATTAGTACACACCCCAAGCCTTTATAAGAAGCATCGCTGTACACTTGAAACCCATCAGTACCATTTGGCAAAGTTAAGATTGGTGCAGTCACTAACCTGGTCTTCAATTCTTGGAAAGGTACCTCTCTTTGATCATTCCAGTCAAATGGCATGATTTTCTGAGTTAACTGTGTCAATGGCAAGGCAAGCTTTGAGAAGTCTTTCACAAATCTCCGGTAGTAGCCTGCAAGTCCCAAAAAGCTTCATATTTCTGTCACATTTTTAGGTCTAGACTAGTCCACAACAGCCTCAATTTTCTGAGGGTCCACAGAAACACCATTTTGTCGATCACATGGCCCGAAATGCCACCTTGTCAAGCCAAAATTCGCACTTAGACAATTTAGCATACAATTTCTTTTCTCTCAATATCTGCAAGCGGTTCTCGATGATTCTCATGTTCCTTCTGTCCTTAGAATATATCAATATATCATCAATAAATACAACAATAAAATCATCCGATATGATTTAAATACCCTATTCATAAGATCCATGAAAGCGCGGTGAATTTGTCATCCCAAATGGCATTACCAGAAATTTATAATGTCCATATCTAGTCCTGAATGCAGTTTTCTCTATGTCTTCGGTTCTAACCTTTAGCTGATGATACCCAGACCTGAGGTCGACTTTAGAAAACACTTGGGCACCCTGGAGTTGGTCAAACAAGTCATCTATTCGGGCAAAGGATATTTGTTTTGATAGTCACTTTGTTTAATTCATTAGTCTATACACAATCTCAAAGACCCATCCTTCTTTTTAGCAAATAACACTGGAGCACCCCAAGGTGAAGTACTCGGACGGATAAAGTTTTTGTCTAACAGTTCCTGAAGTTGGGTTTTCAATTCTTTCAATTCCGAGATAGACATTCTATAGGGAGTCTTGGAAATAGGTTGTGTCCCCAGAAACACCTCAACAGTGAACTCAATTTCTTTGTCAACTAAGTCCCCCGGTAAATCAGTCGGAAACACGTCAGGGAAGTCACAGACAATAGGGATTGTTTCTACAGTAGGACTGTCAGATGATGTAGTCAATATGCAACACAGATAACCCCTACAACCCTTCCTAAGTAGTCTTACAGCTTTCACAGCCGAAATTAAGTATGGGGGAGGAACTACCCCATTTCCTCTAAAGGTAAATTCAGGCATACCCGGCGGTCTAAACACCACAGTTTTGTTTGCACAATCAATTGTAGCACAATATTTAGTCAACCAATCCATCCCCAAAATACAATCAAAATGATGAATGTCTAAGGGTAATAAGTCCACATACAACATCATATCACCAACCACAACATCACATGCTGGATAAACATGAGTACACATCATAGAATCCCCAGAAGGTGTTGACACAGATAACACACGTGTCATATGTTCTAGTGGCCTAGTCAATTTCCGGGAAAAAGCATGTGACACGAAGGAATGCGTAGAACCAGAATCTATCAACACACATGCATATTAAGAACATACAGAAAGTGTACCTGACACTACGGTATAGGTGTTCGGTACATCGCCAGGCACTAAGGCAAACACTCGGCCTTGTCTTAGCGGTTCTTTTCCTGCATTGGCTTTTGTACTTGGTTTGGCTGTAGGGGCGGAGCCGGCTGAACTTGCTGTAGGATGGATAGCATTCTCGAACCGGAGTGAGCAATCTTTCATTACATGACCAGGCTTTCAACATTTGAAACAGACGCCCAAAGTTCGATAACAAGTCCCCTTGTGTTTCTTACCACAATCCGGGCAGGTCGGTGTAATGCCACTATTCTGGCTTGAGTTCTTTGTATGATGACCAGATTCATTTCTTATTTCTGTAGAATGAACGACCCCTTTTGAAGTTGTTTCCCGATCTTTTCCCTGTCCAATCGGTCCATGAACAAGAGGTTGTTTCTTTGCTGCTAGAATGGATTATGCCATTAATGCCCTATCCAAAACGCTCACATATGAGGGTAGATTCAAAACTCCCACTCTATCCAGTATGTCCAGATCCAATCCATCCTCAAACTTGTGGGCCTTATTGTATTCTGTATCCACCATATAGGAGCAAACAGCTAGCTTCGATGAACTTGGCCTCATACTCGGCCACGGACATTACGCCTTGTTTAAGTTCACGAAATTGAGACTTTCCGGTTTGAAAGCACTGGAAAATACTTGTCATAAAAGATTGCATTGAGCGGGTCCACGTCATATTTTCGTGACCATCTCGAATCGATAACCACCACCTTGGGCTTCATCTTTCGAGTATAGGTGGCTAGAAGGACTTTTGGGTTTGAACACGGAAACACCTCATACAATTTCTCCATTTCAAACAACCATGTTTACGCCTTGATGGCTCAATCCCACCATAGAATGTCGGTTTCATCTTCATGAATTTACGTATCGATTTATAATGTCATTGTTATCTGCCTCAACTTGTAGTGGAGCGAAGGAGGTAAGGGTTGCTGTCTTTGTTGCTGTGTTAAGGTCTCAGTCAATGCTGCTAACATCGGTTCCATTCGGCTCATGCAAGCCTCTGATGACTCACTTTCACCACTTCCCCCTGAGTTCTCCATTTTACTATACAGACATCAAAGGATATTAAGCATAGGTATATTGAATGTACATTCAGGTTTTAATATTGATTGCATTACCACACACTCACACATGCAAATGGAATGCACCTAATTCTCACCAGACATCCTAAGCTCATACGGACTGTGTGTGTGCTACAACTCGTGCTCGATACCACTCATTCTGACCCCAACCCGCCCTATAGGTTTAAGCGCCATGACCCGATGTCAAGGTGGATTACCTACGACCTCAAGACATTAACCAATATTAAGAACTGCGGAAGCAAATCTGAGAAGTAAACAAGGTCCAATGAGCTGTGTTGACGTACATGGGACAGAAAATTCAAAACTTATTTATATACATAAACATGCTAGTCAGGTACACCCATATGTACAAAATATTTACATAAACTTAACAAAACAGGTACAAAAGACTAGCATGAGGTGCAAAATTGCCTCCGGCGGAACCTCCTCCAGAGGCGCAACAGGTGGCTGACCAAAAACAACCAGAGGGCCATCAACTCTGGCTAGGGTCTTGTGCCGGCTCACCTACATATATAATATAAACTGTGAGCGAAAGCTCAGTAAATAATAACAGAGTAAGGGTTTTAATGAATGAGTCCGTACAATTTAGAACCATGATGCAACACATAGCATGTTCATAATTGCTCAACTATATACCAAATACATAAGTCATGTCAGAACATACACAGTTCAACCGTTAGCGCTACAACTCAGTGTAAAGCATTAAATGGTAAACTTGTCAGTTCCATAAAGAAACCTCCGGCCGGGCACATATAACTTGTCAGTTTCATAAAGAAACCTCCGGACTGGGTATAGCATAACTTGTCAGTTCCGTAATGGAACCTCCAGCCGGGCACATATAACTCGTCAGTTCCATAAAGGAACCTTCGGACTGGGTATAGCATAACTTTTCAGTTCCGTAACAGAACCTCCAGTCGGGCACATATAACCTGTCAGTTCCATGGGGAACCTCCGGACCGGGAACTTGTAACATACTGAAATCATAGCATAATGTCCTAAACGTCCGTTATTGTTGGACAATCATTCATAGTAAAAACGTAATATTCCATTTAACAGATCATATTTCATATACTGAAAATAATTTAACTTGAACATAACTTTACTAAGTTATTACTCACAGTGGGCGTTGATACAGGTAGACGAAATCAAAGGGTCAAACAGATTGCGACACGTGACCTACATAACACATCATGGATACACACTTTGAAACATGCACTCCGACTGTACAAAACTCACATCAACGATTCTAAGTGTGAACCTAACCCCTTACCCTTAGTATGGAGCCTTAAACATGACCTAGGAATGCCTAGGATAGAATGAGGGTGCAAAATTGCCGTAGAAAACATTCTTTTGAAAATTGCTAAAAATAGGAGTCTCGCTCGAGCGAGGCTTTCTTCGATCGAGCAGAGATGCAGACAAAGGAGCTCCGCTCGAGCGTGGATTCCGTCGCTCGAGCAGACTGCGTGCTACAGTAAAAGTGCTGGATGCTCAGAATTTACGCTCGATGCTCGCTCGAGCGTGAGACACAGCTCTTCGCTCGAGCGTAGGTCCCTTCGCTCGAGCGTACGCCTGCGCGCACCAAGATGCTGAGAGCTTGAAATTTACGCTCGAGCCACCATTCCCTCGCTCGAGCGGAGCTCAGAAGAGACGATGGTCGCTCGAGCGTAGAATCCTTCGCTCGAGCATAGAAGCCAAATTCTGAAATTTTCAGATTTGCCTTCCAAGCTCAAACCAAGTATTCCAAAGCTCAAAACTCAACCTCTTGGGCCCAAATTCTGGAAAAACACTATAAACACATAGTATATCAAGTTTCAAAAGCCAATTCGTAAATTCAAGGGCCAAGAGTGAGTCAATTTGAGCACCACTTCCATAAATCGTCAAGAACAATGTTTAACCACACATGCATGAGTTCAGTTCCATTTCAAAGCTCCAAAACATGATCCAAAGCAAAGTTAAACTCAGAATTTTGATGAATTGATGGACTTTAGCAAAAATATGAACATGCATGTGGAGATTTGACACCAAACAACTTCAATTCCCTTGAATATGCACATGCATGCATGTTACGCTACCCAATTCAACAATTCCAAGCTAACTCTAGACTCTAACCTTCATTTGGCCAAGAAACATGCAAGAGCTAGTTTAATTACATAAGAGAGAGAGTGTATTCCTACCTTGATCCTTCAATTTCAAGTGTGTGAGTTCAATCTAGCAATTTTTCTACAATTCCTCGAGCAAACCATGTTGTAATCAATCTCCCCTCACCCTATCTCTCTCTAGCCGTTGGTTAGCTCAAGGAATGGCTGATATGAGATGATTCTAAGTGCAATAACATAGACTAAATGTTGCCCCAAGTAAAGCCACTAAGTGGCATAAATGTAATTAAGCTAGGTTCATTAATATAACATTATTTAATCTGATTTAAACATTCCCAAATCGAATTTTAATTGAACCTACCATAAAATCACATAATATCTAACTAGTCCAGAACACTAATCAATTTCGGAATCAGGCGCCGATAAGGCTTCCAATTTACAATTTAAAGTGTCAAACACGAACAGATATTCCGACACCGCACAGATAAAAACACATAATTCATGCAATGCACATGCAAATGAGTCCTGGATTTCCTTTAATCATTATTAGGCTTAATTAAGTTCCAATTAGCGTTAATCGGGGTCGGGATTATTACAGTCTTCCCCCCTTAAAAGAGTTTGGTCCCTAAACTCAAATTACCTTTATTCGAAGCCAACATCGGGTCTAGAGGAAACAAGTCCGGATATCTTTTCTTCATGTCTTCCTTGGTCTCCCAAGTTGCATAGGTTCCCCCGTGGTTCTGCCAATCAACTTTCACCAACGGTATCTCTTTGTTTCTTAGTCTTTTAACCCTTCGATTCACAATCTGGATAGACCTTTCTTCGTAGGTGTAGTCATCTTTCAAAAGTACATGTGTCGGCTCGATGACGTGGAGTGGATCTCTCAAATATTCCCGAAGCATCGACACATGAAAGACGTTGTGCATGTATTCCATCACTGGAGGTAAAGCTATTCGATACGACACCGGATTGATCTTCTCAAGAACTTCGTAAGGTCCAACATACCTTGGCGCTAATTTTCCCTTCACACCAAACCGAGTTTGACCTTTCATTGGGGTCACCTTGATGAACACATGATCCCCCACTTCATATTCCCTTTCTCTTCTCCGAACATCGGCATAACTCTTTTGCCTACTCTGTGCAGTTTTCAAACGCTGCTGTATCAGTTTCACTTTCTCGGTTGTTTCTTGCACAAGTTCCGGTCCCAACAAAGGTCTGTCACCCACTTCAGCCCAACATATTGGAGATCGACACTTTCTTCCATACAATGCTTCGTAAGGAGCCATCCTAATACTTGAGTGGTAACTGTTGTTGTACACAAACTCAGCTAATGGCAAGTAGGTTTCCTAATTTCCTTGAAAGTCTAACACACACATTCTGAGCATGTCCTCCAGAGTTTAGTTTGTTCGTTTAGTTTGGCCATTGGTCTGTGGGTGGTAAGTACTGCTCAGTCTCAACTCTGTTCCCAAAGCTTGTTGCAGACTCTGCCAAAATCTTGACACAAACTTTGAATCCCTGTCAGACACAATAGACACTGGCACTCCATGCAATCTCATAATTTCAGTTATATAAATGTTGGCCAACTTATCAGCATTATAAATAGTTTTGACAGGCAGAAAATGTGTAGACTTAGTTAAACGGTCGACTATAACCCAAATAGAGTCCATACCTCGAGAAGAACGAGGTAATCCCACAATGAAGTCCATGGTGATGTGCTCCCATTTCCATTCTGGGATTGGGAGCAATTGTAGCAAACTGGCAGGTCGTTGATGTTCCGCCTTAACCTGTTGGCAGTGTAAATATCTAGCCACAAAGTCTGCGATACTCCTCTTCATTCCAGGCCACCAAAAATTCTGTTTCAAATTATGGTACATCTTCGTGTTTCCCGGATGCATAGCAAAATTTACTATTGTGGGCTTCGGTCATAACACGTTTCCTCAAATCATAGCAATCAGGCACACAAAGGCGGTTATGAAATTTCAGCACATTATTTTCCAAAGATAAATTCGCCTCGGTTTGAATCAAATTCCTCTATAATCTTTCTTAAGTGTTCATCTTCACATTGTTTCTGTTTAATCTCATCAAGAATAACAGGTTGAGCAGAGATAGCAGATATCAGTCCATCTTGTTCATAGCCAGTTGACAAATCTTTTTTTTGGATAACAAACACATTTCTGATTGCACAGATTTTTGGCTCAAGGCATCCGCCACCGCATTAGCCTTTCTGGGTGGTATAAGATTTGCAAGTCATAATCCTTGATTAGTTCCATCCAACGTCTCTCTCATATTCAACTCCTTTTGGGTGAAGAAATATTTCAAGCTTTTATGGTGCAGATAAACCTCACAAGTCACCCCATACAAATAGTGACGCCATATTTTTAAAGCAAACACCACGGCCACCAATTCGAGATCATGTGTTGGGTAATTCTTTTCATGAGGTCGAAGTTGTCTAGAGGCATAGGCAATCACCTTCCCATTTTGCATTAGTACACACCCCAAGCCTTTATAAGAAGCATCGCTGTACACTTGAAACCCATCAGTACCATTTGGCAAAGTTAAGATTGGTGCAGTCACTAACCTGGTCTTCAATTCTTGGAAAGGTACCTCTCTTTGATCATTCCAGTCAAATGGCATGATTTTCTGAGTTAACTGTGTCAATGGCAAGGCAAGCTTTGAGAAGTCTTTCACAAATCTCCGGTAGTAGCCTGCAAGTCCCAAAAAGCTTCATATTTCTGTCACATTTTTAGGTCTAGACTAGTCCACAACAGCCTCAATTTTCTGAGGGTCCACAGAAACACCATTTTTGTCGATCACATGGCCCAGAAATGCCACACTGTCAAGCCAAAATTCGCACTTAGACAATTTAGCATACAATTTCTTTTCTCTCAATATCTGCAAGGCGGTTCTCAGATGATTCTCATGTTCCTTCCTGTCCTTAGAATATATCAATATATCATCAATAAATACAACAATAAAATCATCCAGATATGATTTAAATACCCTATTCATAAGATCCATGAAAGCCGCAGGTGAATTTGTCATCCCAAATGGCATTACCAGAAATTTATAATGTCCATATCTAGTCCTGAATGCAGTTTTCTCTATGTCTTCGGTTCTAACCTTTAGCTGATGATACCCAGACCTGAGGTCGACTTTAGAAAACACTTGGGCACCCTGGAGTTGGTCAAACAAGTCATCTATTCGGGGCAAAGGATATTTGTTTTTGATAGTCACTTTGTTTAATTCCCGGTAGTCTATACACAATCTCAAAGACCCATCCTTCTTTTTAGCAAATAACACTGGAGCACCCCAAGGTGAAGTACTCGGACGGATAAAGTTTTTGTCTAACAGTTCCTGAAGTTGGGTTTTCAATTCTTTCAATTCCGAGATAGACATTCTATAGGGAGTCTTGGAAATAGGTTGTGTCCCCAGAAACACCTCAACAGTGAACTCAATTTCTTTGTCAACTAAGTCCCCAGAATCAATCGGAAACACGCCGTGAAGTCACGCATAATAGGGATTGTTTCTCTGAAGAGGATCGAGATGATGTAGTCAATATGCAACACAGATAACCCCTACAACCCTTCCTAAGTAGTCTTACAGCTTTCACAGCCGAAATTAAGTATGGGGGAGGAACTACCCCATTTCCTCTAAAGGTAAATTCAGGCATACCCGGCGGTCTAAACACCACAGTTTTGTTTGCACAATCAATTGTAGCACAATATTTAGTCAACCAATCCATCCCCAAAATACAATCAAAATGATGAATGTCTAAGGGTAATAAGTCCACATACAACATCATATCACCAACCACAACATCACATGCTGGATAAACATGAGTACACATCATAGAATCCCCAGAAGGTGTTGACACAGATAACACACGTGTCATATGTTCTAGTGGCCTAGTCAATTTCCGGGAAAAAGCATGTGACACGAAGGAATGCGTAGAACCAGAATCTATCAACACACATGCATATTAAGAACATACAGAAAGTGTACCTGACACTACGGTATAGGTGTTCGGTACATCGCCAGGCACTAAGGCAAACACTCGGCCTTGTCTTAGCGGTTCCTTTCCTGCATTGGGTTTTGTACTTGCTTTGGCTGTAGGGCGAGCATTTGAACTTGTCAGAGGATGGATAGCATTCTCGAACCGGAGTGAGCAATCTTTCATTACATGACCAGGCTTTCAACATTTGAAACAGACGCCCAAAGTTCGATAACAAGTCCCCTTGTGTTTCTTACCACAATCCGGGCAGGTCGGTGTAATGCCACTATTCTGGCTTGAGTTGCTGTATGACCCTGTATTCTGTTTCTTATTTCTGTAGAATGAACGACCCCTTTTGAAGTTGTTCCCCGATCTTTTCCCTATCCAATCAGTCCGCGGAACAAGAGGTTGTTTCTTTGCTGCTAGAATGGATTATGCCATTAATGCCCTATCCAAAACGCTCACATATGAGGGTAGATTCAAAACTCCCACTCTATCCAGTATGTCCAGATCCAATCCATCCTCAAACTTGTGGGCCTTATTGTATTCTGTATCCACCATATGGGGAGCAAACCTGGCTAGCTCAGTGAACTTGGCCTCATACTCGGCCACGGACATTCTGCCTTGTTTAAGTTCCTGAAATTCTGAGACTTTCCGGTTTCGAAAGCACTGGGGAAAATACTTGTCATAAAAGATTGCATTGAACTGGGTCCACGTCATATTTTCGTGACCATCTCGAATCAGTAACCACCACCTTCGGGCTTCATCTTTCAGAGTATAGGTGGCTAGAAGGACTTTTTGGGTTTCGGAACACGGAAACACCTCATACAATTTCTCCATTTCAAACAACCATGTTTCTGCCTTCAGTGGCTCAATCCCACCATAGAATGTCGGCGGTTTCATCTTCATGAATTTCTGTGTCAGATTTATAATGTCATTGTTATCTGCCTCAACTTGTACTGGTGGAGGCGAAGGAGGTAAGGGTTGCTGTCTTTGTTGCTGTGTTAAGGTCTCAGTCAATGCTGCTAACATCGGTTCCATTCGGCTCATGCAAGCCTCTGATGACTCACTTTCACCACTTCCCCCTGAGTTCTCCATTTTACTATACAGACATCAAAGGATATTAAGCATAGGTATATTCGAATGTACATTCAGTTTTAATATTCAGTTGCATTACCACACACTCACACGTGCAAATGGAATGCACCTAATTCTCACCAGGACATCCTAAGCTCATACGGACCTGTGTGTGTGCGGTACAACTCGTGCTCTGATACCACTCTGTTACGACCCCAACCCGCCCCTATAGGTTTAGCGCCATGACTGACCAGTAATCCGTGGATTACCTACGGCCTCTGAAGACATTAACCAATATTAAGGGGCTGCGGAAGCAAATACAGAAAGTAAACAAGGTCCAATGAGCTGTGTTGACGTACATGGGACAGAAAATTCAAAACTTATTTATATACATAAACATGCTAGTCAGGTACACCCATATGTACAAAATATTTACATAAACTTAACAAAACAGGTACAAAAGACTAGCATGAGGTGCAAAATTGCCTCCGGCGGAACCTCCTCCAGAGGCGCAACAGGTGGCTGACCAAAAACAACCAGAGGGCCATCAACTCTGGCTAGGGTCTTGTGCCGGCTCACCTACATATATAATATAAACTGTGAGCGAAAGCTCAGTAAATAATAACAGAGTAAGGGTTTTAATGAATGAGTCCGTACAATTTAGAACCATGATGCAACACATAGCATGTTCATAATTGCTCAACTATATACCAAATACATAAGTCATGTCAGAACATACACAGTTCAACCGTTAGCGCTACAACTCAGTGTAAAGCATTAAATGGTAAACTTGTCAGTTCCATAAAGAAACCTCCGGCCGGGCACATATAACTTGTCAGTTTCATAAAGAAACCTCCGGACTGGGTATAGCATAACTTGTCAGTTCCGTAACGGAACCTCCAGCCGGGCACATATAACTCGTCAGTTCCATAAAGGAACCTTCGGACTGGGTATAGCATAACTTTTCGCCTAAAATGTAACCTCCATCGGCACATATAACTGCCGCCCATGGGGAACCTCCGGACCGAACTTGTAACATATCAAATCATAGCATAATGTCCTAAACGCCTGTTATTGTTGGACAATCATTCATAGTAAAAACATAATATTCCATTTAACAGATCATATGTCATATACTGAAAATAATTTAACTTGAACATAACTTTACTAAGTTATTACTCACAGTGGGCGTTGATACAGGTAGACGAAATCAAAGGGTCAAACAGATTGCGGCACGTGATCTACATAACACATCATGGATACACACTTTGAAACATGCACTCCGACTGTACAAAACTCACATCAACGATTCTAAGTGTGAACCTAACCCCTTACCCTTAGTATGGAGCCTTAAACATGACCTAGGAATGCCTAGGATAGAATGAGGGTGCAAAATTGCCGTAGAAAACATTCTTTTGAAAATTGCTAAAAATAGGAGTCTCGCTCGAGCGAGGCTTTCTTCGATCGGGGAGAGATGCAGACAAAGGAGCTCCGCCGGCGTGATTCCGGCGCTCGATTGCGTGCTACAAAGAAAAGTGTTGGATGCTTAGAATTTACGCTCGATGCTTGCTCGAGCGTGAGACACAGCTCTTCGCTCGAGCGTAGGTCCCTTCGCTCGAGCGTACGCCTGCGCGCACCAAGATGCTGAGAGCTTGAAATTTACGCTCGAGCCACCATTCCCTCGCTCGAGCGGAGCTCAGAAGAGACGATGGTCGCTCGAGCGTAGAATCCTTCGCTCGAGCATAGAAGCCAAATTCTGAAATTTTCAGATTTGCCTTCCAAGCTCAAACCAAGTATTCCAAAGCTCAAAACTCAACCTCTTGGGCCCAAATTCTGGAAAAACACTATAAACACATAGTATATCAAGTTTCAAAAGCCAATTCGTAAATTCAAGGGCCAAGAGTGAGTCAATTTGAGCACCACTTCCATAAATCGTCAAGAACAATGTTTAACCACACATGCATGAGTTCAGTTCCATTTCAAAGCTCCAAAACATGATCCAAAGCAAAGTTAAACTCAGAATTTTGATGAATTGATGGACTTTAGCAAAAATATGAACATGCATGTGGAGATTTGACACCAAACAACTTCAATTCCCTTGAATATGCACATGCATGCATGTTACGCTACCCAATTCAACAATTCCAAGCTAACTCTAGACTCTAACCTTCATTTGGCCAAGAAACATGCAAGAGCTAGTTTAATTACATAAGAGAGAGAGTGTATTCCTACCTTGATCCTTCAATTTCAAGTGTGTGAGTTCAATCTAGCAATTTTTCTACAATTCCTCGAGCAAACCATGTTGTAATCAATCTCCTCACCCTATCTCTCTAGCCGTTGGTTAGCTCAAGGAATGGCTGATATGAGATGATTCTAAGTGCAATAACATAGACTAAATGTTGCCCCAAGTAAAGCCACTAAGTGGCATAAATGTAATTAAGCTAGGTTCATTAATATAACATTATTTAATCTGATTTAAACATTCCCAAATCGAATTTTAATTGAACTTACCATAAAATCACATAATATCTAACTAGTCCAGAACACTAATCAATTTCGGAATCAGGCGCCGATAAGGCTTCCAATTTACAATTTAAAGTGTCAAACACGAACAGATATTCCGATACCGCACAAATAAAAACACATAATTCATACAATGCACATGCAAATGAGTCCCGGATTTCCCTTAAACATTATTAGGCTTAATTAAGTTCCAATTAGCGTTAATCGGGGTCGGGGTTATTACACCTCCCTTAGTTTAGCTTTGTATTTTCTTGTTTTTATTTTTAACCTTTTGTAGCCAAGCTACAAGCCCCTCGTCTTGTACTTAAATTCTCAATTAACGAAAATTTTGTGAACTCTAAACTTGAAAACATATCTCTTCTTCCATTCGTGCAACATTGTCAAACGGAGCATTCACTGCGTGAGCTGAGCAGAACATCCCGGCCAAAAATTAAAAGTTGAACAAGTCACCAACTTTTTAGCCGAGCAAGATTATCTCGGCTAAAAGTTTTTAGTTGGACAATTCAGCAACTCTTTTAGCCGGGCAGATTCTTCTCAGCTAAAAGTTCTGAGTTCGACAATTCACCAACTTTTTTGGCCGGGCAAATTTTCCTCGGCTAAAAGTTTAAAGTTGAACAATTCATCAATTCTTTTAGCCGGACAAACTCTCCTCGACTAAAAGTTCTGAGTTGGACAATTCACCAACTCTTTTAGCCGGACAAACTCTCATCGGCTAAAAGTTTTGAGTTGAACAATTCATCAACTCTTTTAGCCAGGCAAACTCTCCTAGGCTAAAAGTTTCAAGTTGAACAATTCATCAACTCCTTTAACTGGGCAAAGACACCTCAGCCGAGAGAAAGTTGCCCCTTGTTCATTGCAATTCATTAACTACGATAAAATTTACAAGTACAGTAATTCATTTCTATTACATATGTCTTTCGTAAATTCACATGGTGACTGAGATAATTACATCGGTAAATGGAAGGGAATGTTTGTCCTTCGCAAGCAAAAAATTACATTAAAGGTTGAAACTAAAAATAATACAATTTCAAATTGGCCGCTTTCCATGGTCGGGGTGTGGCTTTACCGTCTAAGTCTTCCAGATGGTATATCCCTCTGCCCGCCAAACCGGTCATCGTATAAGGCCCTTTCCAACTTGCTCCTAGTTTTCGTTCTCCCAGCACTAGAGTGTTGTCCATCACCTTCCTTAGAACCCAATCCCCGACCTTGAATTGTTTGGGGTAAACTATTTTGTTATACTTTTTGGACAGTTCTTGTTGGTATGCTGCGACATGGATTAGCGCCTTTTCTCGGCATTCTTCTGCAAGGTCCAACTCTAGGGCGATGGCTTCAGCGTTTAAGTCTAGCTCAAAATTTTCACTGCGGATGGTGGGGATGCCGATCTCTAGTGGAATGACTGTCTCCATGCCATATGCCAAAGCAAAACGCGTCTCTTCGGTTGAGCGTCTTGGCATAGTTTGCTAGGCCCAAAGGACATGTAGAAGTTCTTCGGTCCACTTTCCTTTGGCCTTTTCCAGCCTCTTTTTCAATCCATACAAAATGGTTTTATTTGATGCTTCTGCTTGGCCATTCGATTGTGGACATGCTGGTGTCAAGTTATAGAACTCTATCTTCAACTCCTCGCAAAATCCTTTGAACAGTCTGCCATCAAATTGAGTGCCATTGTCAGAGATCAAAGCCTTGGGAACTCCAAACCGTGTTACCACATTCTGCCAGACAAATTTCTTTACATCCTTTTCTTTGATTGTTGCCAAGGGCTCAGCTTCGATCCATTTGGTGTAGTAATTGGTTGCTGCAATGAAGAATTTGCGATTTCCTGGCGTAGTTGGGAGTGGTCTCACTATGTCCAAGCCCCACATTACGAACAACCAAGGGCTAGTGAGGGGGAGAAGTTCTCTGGCCGGTTGGTGGATTTGGTGGGCAAAATTTTGGCACTTCTCGCATTTTCATACATACTTCTGTGCGTCAGCTTGCATGTAGGGCCACCAATATCCTTGCGAAATAGCACAGTAGGCCAGGGATCTTCCCTCAATGTGGCTGCTGCACATCTTTTCATGGATTTCAAACAGAAAGGCGTCCTCAGATGGACATACTTCAAATATGGCCCAGTGAAGGACTTCTTATACCGGCTGACAAATGGGGAGAGCCAAAACCGCTCAGACTTCACCCGGATTTTGTTTGCCTTTTTCTTGTTAGTTGGCAAGATTCTTTCTTTCAAGAAAAGGATGATGGGGTCCATCTAAGAGGGACCTAGCTCGACTCAGAGAACTTCTGTCTGCTCAGAGCCTTCGATGATGGGTCTTGGAAGGAACTCAATCATGAGAGGGTTGGGAGTTGATTTGTCGACCATAGAAGCCAAACCGGCTAATTCATCTGCTCGACCATTGTTTTCTCAGCTGATTTGTTGAACAAGTATGGCTTGGAATTTTTTGATCTGCTCTCTTACCAGAGTTTTCTATTTGGCCATGCGGTCATCTTTGGCTTCGTATTCCCCAGACATTTGGTTTACAACAAGTTGGGAGTTGTTGTAGACCATTAGCTCGGATGCTTGCAGTCAAAGTGCACTTTTCAATGTAGCTAGCAGTGCTTCGTATTCGGCCTTGTTGTTGGATGCGAGAAACCCAAGTACGATGGAATGTTCAATGGTTAGACCATCCAGTGAAATTAAGACAACGCCCAGCCTGATTCCGTGTCTGTTTGAAGCACCATTGGCGAAAAGTTTTCACATTTCGCCGATAAAAAGTTTCCAACATTCTGCAAGTTCTTGGGATTTTTGAAGGTTTAGGTGTTCTAAGTTGCTCGGCTGCTCGGCTATTTTCGCGTCAAGCGCGTTGTCAATGATTGCAACAAACATGCCTTTATCCCCCCTTGGCGATGCGGCGTTGGATCCAACAGGTTGTCCTGTTATTCCCAAATCCAATGACGCATTGCCAAGTTGAAGTGGGTCTTCAATTGATGGGTCAGTAGGCGGGCGTGCAACTTTCGCGTCGCTTTCCACGCTCAGTTTGATGAGAGGTTATGCAATTTTCGCCGTGCTTACCTCCCTCATCCTGGTTGCGTCAATAAGGTCCACCAGGCAAACTTGGTGAATTCTAGGCGAGAATTATGCGACGAAGTCAGCTAATGCTTGGGCTGTGATGGCGGTTTGAGGTTGAAAATTGATGTCGAATTGCCCCAACTCGACTGCCCACTTTAGGATTTTTCTGGAGAAGTTTGCCCGCTCAAACAAGGATTTCAAAGGGAACTCAATCAGCACCACGATCATGTGAGCATGAAAGTAATGTGCTAATTTCCTTGAGGCCATCATTAGTGCCAAGGCAAGTTTCTCTAGCGGCAAGTATCTCGACTCTGCTGGGAGTAAGGTTTTTCTAACTTAGAAGATCGGCAAGTATTGTATGCCCTCTGCTCTTACCAGTACCGCGGTGTCCGCATGTTGGAAATGACCAGGTAGATGTAGAGTTCTTCGCCTTGCTTGGGCATGACAAGAAGTGGGGCAGAGGATAGGTACGTCTTTAGTTCGGCTAATGCCTTATTGCATTCTGCATCCCACAAAAACTTCGATTTCAAGGCTTGGAAGAAAGGACGGCAATGATCTGACGATCGGCTTATAAATCGATTGAGCACGGTTGCCATCCCAGCAAGATGTTGCACGCCCTTTGCTGAGTTGGGCTGCTCTAATTCTTGGATGGCTTTGATTTAAAAGGGATCCACTTCAATCCCACGGTTAGTGACCAGAAAGCCCAAAAACTTTCTTGACTCCATACCAAAGGCACACTTTGATGCATTCAGATGCAACTATTATTGTTTGAGAATGGTGAACATCTCGGCTAAGTTGGCCAAGTGGTCAGTCTCACATTTACTCTTCACAACCATGTCGTCGATGTAGGCCTCCATCGTTTGGCCGAGCAGCGGGGCGAACATCTTCGTAACCATCCTTTGAAAGGTTGCTCCGGTGTTCTTTAATCTGAAGGGCATAACTCTGTAATAGAACAATCCTCTCGAGGTTGTGAAAGAAGTGATCTCTTGGTTAGGGTCATGCATGGCAATCTGGTGGTAGCCGCGGTAGGCATCTAAGAAACTGAGTCAATTGTGACCGACTGTTGGGTCCACCAGTTGGTCGATTCTGGGCAGGAGGAAACTGTCTTTAGTGTAAGCACGGTTGACCGTCTTGTAATCAACATAAACTCGCCATTTCCTATTCTTTTTCGGTACTACGACCATGTTGGAAGCCCATTGTGGAAAATGTACTTCTCGGATAGCCCTTGCTTCAAGAAGGTTCTTCACCTCTCCTGCCACCACCTCGACGTAAGGAAGCGTTGATCTTTGTGTTCTTTGAAATATTGGCCGAGCATTAGGGAAAACATTGAGTTGGTGGCAAATGAAGTTTGGATCGAATGTAGGTATGTTGTAAGGCGTCCAGGAAAAAACTTCGATGTTCGCCACCAAGAAATTCACCATCTTTAATCGTTCTTGGGTGGTAATGGTGGATTCCAATAGAAAAAACTTCTCAGGGTCATTCTCGTTGATCCTTACTTCCACTAAGTTTTCAACAGCTTTTTCCTCGACTTTGATGCCCACGTCTTCCAGGACACTTTGGTCTTCTGGTCCTTCAATCATTTGTACAAAGCCTTTGGCAGCTTGGTTTCCGTTCACAGCCACAAAACATTGCTTGGCCATTACTGGATTGCCTTAAACTTCTTCTACCATGCCAGTAGCAGAGAGAAACGTCATGAATTGATGGTAATGGTAAGTCGACGCCACCGCCTGCATGGCATAAAGCCTTCCCTTGCCTAGGATCAAGTTATATATGGAGGGCACTTTCAACACCCAAAACTCCACTTGTTTAACGACGGTCCTTGCTTTGACCGATAGGATGATCTTGCCTATTGGCCATTTCGGCTACAAGTTGAAGCCAACCAGCGGCGATGTTGTTGGGGCCAGATCTCTCTTTTCGAGCTTGAGCTGCTTGAAGGTGTCGTAATACATTATTTCAACCAAGCTGCCCTGCTCGATTAGAATGCGCCTAACGTCAAAGTCTCTAACGCGAAGTGTGACCACCAGCGTGTCATTGTGCGGCGTTTGAATATGTTGAAGATCTCAAGTTGAAAAGCTGAGTACATCTTTCACCTGAGTTTTGTCTCTTTTGATCGTAAGCTGGATTGACAGGACTTCTCTCATATGCTCCACCCTCTTGATCATCTCCCAGAGCTCACATACTCATGCTAGCTGGATGATCCCGTGGATCACATTAATAATGCCTTGAGGGAGGCCTTCTAAGGTGGCCAAACTCTTCGGTTCAGCCGGAGCATGGGGTGCGGCCTTGACGCCTCCGTCAATGTAACGATTTAAGTGACCAGCAGCCACCAACTCCTCCAGATGTTGTTTTAGAGGCAAACAGTCCTCGGTGCGATGCCCTCACTTATCATAAAAGGTACAGCGATATCGCGGATTGAAGCCTCTTTGTGCATCGCCCAACTTAGCTGGAAACTGGACGTATGCCTGGTCGTGGATTTCGTTAAGAATACGGTAGATTGGGATCTTGAAAACCAAGGTGATACCTGTTCGGGCATTCAATTTTCTCTTCGTATCTGCCATGTTATCACAAAGGTAGTCAGGTCGGTCGTTGCGATGACCTTTACCCCAGTTGTTGCGGTTTGCACCGCGGTCTGATTCTCTCTCGCGGTTGTTCGAACGGTTTGCCTCCTGCCCGACCACGTGAACCTTTCTGACCACTCTTTTGTCCATCGCCACTGGATTTGCCTTCGCGGTGGCTGCGACAGCATTATCCTTTACTTGGATGTGCTCGTTGATTCATTGCATCAGTAACTCCATGGTCGTCGGTTGGCTCATGGTAAGCGAATCTCTCAGTCTATGTCTGATCGGGAGACCGCGCTTGTACTGGGTGATTAAAAGGTTGGTCGGGCAATCAAGAATCTCGTTGAAGGTTTCCCAGTACTTGACGTTGTTCGCTTAGAAGGTGGTCGACTTCTTTGGGTGTTTTAGTGTTAGTTTTGAATTGGATCATGAACGCCTCTGCAAATTGCTGCCACCTTTTGATACTTTTCTTTGGCAGCCTCTCAAACTATTTTAGGCCCAACTCACCTAAACTTGACGGGAAAATAAGGCACTTAAGTGTGTCGTTCCGCCTGTAGCCAGCCATAACCTATCGGAAGTGGCTCACATGCATGTATGGATTGGTTTTTTCGTCATAGAGCGTAAATATGGGTTAGTGAAAGCCCACAGGGAGCGGCGTGGTCTCTATCTTGAGAGAGAAAGTGGTGGCGCTCAGCCTTGCCAAGTCTCTGTCCAAAGGGTCATGTACAACTGGGCGTGGTGGCGACATTACGACTTCTTCACTTGCGCGACCTCCGTGGGACAGTCACTGTAGTGCTGGCACCCTTTGTGCTTCCCGCTGGAGCGCTCGTTCTTCCAAGACATCTTTCAAGTCCTCCAAACGGGTGGAGTAAGAGTATCTCAACGTTGTCGACAAATGTGAGGGGTGATAGCTGCTATCTCGTGCGCACGACTTCTCTACCGGTGGGTCAGAGTCACCAACCTCATATCTCCTGGTGATGAAAAGGGAAGGTGTCCTTCGCTGGTTTTGGCTGCTTGAGCGACAGAGTCGAGTGCGCTCATTGTGGTTTCTCATTCCAACAACACCTTTCTCTTTGACTTGCCGCTTCAGCGTTTGCATCTCCACCGTTATTCTCTGGATGATGGCGTCTTGGTCTTTTAGCTTGTGCTCCTTGTGTTGAACATGCGACTCCCTTTGCTGCCGGTGTCCATCTAGACTCTAAGAGTGACCGGTGCTCTTGGCGCGCTTGTCTCACGCATCTTTGGGGAGCCCTTTAGATAAAGTCTCTAGGCCTGCCATGTTCGAAACGGTGGGGGGTTCGTCTCTCCTTCGGACTGACTCTGGGGTGATGCCGTCGACGACAGATAGTGGAGTTTCGTTGTTGTTCGCTATGAAAGATGATCGGACGAGCTTGGAGGACAAGGTTTTGTCTGTCAAAAGCTTCCCATGGACAGTGCCAATTGTACGGGAGCCAAAATATCCGACGCTACTCGTATTCCTCGTATCCAAGCTGTGCTTCCCTCCGACTAACCTGAGAACACAAAGATGGTGAGCTACCCGACAGTATGCTGTCGAAAACCCCTTCGACGGTCAAGTTAGCACACTTAGAAAGAGAGAAAAGAGAGGAGACAAAGTGGTAGATGAGCTCTGATCACCAGATGTTCCAAACCTGTGCATGGAGGCGCAACTCTATTTATATAGTTTCTGTGCGCGCTTCTGCGTCCATTCCCCACTGGACACATGGACCTACTCTCTTCTTACTTTTTCCCATATGTCACTGCAAATATAACTAAGCACCAAATGACGAAATCGCCAAATAGTGCCAACACGCACGGATGGGAGGATCTTCTTTTTGCGGTTCACCTCGCCGCATCGACCTTCCACCCGGACTATACTCACCACCTTGGCTTCCCCGTTCTATTGGGTCACGCTACCCATCTTCTATCGTTGGTCAGACCCGAATGTGGACTCAACCAAGCTCTACGGCCATGACCGAGCAGCTGCTCGGCCGAATTTGGTCTTAGAAGACACATTCCATCAAATAGCACCGGGCAAGTGGCCCAAAGTTGTCCCAACTTGATCGGAATAAGGCCTCGGTTGAATGTGTCCCCACTGTCCGACCGAGCAAGGGCCCCGATTCTAGCCCAAACTAGCTCGGCCATTGCTGGATCATAAATATCCTTATCACATATCATTTCATTTTTGGTCTTTAGTTTCACATGTTTTCATAAACAAAAAATAACAATTTTTCTTTTTAAAATATCCATTATTGGCGATATTCTATTTTACCACTAAATTTCTCAGTTCACACCATTATTATTTTTTTAATTACCATTATGTCCCTTTAGAAAATTAGAATTTTAGACATAAACCTAATATTTTTAATACAATCGATACCACCAGCAATCACCATTGTCATTGCCTTGAAATCTTTTGCCTTATCCACCTTCTCTCCAACCCCATCGCACCGTCGTTATCCCTTTTCCAACCCTTCCTCGTAACCCTACAATCCACCCCTTTATAACCTCACAGCCCTAGCTTGCACCAACAACTCAGACGACGAAAGAGAAAGAGAGAAAGAGAGAGAGAGAGAGAGAGAGTAGATGAGTGGGTGTAGATGGGCTGAGGAGTGGCAATGTGATTAGAAAGAGATGGGAAATGGGAGGTTGTGGAAGTGGGGATGGGGTAGCGGGTATTGGGGAGGGGCTAGGAGAGTGACTAAAGTTGAGAGTGGTAATGAGCAACGGTGGCAAAAATAGGTGACAGGAATTATGGCGGCAATAACAATGAGTGACAGTTAGGATTAGCGTTAAGGTTAGGATTTGTGATGCAAGAAGATGAAGGTAGTTTAGTATTATTTGAAAACTATTAGTGTGAATTGTGAATAAATAAATAAATAAATAAAACAAAAAAACTCAAGTGGTATATGGTGTTAACTTAGAAAGTAATTTGTACAGTGATAATTAGTGGTGTGCAAATAAAACCACTTCCAGATTGTTATCTCATCTTTATTTTTATACAAAAATGCCCAAAAAACACTTGTGTTTGGTTTGGTTTTGGGAGATAAATTTTCAAAAAAAAATCTTGGGGAAAAAGTTTAGAATTTTTTTTTGGTTTGTTTGGTTGTATATTTTGGAAATAGTTTTGGAGTATGGAAGTTTGGGATGATTTGATATTTTGTTGTAATTGAGTAGATGTGTGTAAGAGAAAAAGCAATTGAGAAGGAAAAAGGAGAGAGAAAAAGTAATTGATTGATGTGTAGGAGAGAGAAAGTGATTTAAATTTTTTTTTCAAAAAAATTCCAACCAAATAATTTAATGTCCAACTCTCTTGTAGGTTGTAACATTATAGTGAAATAAATTTGTAGATTTAAAATTCTCCATCTCTAACATTTCCCATATAATAATACCTAATTTTAGGATTGAGTTTTTTTCAAATTCAAATTTAAACTTCAGAGGATTTGACAGACCCGTGACGCGCAGTAAAGGTTCTATTTTGATAATCTGAATCGTTTATATTTATATTGTACATCTTTCAAGGAAAAAAAGTCGATTTAATGATCTTAACCTTTTTATTTTATTATGTGTCGTAAGAAAAATGAATAGTTTATTTTTAAAATATGTTTGTCGTCTATTTTTTCAAAGAGAGATACGATAAATGAAGATATTATAATTATAGGATCAATATATTTTTCTCTATGAATAATATACACCGAAGATTTTACAAAATAAAATGTTTAAATCATTGAAAGGAATTGGTGAGCCCCATGTACCTGTCGAATTCTCTCAAGTTCAAATTTAAATTTGAAATAAATCTAACCTTAATTTAAAAAAGTTATGAATTAATATTTTCTATTGAGACCGGATGACTATACTCTTACAAGTCAATATAAAATTAAATTAAATAGACACGTTTATTCTTCCTTAAGAGATTCGTCACATCTATATACGATAAGTTCTCTATTTCCAAAATCCTAACTAAATCTCTCTCTTTCATTGGAAAGTGCAAAATCTATCTCTTTACTTTAAAAATTTGGAAAAACTCCTACTGTTTTTTACTTGTTAACTTTTCACAAATATCTATAGTAATCTAATTAGCAATGCTACATTTATCGAATTTGGACTCGTTCGAATTGTTTAAATTTGTGCATATTGATCCTCTGGCCATTCATTTGAGAGGTCGTCCGACCAATCATCTAAGGATACCGGTCATCCGGTAGATATCGGTTAACATGCTAGTTGATAAGAGTGACAGTTGCAGTTGACAAAGATAATACCGGTCATCCAAGCTGTCGTCCGACTTACATAATTCAAACAATTCAAACGAATTCAAATTCGATATATCAATCATTTTTCTAATGCAATAAAATTACTTGCCTCATCTTGTTGAGAAATACGGACAAGTTAGTACCCATCCATTAGGCATCAACTTCTTTTCTTCTTTTACTTTTCACAAATGTCCTTAATAATGCAATACAATTACTTGCACCACTTTTGTTGAGAAATACGAGAATTCGGCAGCAACTTCTTTTCTTTCAAATATGCGTCCATTCCCCAACTTCCTTTTTCAATTTCAAAGGAAGCAGTTCTGAAAAATCTAAAAACCTTCGAGATATTGGTTATTGATTATATTTCAATTTTAGTGAATATCAATTCCAATTAAACAATCAACAACAAATCGACACAATAATTTAACATGAAAAAAAAATCACAATTAGAACAGTTCTAATTGTGATAAAAAAAAAATCACGGGTTAAAACTACAAAACAATCTACTAAGAAAAAAAGGAATTATACGTGAGTACTCTCAATTATTTAGCGAATCCATATCCGAATTGAACCAAACCTAATGTGCCTTTTCTACCACCAACTTCACCTCGGAATTGCTTTGCCCAATATTGAATCCACAACACCGATATTGAGTCCACGACAATGAATTACTTTGGAATCCAAAAAAACTTGAGGCCCAAGTTCCTCGGAATCCACCGATGAACACCTCTATCTTTTTGTAAATAAATGAGAAAAATCAACCCTTGATGTTTATCAATATGTAATTCATTGATTAGTATATAAACCACCATCCAACATAAAACACTTTGTATTTTACTCATCTGTGAGAATATAAATAGGTTAAATCCTAAAAATAGCAAACGACGCACTTTATACTAAATAGAGTCGCAAAACTTGCTCGAGCGCATACTTTACCGCTCAAGCAGTGTGAGTATAAGCCGATGCAAACATATAGGCCAACCACTTGAGCACAACATCCACCAATCGAGCGATGAAACAAAATTTTCAAAAGTTCAATTTGCAGGAAGAGATAATGGATAATCCACTTCACTACTCAAGCGTACAAAAGATTGCTTGAGCGGTCAAACCACTTTGACTTTCTTCTTAGCTTCGGGGGTGCTACCCCTTGACCCTGCTTGGACACTGCTCTAGACCCTCTAGAGGGCGCTGAGAAGTGGCAAATAACAAATACTCAAGATATGAAATGTATGCATAAACTCTTCTACAAAGACACAATTCAGATTGAATTCGCATCTAAACACTCACAACCTCACTAAAACAAAAGAACAAATAAAATTACAATTAAATGGAATTTTATCAAAGAAAATTACCTATTAGAAATACCTAACAGGTTCTAACGACAACATATAAATATGCATACATTCGCCAACATTTTTTTTCAAAGAAGAAAACGTTTCAAACAGCAACAACATTTTAACACCCCAACCCTTCACATATCATCGATATTGTCCACTTTGGGCCACGCCCGCACGGATTTATTCTTCTCATTGGGTCACCCATCCCAGAACTACTCCAGCCTAAGCACGCTTAACTAGGGAGTTCTGTTAGAGATTTCACCACCTAGAAAAAGGCCTATATAAGGGTCTAAGTTTTTTACTTTTATAGCCTAGGAACTCCTCCTCCATTCCCAAAATGGGACACCGGGACCTTACAAGCCACCCCCTTTAAGGCTGTACGTCCCCGTGCAATAGCTTGCCAGCTTACAAGGCCGTTCACATGTACCGAGAAACGCTAGGGGCCCACACTTGGTACTCCGGAGAGCCGGCTCTGATACCATTTGTAACACCCCAACCCTTCACATGTCATCAATATTGTCTGCTTTAGGCCATGCCCGCACGGATTTGTTATTCCTAATGGGTTACCCATCCCAGAACTACTTTAGCCTAAGCACACTTAACTAGAGAATTCTGTTAGCGATTTCATCACCCAGGAAAAGGCCTCGATGCTATATAAGGGTTCAGATTTTTTACTTTTATAGCCGAAGAACTTCCCCTCAATTCCCGATGTGGGACACATGACCTTACAAACATCCTTTGGAAGAAAAAAAAAAATCCTAAAAGTACATGCGTGGTTTTACACCACGTAATAATTCTCGTAGGTTGAACTAAACTCTAATATGACTTGTACACTTTAATTTTCTTTTTAATTTATTATTGGAGTGAGATAGAATAAAATTAAATAATGTTCATTTCTTAAAATTTTTTAATTAATAGAATAGTTATTCTTTTACAATAATAAATGATAATTATTTCATTTACAAACGGAAGGAAATTAAATGAAATTAAATGATCATTTCTTAAGTTGTTCTATGGAATGATCATTTCTTATTATGGTGAATGATAAGTTTATTTGCAATGTACTTTTAAAAAAATTTTTAAGTCCGCCAAACATAGGAATGACCAAAATGACAAGTCACCGTTGAGATGATAACAATCAAAATATGACTTTTTTATACCATTCCATACTAAAAATGGCTATGGCAAAACCATTTTAGCTTTTATCATTCGAGTTGTTCAAATTGTATTTGAAGGTTGCCTTTTACTTTGGTTTAATTTGGTGAAAATAATTAGTGTATCGGCTTTTGCCCGCTTACAAAAAAGTGTGTTTTTGCTCTAGGTTTCTTTTTTCCTTATTATAAGTTCTGAAAAACAATCTCAGATCCAACAGATAGCTCATGAAAAGATAAAATTCCTTCAAATGAATGATTTTTATATAAAGAACTTCGTTTTTGAATGTAAATGTTGCAATGGTGTTTGCTTGCACATTATGTAGATAAATTACTCTGCATGTCTTTCTGTTTGTTATAATTTGTAACCATTGATTGATCTGAGTTGTTATAAATCTATTTGGAAACAAAGTTATTTTTTCTTGAAAAGCTTGAGGAAGCAATAGAGAGGAATTATTATGTCTATCATAATGAGGAAGCCCCCAAAGTAGGATCGCATCATACTAAATCCTAAATTTAAATACTTATAACTACTTACAAGTTACAATTATCAAGTGAATCAAGGTGTTAGTGGAAAAAAACTAGAGAGCGTATAGCTTTATTTGGTTTAATTTTTGAAAAGAGTTTTGAGTTTTGAGCTGTATTTTGAAAGATAAATTGTTAAAAAGAGTTTTGAAAATTGAAAATTTGTTTGGTTATAAATTTTGAAAATAATTTTGGGATCATTTGTAGTTTTTTTTTTTTTTTTTTTAATAGTTGAATAGATGAATGGTAGAAAATATTTAATTGATTGATGTGTAGAATGAGAGAGAATGAGAGAGGAGAGAGAAGAGAGGAGAGAAGAGAAGGGAAAAATAATTGATTAATTTATTAATAAAAAAAAAAGAGAAGGAGAGAAGAGAGTAAAATAATTTTGAAAAAAGTCTTGAAAATTTGTTAACCAAACACGTTTTTGATTTTTTAGCCCAACTGTTAATTTAAAAACTAAACCAAATTCTACTCAAAAGTTTTATTAAATTTTCTATCAAATATCTCACATGGTGTGGAACCCACATGAAAACTCATATGGTGCAAATTTCACACTCATGTGAGACATTTAATAAAACTTTTGAAATTTCTAACATTACTTGTTGTTAGTGTGAGATAAGGAGTTCCAAATTTGTGATTGATCCGAATGACAATTTTAAACTAGTTACTTTTTTCAAATTGATCTAATTACATTCTTCATCTTTCTTAAATGCTTGAATAGCTATTCAAAATTAATTTTAGAGTAGTGATTGAGACCCCCTCCAATCACTACCCCCACTACCCCCCCACATACACGTGGTGGGTGGTGATTAGAGGAGAAGAAAAAAAAAAAAAAGGGCAATCAGAGAGAGAGGGGGTCAAAGAGAATGCCTTCTTGAGGGGTCCATCTTTTTCTTTAATTTTGCATAATAAGGAGAGAAGCACAATTTATGATGTGAATCTCAACTCATGATGTGAATCCTTTTCTAGGATTTGTAACTCATAGTTTCTCTTATTAATTATCACAAAATCTATATGATATTGTGCTTGTTTGGCAGAAATTATTTACAGCTTATTTCAGTTTTTAGCTTAATTTAAGCTATTTTAATGTGTTTGGTTTAGCTTATAACTTTGTGGAAGTCAGAAATCAGCTTATTCTTTGAGTGGGGCAGGAGATGCTTTAAGAATAAAAATTTGGAAATCACAAATTTGAAAGTTATAAGCTATAAGCTGTTTAGGCATAAGCTATAAGCACTTTCCCACAGCTCTACCAAACAGGGCTATTATAGAACTAATAAGCCGAACACCAATTATGTATTTAGATGGAAACAATCTATTTTTTTATTTTCTTACTTTTTGTCTCCTTAAGTTTCTTTTCTTATTTTTTAAAAACATTTTATAACTATTATTCAAACATTGTACTTTTTAAAAAATCATACCTTAATGGATAACATTTCATGAATGACAAAAAAAAAAAAAAAAAATGTGCGTCGCACGTGTGCTATCACTAGTTAGTTATGTCAAAAGTATAATTTTTTTTTTCAAAATTTAAAGAAAATTGGTATATTTTATTTATTTATTTAGTCATATATATATGGAAATTGGATATTTATTTTTGATTCTCAATGATCTAGGTGACCACTCCTAGTAATTACCCTCCGATTTTTTAAGTTTTTATGCATTTTATTCTTTTGCATGTCTTTTTCCAATAAATTAACACCTAGAAATAAGTGATTGTTTGATTCGCAGCATTGACAAAGACGTCAGCACATCAATTAATGTTTGTGCAAAAAAATCATACCTTAACGGGTAATATTTCATGGATGACCAAAAAAAAAAAAAAATTACATGATGCGTTACCGCTAATTATATTAAAAATATATAATTTATTATATATATATTTTTAAAATTTCAAAAAAAATTAGTATATTTTATATATTTAGCCCCATATATATATATATGGATATTGGATATTTATTTTTTATTCTCAATGATCTAGGTGACCACTCCTAGTAATTACCCTCCGATTTTTTAAGTTTTTATGCATTTTATTCTTTTGCATGTCTTTTTCCAATAAATTAACACCTAGAAATAAGTGATTGTTTGATTTGCGGCATTGACAAACGTCAGCACATCAACTAATGTTTGTGCAAAGTAGTAGCTCCCGCACTTAGGCCTGGTTTGGGAAGACTAAATAAGTGTATTTTTTGTCTTTTTTAACTAAAAAAGTGAGGTTGAAAATATGGATGTTTGGGTTAACTTTTTGACTTTTTATGGAAAAATGTGTAATAAAAAATTATAAAAATTAGTTTTTAGAGGAAAATTTGAATTGGGAGTTGTGCAGTCGTAATTGTTGACTTTTAGTGAATAGTGTTAACTTTTTAACTTTTTGAGTAACTTTTTGACTTTTTGGATTATTCTCTATATCCCAAACTTAGCCTTAAGCTCATGCTTTCATCAAACATTTTTGGAAGGATTCAGGTTGTCTCTCGTCGGAGATTAAGGTTGGACTTAATAGTTCGTATTTTGGGATTATTTTTTGATCTTATTTTTATAATTTAAATAGTTCATATTTTAAAATTTATTAAGTATATTATTTATGTAAAAAATCAAATCGATTAAATAATGATAATCACGTATTCGAATCAGCTTATATGAATTGTTTATTTTTCACCATTCATTTTTTTATACAAAACTAATTCGAACACGTAATTACCGTGATTCGATCGATTTTATTTTTTGTATGAATGATACACTCAAAGAACCTTAAAATATAAATAGTCTGGATCATCGAAACGAGACCCTAAAATGAGTCCATAGTGCGGAGTGTTGGGTCGAGTCTTAATCTCCAACTAAAGATAAGCTAGACCTTTTTGGAAGTTAGTCAATAAATAAATTGTTCAAAAGTTCAATCTAGCAATTGCATAAGGTGTTAGGTCCAGTGGATATCTTTGTTAGTGAGAAGTCCATACTTTGTGAAATAGTTTGGTGAGATATCATTTTATTATTTTGGAAGACATTTTATTTTCAATTTTACCCTTTAACTTGTATGTTCAATTTTTTATCTATTCAATTTTTTCGAACATATATATTTAAATTTATATCTATCTGTTCAATTTTTTTTTCTTACATGTTGAAATATCTGTCCAAATTTTGTTATCTGTTTAATTTTTTTCTCCTTATCTATTGGAGATGCATCTCCACCAAATATGCATCTCCACCAGATCTTCTAACATCTTCAAATTGATTGTAGAAGACACACAGACACAGACACAGACACAGATACTATATGTATTCAACATAGATGTGCTTATATATGTATTCAAAATCAATTCCCCAATCAACAAGTTGGAAGGAGAGAGAGTACATCTCTAGAAAAATGTTTATTATCTGTTCAATTATATCCTCTAGATTTGCATCTCTACTACACTACTATAATAAAAAGCAGAGCTCAAAGAGACCTAAATCGACTTTGTTCGCAAAGAGATCACCTAACTCTACTACATCTTCTTCCTCTACCAGTCCACAGCTCTAGTCCTTTTCTTCAATGTCTCTTCAAGGGATCCACAAGGCGAAGCTTGTCACAGATCTGGATAACTTTTCTCTATTCTCTTCTTTGCTCTCTCGATATTGTTTGGGTCATTCGATACAGAATTGATGTCGAAACCTACTTGGAGAAGCTGCTGGAGAGAGAAAGAGAGCCAAAATGGTCGACGAGGTACTTTGTTACTCTATTCTTGTAACACCCTCAAAATAATTCCAACTAGACATCAAATACAACATGCACAACGTACCAAGATATTTACAATATCAATTCCAAAAGCTTTTTTTCTCATTGAACTATAGATTAACAATTACAAGTTTAAGTATGAGTCTTTACAGTTCAACAAGTTAGAGAAAGTTACAACAAATACCTCATGGCTCACAAGTTTCTAGATCAAAGTTTTCAATAAACAAAAGGACTCTCAGTCCTAAAAGAAAATAAATACATTGGAAGCACTATGTTCTATATACATCATGTCCTTAGCAAAAATAAAAGATAGGAATAAGCAATTGCCCGGTAGAAAATATATTTAAGCAAGTATATAAACATTTAATTTAAAATATGCATGATCATAATCAATGCCCATGGATATTAATTTTCCAATTTCATTGAGCAACACATAACCTTACATTTAATTCCACATTTCTCCGTCCTCACACGGATGGCTAGTGAGCACCTCAACCCTTCCACATTGTCGTCCTGACATGATCGGGCACATAGACACCTCAAAACATTTCCACATTTGTTGTCCTCACACGACCGGCCAAGTGGGCACCTCAATTTTCCCACGCGGGTAAATCTATAGCACACAACAAGCAACATTCCAAAACTCAATTTTCAGTACAACACAATGAACCTCAATACCCTTTCCATTTACCCATTAATTTCTCTTCTATTACCAATTATAATCTATGAACAACATTTAGGGTTTTCCCAGAATTTTAGGGCTTTTCCTTTGATTTATTTATTTTCATTAATTTATGCTTTTTACTCTTTCATTAGTAAGTACTCAAATCTTTCACCAATTTTAGTCAAAACTCACTATCACCATTAATCTCCATATATGGGTATATATATATCACCCATTCTAAATCATGCATCCATACAAAAAGATTAACACACATTTAAACCAAAATGTAGATATATAAAGATAAAATATTTCTACATCAATAGTTGTGAGAGAAGAGATGAAAACCCAAAGATGAACCTCCATGATAACAAGATCCAATTGATCTGAAATGTAACTCTTGATGAGATAAACAACTTTAATGAATGAGCATTGATGGATTTTAGCTAAAAATAGATGAAATCTAGTGTTTAGGAGCTAGGGTTTTCAAAAAGAAGGTTTAGAGAGAGAAGAATGAAAAAGTGAACCCAACAAGTGTTTAGATTGAAAGTTAAAACTTTTGTCCCAAACAGACCGCTTGAGCGAACTTTTCATCGCTTGAGCGATACACAAAAAATAAGCAGACCACTCGAGCTAACTATAAACTGCTTGAGCAGTAAATGTAAGGTCTCAAAAGTTTAACAAAGCTACAATGAAACTACTAGAAGCTTAATAGAGCGACCAATTGACCACTCGAGCGGTCACTCAAAACAGGTTATTACATTCTACCAGCCTTAAAAAACTTTGTCCCTAAAATTTGTGATTATTGCTAAAAACAACACCAACAATCCCTAAGAAGACTAACGTCATACTAACAACGGTCCCAACTTGCATAATACAATCGAGGGAGAATAAAATCAAATCACGACTCATATAATGAAGTGAAAGTTCGAGCCTTTAGGAAATAACACTTTTTCATCACATTCCCTCCACAAATCAAAATACAAAATACTTAAGAAAATAACAAAGCATCCATATTACACCTCATTAAACAAATCTGGATATTTCTCACGGGCCTTGGCTTCTTGCTCTCAAGTAGCCTTTTCCACCCCGTGGTGGTGCCACAATACTTTCACTAAGGGAATAACTTTAGCTCTCAAAATTTGCTCTCGAAAATCCAAGATCCTTACTGGTCTCTCTTCATAGGTGGCATTTTCATCTACTTCTAGACTTGTCCAATCCAAAACATGGAAATGATCGGGTTCATACTTACGAAGGATGGAAACGTGAAACAGATTGTGTACCCTGGAGAGTTGCGCTGGTAAGGCAAGACGGTAAGCTACTTCCCCTACTCGTTCTATAATATCAAAAGGGCCAATGAACTTAAGTGATAATTTTCCACTTCACCCAAATCTCATCGAACCCTTCCTAGGTGATATCTTCAAAAATACATGATTACCTACTTCGAAGGACAAAGGTCTTCTCCTCCAGTCGGCATTACTCTTTTGTCAGCTTTGAGCTGTGATCACTCTCTTCTAAATAAGAGCCACTTTCTCGGTGGTCTCATGGACTAATTCGGGTCCAAGCATGGATGAATCTCCTACCTCGGTCTAGCACACAAGTGATCTACACGGATGCCCATACAAGGTTTCAAAAGGTGTCATCCCTATACTAGCCTGATAACTATTATTGTAGGCAACTCTGCTAGGGATAGGTGTCTATCCCAAGAACCTTTGAAATCTAATACATAAGCTGACAACATATCGTCCAGAATTTGGATGGTGTGCTTGGATTGCCTGTCCATTTGAGGGTGATAGACGATGCTAGAAGTTAACTACATGCCTATAACGTCTTGCAAACTCTGCCACAACCATGCGGTAAAGCGAGGGTCTTTATCCGAAACAATGCTTATCGAAACCCCATGGAGTCGAACAATCTCTCTACCATATAGGGTTGTTTTGAGAAGTTAGTTAAAAGTTGACTTTTTGGCTTTTTTTTATTTTTTATTTTTTGAAAAAATGTGTAAAAAAGTAAAGAGGTGATGTGACCCAAAATAGGTTAAAAGTTAAATTTTGGCTTTTAGCCATCTTCCTAAAAGAGCTAATAGTTCAGTCAAATAATCAACTGAATCACCTATACACATAGTAAGAAAATGGGCCGACTTACTTAGTCGATCCATAACTACCCAAACCGCATCGTTACCCCTTTGCATTCTAGGAAGGCTCAAGAAAAAAACCAAAATAACATGCTCCAACTTCCACTCGGCTATTGGTAAGGATTGCAATAACCTGGCTGTCTTTTGGTGTTCTACTTTGACTTGTTGGCAGGTTAGACACTTAGATACAAACAATGCCACATCTCGCTACATCTCTCTCTACCAAAATTGATGACTAAGATCACGGTACATTTTTGTGCTTCTCAGATGCACCGCAAAGCATGAGTGGTGAAATTCCCAAAGGACTTCGTCTCTACAAGTTTCTGGCACAAAGAGGTGGTCTAGATATCGAACACTAGCATCAAAATGTACCCTCAAACCCTTCTCCCCATTTTCTTGTTATATTTTTTCTTGAATTACCTCCACTTCTAAATCTCTCTGTTGTGCTTCTATGACCTGTTTTACGAGCGTTGGTTGTGCAAGGATAGTAAACAAAGTGGCATGTTTAAGAGACTTGCTAAGATGCAAGTGAAATTCGCTCATGTTACCTAATATCTCCCATTCCTTCATGGCAAGACTAGCAATAGTGCCCATGAATTTTCTACTTAAGGCATTGGCCACCACATTGGCCTTTCCCAGATGATAGTGCAATTCAAAATCGTAGTCTTTCACAAACTCCATCCAACTTCTTTGACACAGATTCAAATCTTTTTGGGAGAACGGATATTTAAGGCTTTTGTGATCCGAAAACACATCAAATTTCTCCCAATATAAATAATGTCTCCAAAGTTTTAAAGCCAAGATAACTATGACTAACTCTAGATCGTGAGTTGGATAGTTCCTTTCGTGAGCTTTCAGCTGATGCGATCTATATGCCACAACCTTTTTCTCTTGCATCAAAACATACCCCAGACCTTCTTTAGAAGCTTCACAATAGATAGTGTAACTCAACCCTCTCTCCGGAATAATCAAGATTGGTGCGGTAGTTAGCTTAGTTTTCAATTCTAGAAAAATTTCTCGCATGCGTCACTCCAAACGAACTTCACGCCTTTTTTTGGTTAACCTAGTCAATGGAGAAGCTAGAGTAGAAAAGCTTTCACAAATCGTCTATAATAATCGGCGAGGCCCAAAAAGCTACGAATTTTAAAGGCTTTCTTTGGTCTTTCCCAATTTTGCACAGCCTATTTTTGAGGAATCCACTGTGACCCCATCTCCAGAAATAACTTGACCCAAAAACTTCACATTGGAAAGCCAGAACTCACACTTCTCATACTTAGTGTATAACTGGTGTTCTCTAAGCAATTGTAAAACAATACGGAGGTGTCCTTTATGCTCTTCGTCGAAAGGTGAATAAATAAGGATGTCATCTACAAAGGCTACCAAAAATTTATCGAGATATTTGCAGAAGACTCGATTCATCAAGTCCATAAAAGTAGTAGGGGTATTAGTCAAGCCAAAAAGCATTACAAGAAATTCATAGTGGCCATATCGAGTACAAAAGGTCATTTTTAGTATGTCCTCCTCTTTCATTCACAACTAATGATAACTCGATCTTAAGTCTATCTTTGAGAAACAATGAGAGGCCCTCAGTTGGTCGAACAGATCGTCTATTGTAGGTAATTGATATTTGTTCTTAATTGTAACTCTATTTAACTTGCGATAATCGATACATAACCGCAATGAACCATCATTCTTTTTAGCAAAGAGAGTGGTGCTCTCCATGGTGAGGTACTAGGGCATATAAAATCCTTGTTTAATAACTCTTGTAATTTCTCCTTCAGGATGAGCAACTCTTTTGGTGCAAACCTATAGGGTGATATGGAGATGGGTGTCATACCGGGCGCCAAGTCTATAGAAAACTCGACCTCACAATAAAGTGATAACTCGGTGAAGTCCTCTGGAAAAGACATCAGAATATTCGCAAACTACTCTAGGGATTACACTTCGAATTCTACTATTCCCATCATCCAAGAAGGTTGCAAGAAGAGAGCTAAGTTTGTCTTGACCACGTGGGTCATACAATGGCGGCAATAATTTATCAGTTCTATCCCTCAGGAAAAAAAAACAATCATCACCTGATGTGCACACTGTAACTCTCCTATGGTAACAATCTATCACGGCACGGTAGGAGGACAACTAGTCCATGTCGACGATGATATCGAAACCTGACATGTCTAATAACATAAAACTAAAAGAGAGTCAGTAATCAGCGACCTCAATCACACACCTGCGACATCTCCGATTTAAGACAACTTTACCCCCAATTGGTGACTCCACTATGAGTGGTGACTCTAGTTGTTCATTTTCTAACCCCAAAATACATGCAAATGCAGATGCTATGAATGAGTGTGATGCTCCGGTATCTATTAAGATATTAGCCCAAGTATTGAAGATAAGGTATGTACCTCTCACTACCGATAGTCCAGAAGATTGCTTGGATGGTGTAATGGCATAGATGCATCCCTGTGGTCCTCGCCACTTTGCTCTCCCTTCTAAATGTAAGCCACCGCATGGATCGCGTAAGTGGCGCCTTGTACTACCATAGATGCCTGTTCAAATTGAACTGACTGATGGGTCTGCCTCTAACTCTGACCTAGCTAAAAATCTCCCACTGATCAGAACCTTGAAGCACTAGACATCGTGGCTATTTGTGGACATGACCTCTTCATCTGACCAGACTGGCCAAACTGATAATAGACGAAAGATTGACTTCCACTCAACGTCTGGCTCTAAGAACGAGCCAAAGTTTGGAGTTGTTGACTACACCGTTAGGGACATGTAATGGACTTATGACTTGCTCACCACATTGATAACAAGTAACTTCCCTTTACCCTATACTATCTGTACTCTTCCCTGGTCTTGAAATCGATGACACAGCCTGCGGTTGTGATGACTGAAAAGACAAAGAGCCTCTTGACTTTTTGGATGATCTATTGTCCCCCCAAGACTCTAAAAACCCTTGTCTCTTAAGCTGTCATTTCTTTTCTTCGACCTCCAACATTACTTCTACATGTGTGGCAGACTCCACTAATCCATCATAATCCCAGATCATGTTTCCCATCACTTTCATCAAAATTCCTAACCTCAACTTTTTCTCAAACTCTAAACACCGATATTTTTCAGTCGCTGCAAGGTCAAGTACAAAACGGGATAGGCTAGTAAAGGTGGCCTCAAACTCTACCACTGTAGAATCAAATTGCTCAAGCTCCTCAAATTCCCTCCTTAGTTGCTCCCTAGCGGTAGGATGATGGTACTTCTCTTGAAATGCATAAGAAAACGCCTCCCAACTATACTTGATTCGGCCTTCCACGTACTTCCACCATTAGCCTGCGTCCCCCTTCAACTGATAGGTGGCAAGTGCTACTCGAAGTTCACCTTCACAGATGTCTAAGATCTCGAACGACTTAGTGATTTGGTCCAACCATTCATCGGCCTTCAATGGCTCAACGCCATTATGAAATTTAACAAGGTTGGAGTGGAAGAACTCCTTTTTTAGAAATGAATCCCTTGACTCTCCTTTAACAGTCCTAGCCGCTTTCTCAGCTCTAAGCATTTCCATAGACTTCCTAAGAGCCCTGGCCATTTCTCGGGCCAAAGCCCCTGTTGCGTCTTGGGCCGGTGGGGCGGCCATGTTGTTCTGACCCACTATTTCTTCTTGTGGAGGGATCTCCGGTTAGGCTAGAATGTTCCGACCATCCTGACAAGGTTTGCCACAACCTCTAACACATCCAAACATCCTATAAGAATTAGAAATAAAATTTTAAATTCGGGACTAACAGTCTCGTACTTAATTTCAACTGTCATAAACGAACTAGCAAGAAACCATGTATACACCTAAGTCACATTAGACAATCCACATATGTAGCTTGTCACATAAAGAACATATGAATCACCCATCCAAGATATTAACTTGTTCCATGACGCCCAAAGATTTTCAAATGGAAAAAGCATTGATCAAGTGCCTTTTCAAACGAATTCGATGAGTGCTGTAAACGCAAGTTGTACCCAAGAAGTTTGATCCCATACCCACATAACCACATAAACACCTAATCATATAATAATTAATATCTCTTCCCAGAATAGCAAACCCATTATAGTGCAAACCAGTACCTACAAGCTTAAGGTATTCGAACCCGGCTAGCTTTGATACCAATTTGTAACGCCTCCAAAATAATTCCAACTAGACATCAAATACAATGTGCACAACGTACTAAGATATTTACAATATCAATTCCGAAAGTTCTTTTTCTCATTGAACTATAGATTAATAGTTACAAGTTTTAATATGAATCCTTACAATTCAACAAGTTAGAGAAAGTAACAACAAATGTCTCACAGCTTACAAGTTTCTAAATCAAAGTTTTCAATAAACAAAAGGACTCTCAGTCCTAAAAGAAAATAAATACATTGGAAGCACTATGTTCCATATAAATCACGTCCTTAGCAAAAACGAAATATTGGGTCACTTCTAATTTATTGGTGTAGTTGATGCTCTCCAAGTCCTGAAAGTTATTAGATAGGAATGAGCATGCCTAGTAAAGAATATATTTAACCAAGTATATAAACATTTGATTTGAAATACGTCTGATCATAATCAATACCTATGGATACGAATTTCCTGATTTCATTGAGCAATGCACAACCTTACATTTAATTCCACATTTCTCTATCCTCACACGGATAGCTAGTGGACACCTAACCCCTCCACATTTGTCATCCTCATACAACTGAGCAGGTGGACATCTCAAAATATTTCCACATTTGGCATCCTCATATGACTGGGCATGTGGGTACCTCAAATTTTCCTGTGCGGGTAAAGCTATAGCACACAACAAGCAACACTCTAAAACTCAATTTTCAATACAACACAAAGAACCTCAATACCCTTCCCATTTACCCATTAATTTCTCTCCCATTACCAATTATAATCTATGAACAACATTTATGGTTTCCCAAGAATTTTTAGGGCTTTTCCTTTCATTTCTTTATTTTTCTTGATTTATGCTTTTTACACTGTCTTTCATTAGTAGATACTCAAATCTTGCACCAATTTTAGTCAAAACTCACTATCGTCATTAATGTCCATATATGGGTATATATATATGTATCACCCATTCTAAATCATACATCCATACAAAAAGATTAACACCTATTTAAACCAAAATGTAGATATACAAGCATAAAGATATTCCTACCTCAATAGTTGTGAGAGAAGAGATGAAAACCCTAAAATGAACCTCTACGATAACAAGATCCAATCGGTCTAAAATGTAGATCTTGATGAGATAAACAACATTAATGAAAGAGCGATGATGGATTCTTGCTAAAAATATATGAAATCTAGTGCTTAGGAGCTAGGATTTTCGAAAAGAGAGTTTAGAGAGAGAAAAAGAATGAAAAAGTGAACCCAAAAAGTGTTTAGATTGAAATTTAAAACTGCTATCCCAAACAGATCACTCAAGCTAACTTCCAAGCAAACCGTTCAAGCTAACTATACACTACTCAAGCGGTAAATGCAAGGTCTTAGAAGTTTTACAAAGCTATAGTAAAACTCCTGGAAGTTTGATATCTTCGCTCGAGCGACCACTCTACCGGTCGAGTGGTCTCGCTTGGAAATGAATGAGATATTGGGAGTTCTGTTTATCTACTCAAGAGACCAATTAACCGCTCGAGCGGTCACTCAAAACAGGTTGTCACAGTTCTTCTTCGCTATGTTTTCTGCTGAGGCTCGGCTTTTCTCCACCAAATTATAGGCGGCTTCGATGGCCAATGAGACTTTCGTAACAACCCTTCTTATGAAGCTCAACCCATTCGTCTCCTTTCTCTTCCTCTACAATATCTCTAGAACCCCATTGCCGTAGCCGATGTTAGCCACATGCCAAGTCCCCTCCTCTCTCTCTCTATTGAGAAAGAAAATTGTTATGGTGTTTCTATGTCCAAATCTGTAGAGAGAGAAACGCGAAGAGAACAAATTGAACTTCCTCGGTGCCGAACAAATCTAATTCAACAAAGATGAGATGAGAACAAATCAGTGACGATGATGATTTGAGATTTGGAAAGCATCTTGGCAGCCGACTGGAGGACATCCATCTTGGTTTTTGATGTGGTAGTGTACGAAGCTTGGACTACCAGAGACGCCATGATTGGTTCGAATTTGAAGATTGGATGAGTGAGAGTTGATTGAGAGTTTTGAAGAGAGATTTAAAAACCCTAGCTTGGGAAATGATACAAAATCCTAGAGTTCAATCAAAAGTTAGATAGAGGTTGCGATACTATGAGAGAGAGAGAGAGAGAGAGAGAGAGAGAGAGAGAGAGACATAAGAAGGAGAAAGAGAGAGATACTAGGAGGGAGAGAGAGATAGAGAGAGTGAATAAAAATTTAAATAGGTTAAATAGATATTCCTTTATTCTATGCTTGTATGCATGGAAAGTGTATAAGAATGGGTATTTTGGTCATCTTGCAATAGTTTGTACTTATGGACTTACTATTTTAGTGTCTAGATCTTTGGGTAAACAAAATTCAAATTTAAATTTATTGCCGAAATGCCTAAAAAAAAAAAACTAATTTATTGAGTAAAAATAATAATAAAAGTTAATTTATTCAAAATATTTTATAATTTTCCTTTTTTACTTTTAAAATCTTTTAAAGTCGCTAAAGTCAATTGTGCATTTTGAAAAAAGAAAAAGAAAAAAATTTGTTAAATGAGTTTATACTTGGTTTTAGCTAGCCGAACACACCTCAACATGTTTAGACTGTAGGCCATGTTGTTTTAGTCTATAAGTGTTGAGCTTTTTTTTTTTTATAATTTTTTAAAAATTTTAAAGATAGGTGTGAGTGTTGAAGTTGGATTAACAATCTGGTGGGAAGCATGTAAGTCATGTTAGTTAAAAAGTCAAAAAATTATTAAAAAAAAGTTAAAAAGTTAAAAAATTATATAAAAAGTTAAAGATTTCATCTTTACTTTTTGTACTTCTTTCTTTTTCTTTTTTTCTTTTTTAGACTTTTCTTAAGTGTGCAATTACACACCATGTGCCACTTACACAAAAAGTGTAAGTGTAAGGTGTAAGTATAAGTATAAGGTGTAAGTGTAAGGTGTAAGGTGTAAGGTGTAAGGTGTAAGTAGGTTGCATATGGTGTGCAACCTCAAAAAAGGTGTAAGTGTAAGATTTAATTTTTCACAAAAGGTGTAAGTGTAAGGTGTAAGTGTAAGGTATAAGGTGGAAGGTGTAAGTTGCACACCATAACCAAACCCTTCTTTTTTTCTTTTTTTGGTAAAAAATCATTATAAATATACTGATTTTTATAACCGTATATTTTAATTAAAGAGCCAAAATATTACTAAAATAGATTATTCTCAAATCGACCCTTTTTGCAAAAATATGTCATAGGATTAATAGTTGCATGGGACTATGAATCATCTAAAAAGAGGGGATTAACAATCTCGAAGGAGATTGGGAATTGACAATCCAATCCCATGAAATTGGTGGTGGAAATACCATTTTACTCTTAAGTCATGTTTGATTAGGGGTTTGAAGAGGGGGATTCGATTAGCACCTAACCCATATTTGTTTGCAACAAAATGGTATGTGATTAACAAAGAGTATGAATCCCCCACAATGGTGGGATCAACATTCCCATTAGGGGGTTAGGATTGCTAATAGCCTAACATATTACAAAATCAACAAAGTTATATTATATGTGATAAATTTTTTTAGGTAATTTTGAATATTTAATCTCAATTAATTAATACCACCACACTAGTGTACAAATAAATGCACTTTATCTTCCAACTCCAGTATAATATCATCATACTGGTAATTCCATCATTCAATTCTATCATACTCATAATCTCACCCAACTTAAGTTGCCAAACAACCATGGCCTTACTTACAAAAATAACAAAGTCATATTTTATATATTGAGAATTTTTATATAATTTTGTAAATTTAATCACAACAAACTTATATCACTACACTAATACATAAATAAATATAATTTATTTTATATTTTCAATCTAATACCGCCAAACCTAATCCTCTCACTCAATTCTACCGTTCATAATCACATCAAACTTGGTCTGGCAAACGAATAGATTGAAGATTATCATTCATAATTGTAAAAAGTTCTGTGAAAACATATAAAATTACATAAGTCACATATTTTCTTCTATATAATAAATTTTTTTTTTTGAAAGTATAAAGTAATATAGTTGAGTGTTAAAATTGAATAAATTAATGATTATGAACTTTTTTTTTTTTAAAATGACATAGTTGAAAATTAAAATTTAACAAATCAAACCATTAGTGTTGTTTTTGAAATAAAGAATATGAACAATTTTTCTAATCTCAAACAAAACGTAAACATAAATAAAAATGAAACGCTACAGATCAAATGGACGAGTTTCAGTTATAACTATCACAACATTGTTGGTTGCAATTAAAGGTGTAAATTTGGCCCAGCCTGGCCCAACCTATGTCAGGCCGCACGGGCTTCTACAAAAAATTGGGTTAGGCCGGACTACGGGCAAAAAAATTAGACCCCAGCCCAAACCTAGGCCCAGGGCTATTCGGGCCTTAGGTGGGTTGGGCTTGGGCCTAGGCTCGAGCTTGGGTCGGACCTAGGTGGGCATGAACAATTTTTATTTTTTATTTTTTTTAATTTTTTCAACCAAAACTTTATTCTTTTCCACTATAAATGACACTGGGCCTTGAGCAGTCCGAGTTTTGAGTAAGCCTTGAGCGGGTCGATGGGTTGGGCCATGAGTCGGGCCGGGTTTCAAAATGACGGCTCAAGTTCAAGCCCAGGGTCTCGGATTGGGCTTGGACTCGGGCCTAACCAGCTCGGGCCCATCCTAGACTGTAGGTAGATTTTGAGCCGCCCACGGGCTACAGGTCATTTTTACAGCTAGTTGCAATTGTCTGAGCTATGCATTGGTCAGATTCCAAAATCTTAATTAACAAGTGGTCAAAACAATTATTAACACAACCATTTGAACTAAACTAAAATAACAGAAGCAACATTTATTTTATTCGGAGAATTTTATAATAAACCCTATGACATTTGTAATTTTTATTATAATTTATTGTGGTAATAATTATGATTTGATTATAAATCGTTGTGGCGTTTGTTTGTTTTTTTTTTTTTTTTTTTTGTTTTTTTGTTTTTTTTTTTTTGTGTGGTAACTAGAGTTATGACATTTGTGATCCTTGATTATAACTTGTTGTGGTGGTAATTATGGTTTGATTATAATTTGTTGTGTTTGTTTTTTTTGGATAACCATAGTGTGGGTCATATGTCCCAGTTATGACATTTGTGATTTTAGTTATGACATATGATTTGATTATGACTTCTTGTGATTTTATATATATGTATATATAATCAGATGTTTGGGTCAATTTACATATATCTCGACTAATTTTAAAATCCTGAAATTAACGACCAAGCAAATCTCTAGTGGCTCCAAAGTTTGGGATGTTTGACCTTCGTAGAATACGACCCTACAACCTCTTGAATAGTAAACCCTTTAGTTGTCTCTCCTTCTATTAAGCCAAACTCGTTAGGGTTTGTAGTTAGTTATGAGTCAGTGTGATATTAGTTATGATTTATTGAGATTATTATTTTGGTTACATTGAAAATATTTTTTGTTATGACTCATTATTTCTCTTTATTTAGGACTAAAAATAATTTAGTTATGATATTTGTAATAATTAACACCATAAATATTATAAATTAGTAGAATAAACCCTTTAATTATACTACACAAACTGGTATAATTGTGTAAATTTTTATTAATTAATGTAACAATTCTCATATCATTTCTAAGTATAGTACTAGAATTTGGGAACCAAATCTTCTACATTTTACCGACGGATGGTGAGATCTCCCTGAATAGATATGAAATATCAATATCAATAAAATGTCATTTTAAATTAAAAATGATTTCGTGAAAATTTTAGAGGAAGATAATTCACAAATAAAATACAAAACAAAATTTTATGCCAAAATAAAATGGCAATGGCTTTTTTAAAATATAAATCACATTGATAGATTTTATTTTAGAACGCAAGGCTATCATATCATTCTAAACAATTACAAACTAGTGATTATAAATTATAAACTATTGATTTTATATTTTCAGATTGAGATCTTCTCTGTTACATGGTTGTAATGGAAGATCTTTATTACACAATCCAGTGATTATGAAAAATCTTGTTAATTATGTAATGATTTTTTCTTAATTTTAAAATAATTACAAGTTCATATAATTATCTTACAACTATTAGATAATGTAACAAAAATCATCTTTTTTTTTTTTTTTTGATGTATCATAATCTTATGAAATGAATCCATTAAATTTCACTATTGTATGCCATATTTTTTTAATGATCGGGTGTCCGGATTAGTTTATGTGCATCTCAACTAATTTCAAAATTTACGCAAAGTGGTTCTTTTATGTGAATTGGGCAAATTTTAAGCAAAGTTCACAAACATGACCCCAAGGAATAAGAAAATATTAAATAAGAAAATTTATAAATTTATATAACATTTTTCATATTTATATAATATTTTCTTGTGGGATGTTGAAACAACACTTTACGGCATCACACTTTTCAACAATTTCTCCTAACACTGTATTTGTTTGGAAGATTTAGAAAGAAAAAAGAAAAATGTGTATGAAATTAGGTAAAATATTTAATCGAGAGATTTGGAATGGGAAAAGGTGTCTGAACTTATGTGAAAAATAAATATATTTTATTCATATTTTATTTATATTTTGCTTTTCTCTTTTCAAATCACTTACCAAATCCTCCAATCAAACAATGCAAGAAAAGAAAAAATCTTATTAAATAAAGGAAAAAATAATAACAGAGAACGATACTAGAGGGCATATGACAAATGCGTTCACCTATTTGGAAAAGGCACGGTTTTATGTCACCAAATAGTTTATTCAAAAAAATTTATGCAATCTAATAATTTTTATTAGAGAACGTTGTTGAAAAATCGAAGTTAAAAATGATATAAAATATTAGGTCTAGTAGATATTTTTTTTGTTGATTAGAGGTTAACCATTTATGAAATAGTTTGGTGAGAAATTTTTTTGTTTGTTTTGAAAGACATTTTGTTTTCAATTTTATCTTGTAATTTATCTATTGACTTTTTTTTATCTATTGATTGTAAGGTCCTGATGTCACACATCAGGAATGGAGGGGGAGTTCCCAGGCTATAAAAGTAAAAATCTGAACCCTTATATAGCGTCGATGCCTTTTCTTGAGTAGTGAAATCCCTAGCATAACTTCCCAGTTAAGCGTGCTTTTATTAAAGTAGTTCTGGGATGGATGACTCACTGGGAAGAACCAATTCGTGCGAGCGTAGCTCAAAGCGGACAATATCGATGACATGTGAAGGATTGGAGCGTTACAAATGGTATCAGAGCCGACTCTTCGGAGTACCGAGTGTCGGCCCCTGGTGTCTCTCAGTGCATGTGGGTGTGCATGTAAGCTGGCAGGCTATTGCACGAGAACGTGCAGCCCTAAAGGGGGTAGATTGTAAGGTGCCGGTGTCCCACATCGAGAATGAAGAGAGAGTTCATGGACTATAAAAGTAAAAATCTAGATCCTTATATAACATCGAGGTATTTTCTCGGGTGATGAAATCCTTAGCAAAACTCCCAGTTAAGCATGCTTAAGCTGAAGTAGTTCTGGGATGGGTGACCCACTGGGAAGAACAAATCCGTGCGGGCGTGACCCAAAAGCAAACAATATCGATGACATGTGAAGGGTTAGGGTGTTATATTGACTCTGTTCAAATTTATATCTATCTATTCAAATTATTTCTATCTGTTCAATTTTTTTTGACTAACTATTCAAATTTCTATCTATCTATTGAATTTTTTCCTTATATGTTCATTTTTTCCCCTATATGTTCGAATTCTATGGGTTTTTCTCTTTATCTGTTCAAATTTTGCGGGTTTCTCTTTGTTTTTATCTGTTAAAACAATATTTGTCGAAATATGTGTTCATTTTTTATTATTAGTCCAAACTTTTTCCTCTATTTGTTCAAATTTCCCCTTATTTATTGATATATGTGTTAATTCTTATTCTAATTTTTTATTTGTTTAATTGTTTTTCTTATGCATTGAAAATATCTGTTTAATTTTTTTAACCCACTATCTGTTGGAATTCTTTGCTCCCAATATCTACCCTTTGGAACAACAATAAGATAGATATTCCAATAGTTCTTGAATAGATATGGAAACACAAACAAATCTATGTGGAGGCATAAATAGATTTGTCTGTTCAACAATAACATAGATATTTTTTGCCACTATCTGTTGCAATCATCATAAACAACAACATTAACAAATAAATAAATAAATAGATAATCAAAACAACACAACCAGCCAGATTAACCAACAAAAAAATAAAATAAAATAAAAAATATAAGCCACTATCTGTTAAAATCAACCACCACCACCACCACCATTACCACATCCCGCAATTTCTTTTCTCTTCTCTTCTAACACATCTGTCTTCTCTTGCCTCGATCTTGAAAACTACGCGTGATTCATGATTAAATGCATTTAATTGCAACAATTCCTAAACAACCAAAACTAACAATCTAAATCATCAAGTACATACAAAAAGTGATTTAGATTGTTATTTCACAAATAATAAATTGATACAAATGATTTTTTACATGAAAAATTCACAGTTGGAGCACCTCCAATTGTGATAAAAAAACCATAGGTGAAACGTGACTAATCAATCCACTATGAAGAAAGAAAGAACACAAATTACCAAACAATTTATCTAACCTCTATAAACTTGTCTTCAACAATCAGTGTCTTTTTCACCAATGCCTTCATCTCGGAATTGATCAACTTGATGTCGAACCCACAACATCCACGTCGAATCAATGACCACGAGCAGCTTCGAATTCCTTTAAAGACTCCATGCTGGATTCTCCGGAATCCATCAAAGAAGAACACTCTTGTATTGAACAATCAAACAATCCTTTGATGTGTACTTATCAAACCATGAGTTAAACTCAAACAAACACCAAAGAAACTAGCAAACTCTAATTGCCTAAAAGAAGATCTAGAACCCGTACCCTAGAATTGCACTTGTTCGCAGCTTTATAGCAAACAGATTTGTGATCACCGCTCGAGCGCAGGAATTGCCGCTCGAGCGGTGTGACTTATACGCGTGTTTCTAAACAAGGATCTATGCTTGAGCGCTAGAATGTTCGCTCGAGCATAAAAAAACAACTCCCAATACTTTTGCAGACAAGCCAAAGTTCTGAGAGAAAAGGTTTTCCGCTCGAGCGCAGCTTTCACCGCTCGAGCAGTAAACCCAAAAATAGAGGAAAAAATACAACTTTCAAAACCAAGTTTGTTTGCGGAATTAGCAACACGCAGGGACCTAACAATCTCCCCATTTGATAATTCCCGGACAAAACAATCTAACAATTTTTCCTGAACAAACACATGCACTAGATACAACACCTAACGAAAGAAAAACTACAAAGCAAAAACCAGCCGAACTAGTTTAGAAACATCTTGAACAAGCCACCTGTTAAACACAAACCAAAACTATGGAAATAGGATATTAAATACAAAAATATAGAGATAATCCAATATATGCCAAAACAAAACATCAATATCCATAACCATCAAAATAGCATCCCACAGTGGCCAAAAACCATGTGTGTATCCTCTGTGTTTCCAGTTGTGTGTTTCAAGTTTCTAAAAACATAGTTCTATATTTCCAGTTGCTAAAAACACCTAACGAAGCTAAAACTACAAAGCAAAAACCAGCCGAACCAGTTTAGAAACACCTTGAACAAGCCATCTGTTAAACACAAACCAAAATTGGGCCGAGCTGGGTCTTGGGCCGAGGTAAAAGTGGCCGAGCGAATGGCCCTGTGGGAGTTACTCCGGTTTGGAGATATAGCTTCTATGTTAGACCGGTTGAATGTTAGTCCGGCCGCATGAGGTTTACTTTTTACTCCGGCTTGGAAGTATGCTGTTGGTAGTTCGGTTAAGACATATGATAACCGAGGTGTACCAAGCCCATGAGGGGGCTTTGGTTTGGAGATAGTTCGGCTCAACTCTCTTATGGTTAGCTCGGTCCAAACATGGAAAACCAAGGTAAGAGACTCCTATGGTTAGCTCGGTTTAGGCATGGAAAACCGAGATAGGAGGGAATAGTAAGTGTTTGATCTTGAGATGTTACTTCGGTCTTGAAGTAGTCCGGTCGTAAGAAGAACCATCTCACTTGGTTTAAGCAGTGAGGAGGGTGTTGGAAGATAAGCATTATCTTCCAAGAGTATGAGTTCTAGGAGGACTCTATGCAAGGAGGAGTAATCCTAGAAGGACTCTACACTTGGAGGAGTGAGAATCCTACCAGGATTGTGCCACGTGAAATCTATATAAGCTCATCAATAACACCTTTGGAGAGGTAATACAATTTTGCTCCTCGAATACATTGAGCTTTTGCCTTCTTGTCTTGCTTCTCGACTTAGGCATCGGAGAGGTTTCCGACACACCCGGCTAGCTCACGTTGATATTTTCAGGTGGTGGAACGACATCGTACAGAGGAACGAAGACTTGGTCAACAGGATTATACGAGAAGGTGAAATTCTTTCCGCATAATTGGCGCCGTCAGGAATAACAGACAAGAACAACCTCTTGATCAAGCTTTCTCGAACATCAATGGCAAACAACGAAGAATCGCCTCACCGCCATTGACGGATTAACTCGTAGGAGGTGCAAGGCGAAGGCTACCTTTGGTCCTCCTATGGCGAGCCCGAACCACAAAGGCGTAATTCCGAGGAGGACGAAGGAGGAATGGCACCTCATCCCTCTCGCTCGCAAAGCCCGTAAAGACAAAGGCGCAGAGTTGATCCTCAAATTCGAGGATCGCCAGAGAGCAAGACGAATCGATCCGTAAGATGGCGGCGACATGGAGTCACCAAGCGCCAGATGAAAGGAAAAGAAGTGGCGACAGAGAGGGCGCAACAAGAAGACGCCCGCCACTCGGAGGGTCGTAGGAATTCTACACCTCTCGACAGAGGACAAGCCTCAGACAGCGACACGCGATCCAGTATCTTCCAGACTCGCCACCTGTGTCCGAGAGGACGGGGAGAGGTCATACATCGAGGGAGTACCTATTGGCCCTCACATACGCATCATACGAGGTCCAGACAGAAATTACCTAGGTCGTCCGACCTAAGGTCCATGTTGGAAGAAAAGGCGCGATGGAAGGAGGACGCCAGGCGCGATCCTCACAGGTTCCCGCCTTTGGCCGATTATTCCTGACGCATGGAAGCGTCGAGGTTGGAATGCCAAGGCCGCACTTGGCATACGAACCGGATAAGGCATTGGCGAGGCCGCAGACCTCACCATTCGCCCCGAGATTGAGAACGCGCCTTCCGTCAAAGCTTCCTACAACCCAAGTTCACGACGATGAAGGAAAGATGCACTTACACCCACTTGAGCCACTTTCGCCAAAGTTATGGTCAGATATCGGCGGCGAATGAGGCGTTGATGTGTATCCTATTCCCTCAAGCCTCGGCGACCTAGGCTTAACTTGGTTTGAGAAGCTTCGAGGGGCAAGATAGCCTCCTCGGCGCATTGGCGAGGCGTTTGTAACCCTGGTTCGAACAAACACAAAAACTCCGGTGGAGATCGACTCGGTTGCTCCATCGACATGGGCGACAAGGAGACCCCGAGGTCTTACAACAATGCCATCGGGAGACATTCAACCAGTTGAGATCGCCCAACCAACCTCGCTTATCGGAAGACAAAGAGGCCTTCCGGGAACAGACCGAGGGACTCTATCACCATGACTCCGCCACTTACCATGGAGGCCCTGATGGAGAGAGTGCATCAAGACATCGGTAGAAGAGGATGGCGCTTCGTTAAGGCAAAAAAGCTGTGCATCAAGAACACTGAGAAGAAGACCTCAAAGAAAGGTCAATACGGTAGGTCGCCAAACCAAAAAAAAAAAGGCAAAGTAGACAACGATGAAGACCAGACAAGAGATGGTTACGAGTCCGAATCGCCATAACCACGGTGTTCAAGAAACCGATCTACCGTATACTCAGTGAGATTCGAGACGAGCCTTTCGTCAAGTGGCCTGCCAAGTTAGGCGAGGCCCAGAAGGATTATGATGACAGATCCAGATGCACCTTCCACAAAGAAAAGGGGCACCGAACTGAAAACTGCACGCCGTTGAGGCAACATCTGGAAGAATTGGTGGCGGCAGGCCACCTAGATAAATACATAGAAGGAGGAGCGCAGCCAGCCCCCCAAGACCATAACCTCCCCAATGGAATGCCGATCGACGCCCCGCCACAAGGCACCATCAACGTAATCCATGGAGTCTTTGAACCAGAGCGAGTATGCGAGCTCAGAGGTTCAATCAAAAAGGCAGAGCACTTGAGAGAGGTGCTAAGTGCCCAACCCGTCGTCAAAAGGGGGAGGACAGAAGCCACAAACATCATGTCCTTTTCGGATAAAGACTTGGACAGAATATATTGCCCACACAACGATGCCTTGGTCGTCACTCTCCGAGTCAAGGATTTTGACGTCAAGCGGATTCTGATCGACCAAGGCAACGGCGCGAAATCATGTACTATGAAACCTTCAAGCAACTCAAGTCGCAAGATAAAGACTTGGCCCCCGCCAGATCCCTTTGATTGGATTCAATTCTATGCCGAGTGGCGGTCGGCAAAATCATCCTTCCAGGCGGGAAGTGTGACGGCAAGTAGAGTTCTGTGTCAAGGTCCCTCCACCTACAACATCATCTTAGGCGTAACATGGTCAAGACGCCATGCGCCGGTGGCATCCTCTTACCACCAAGTGATGAGGTTCCCCAACGACACCGAGTAATAGAAGAGGTTTATGGGGACCGAATGTCCAAGCAAAGGCTTGTCAAGAACAAATGGCAAACAAGGCTGCCAAAGGATATGTTCATTCGGTTGAAGAACCAGAGAGTAATGAACTATTCGCGGATGTTGGCAAAGCGGCTGATCAAAAAGCAGTGGAGGACCTGGTAGAAGTCAGAATAGACGAGAAGAACCCGGAAAAGTTCTTCCTACTTGGATCGTCGTTGTCCAGCACTGAGAGATTGGAAGTCTTGGAATTTCTGACCTCCAACATTGAAGTGTTCGCCTGGACCCCATACGACATGCCAGGCATTGATCCCAACTTCATTTGCCATCAACTCAATGTCCATCCTTCTGCTAGACCGGTCATCCAACGACGCTTAGACGGCACACCACAACGCGGAGATAGTGGCAGAAGAGGTGGGTAACTTGTTAGAAGCAGGGGCGATTAGAGAGGTGCACTACCCCAGGTGGATCTCTAACACGAGTAGTGCCAAAGAAGAATGGAAAGTGGCGCTGCTCAACGACTATAAAATCAACAAAGCATGTCCAAAGGACAGCTTCGCCAAGGATAGATCAATTGGTGGACCTAATAAAGAGGACAAAGAGCTTAGCTTCCTTGACGCATACAGAGGCTACCATCAGATAGCCATGCACGAACCAGATCAGGAAGTAACGTCCTTCACCACTCCAAGAGGACTATATTGTTACAAGGTCATGCCCTTTGGCCTAAAGAACGCAGGGGCGACGTTTCAAAGAATGGTTACCAAGATGTTTGAGCCATTGTTAGGCAGAACAATGGAGGCTTACATCGACGACATGGTGGTCAATAGCAAGGATGCGGAAGACCATCTAAGGGACCTAGATGAGATGTTCCAGATCCCGGCAACACAAGCCGCGCTTTAACGCCTTCTAAGCGCGATTCGGTAGGGTCCGCAAGTTTCTGGGTTTCCTGGTGACCAATCGAGGTATCGAGGCAGACCCCTCCCAAATCAAAGCAATTCAAGAGTTAGAGAGACCTAACTCAGTGAAAGAAGTCTGAGACCTCACCCATGGCATGGCACTTAACCGATTCATCACCGGTCTTCGCAGATTAAGGCCCATTCTTTCACCATTAAAAGCTAAGTTTGAGTGGGACGAAGAATGCGACCGAGCTCTGGAGAGTTTGAAGGAATACATGTCTTCTCCACCACTACTTGTCACCCCAGTACCTGGAGAAGAACTCTTTCTCTACCTAGCGCCTCAAAGACGCTGTAAGTGCAGTGTTGGTTCGGCGTATGAATCCAACATCTACCTATCTTCTATGTCAAGACAAGACATTGGGAGCCAAACAAGGTACTTGCCTCTAGAAAAGCTAGCAGCCTTAATGATGGCCTCCAGAAATTACGACTACTTTCACGCCCACACCATTGTCATCCTCACAGCCTTTCCACTAAAAGCTTTGTTTGAGAGGGCAAACTTTTCTGGGCGGATTTTGAAGTGGGCAGTGGAGTTGGGACAATATGACGAGAAGTTCCAACCCAGAACCGCAGTAGAGGCCCAATGTTTGGCAGACTTCGTCCCACAGTTCACTCTCGAAGCCACCAAGTTCCGCCCAATCGATCTGACTGACACAACCAAACTAGGGATGGAGATTGACGCCGGAATAGCGCAACCCCTAGTACAGGCTACTCAGTCAAAGCCTAAGGCAGACCAGAATAGAGAAGGCCAAGAGGAAGCCGACCTTATTACACCAAGTCAAAACTCGCCAACAACTGAGGACTTGAGCCCATCAGAAGACAAGGGGCAGACTGCAACTATGGACTCTGAAAAAGACATTAGTAGCATGGAAGACCCCAAGGCATCGTCCGACCCCTCCACCTGTTGGAAGTTGTTCGTTGGGGAGATGTGGAAGCTCTTTGTGGATGGGGCATCCAATCGACATGGAGCAGGACTCCCATAGTCCTCATCTCTCCAGACGGCCTAGTAGTGGAGCAGGCGATCAACCTTGGCTTCCCAGCATCGAACAATGAAGCAGAATACGAGGCGCTTCTTGCATGACTCAAGTTGGCGGCCTACATGAAGGCCACCGAACTCATGGTTTCTGACGACTCAGTTGGTGGTAAATCAAATTTCCGCGACTACGAAGCAAAGGACGGCAGAATGGCTAAGTACCAAGAGCTAGTCGATCCGAGATCAAGAAGTTTGAAGTCGCCGAATAGACAGATCGGGCAGGAGGAGAATAGTAGAGCGAACTAGCGAAGCTTCGCCTCAATGGCGCATACACATCCATCCCACATCCTTTATTGATCGACTATCCGCCTGCACAAGCATTGAAGACCCGTAAGCGGAAGAAGTATGTTGTGCGAGCTAGGTCCTTCTGGATGGATCCCATCATACTATTCCCCGAAAGACGGCACTCTCCCGAAGAAAAGAAAGAAGCCAATGAATAAGAGCCAAGTCGCAACGATTTTGGCTCTCCATCCTTAGCTTTATACAAGAAGTCGTTTTCGGGACCTTACTTAAAGTGTGTTCACCCCAAAGAAGGTGGAAGCATTCTTGTTCAAATACATGAGGGTGTGGCAGACCATCAAGGAGGAAGGTCATTGGCATACCGAGCTATTTCACAAGGATATTGGTGGCCCTACATGCAAGCGGATTCAGAGAAGTATGTCAAAAGTGCGAAAAGTGTCAAGTTTGATCAAATTCACCAACCCGCAAGAGAACTCCTACCCTCACTAGTCCATGGCCTTTCGCAATGTGGGGCTTGGACATAGTGGGACCACCCCAACAAAGACCAGCAACAGAAGTTCTTTCTTGCAATGACTACTTCACAAAGTGGGTGGAAGCGAAGCCTTGGCGTCAATCAAGGAAAAAAGATGTGAAGAAGTTTGTCCGCGTATCATTACTCATGGCATACCAAAAGCGTTGATTTCGCATAACCAAGACTCGGTTTGATGGCAGAATATTCAGAAGCTTTTGTGAAGAGTATAAGATCGAGTTCTACAACTCCACACCAGCATATCCCCAAGAAAATGGACAGGCAGAGGCGTCAAACAAGGTAGTCTGGACGGATTGAAGAAAAGGTTGAAAAAGCCAAAGGCAAGTGGGCGTAAGAGCTCCCTCATGTTTTATGGGCTTATCGCACTACGCCACCTGGTCGGCATGGAAACTCCATTCTCCTTAGCTTATGGCATGGAAGCAGTCATTCCTTTAGAAGTCGGACTCCCCACAATTCGGAGCGAAAATTTTGATCCAGACTTAAACGCAGAAGCAATTGCATTAGAACTTGACCTCGCAGAAGAAAGAAGAGAAAGAGCATTGGTTCACATCGCCTCCTACCAACAAGAGTTATCTAGGAAGTATAACAAAACTGTGCATCCAAGGCAATTCAAGATCGGCGATTGGGTACTTCGCAAAGTTATGGGCAACACATTGGTCCCAGGAGATGGTAAGTTAGGACCCAATTGGGAAGGTCCTTACAGAGTGGTCGGACTAGCGGGCAAAGGGGCATACCACTTGGAAGATAAGGACGGCAAAGCAATTCCTAGGCCATGGAATACTGCCAATCTCAAGATATTTTACTTTTAGCTTTTTTCTTTTTTTAGTATGTGTAATTTTCTACTTTCTCAATAAAACAAGTCGATTCTTTTCAGTATATTTGTTTTCCGTAGAAAGTCGTTTTAGCAAGTTAGTAGCATTGTAAACATAGTTGGCCGGAATAACCAACTATTAACCCTCCTAAGCCCAGGATTAGGATCCAGGCTGCAGGACGTTTGGTCGGAATAACCAAACATTCTATTCTAAGCTGGCTGGAAAAACCAACTTAGAGGTTGGCTGGATTAAACCAACTCTTTGTACTCTTCAGCCGAAGTAAGTTATATCGGCTGAAGAGTGGTTGGCTGGATTAAACCAACTCTTTGTACTCTTCAGCCGAAGTATGGGCATGGCTGAAGAGTGGTTGGCTGGATTAAACCAACTCTTTGTACTCTTCAGCCGAAGTAAGTTATATCGGCTCAAGAGTGGTGGGCTGGATTAAACCAACTCTTTGTACTCTTCAGCCGAAGTATGGGCATGGCTGAAGAGTGGTTGGCTGGATTAAACCAACTCTTTGTACTCTTCAGCCGAAGTAAGTTATATCGGCTGAAGAGTGGTTGGCTGGATTAAACCAACTCTTTGTACTCTTCAGCCGAAGTAAGTTATATCGGCTGAAGAGTGGTTGGCTAGTAAGTTAGACAGCTAACCGAGATCACAGTTGCACAAACAAGTTCATGAAAAATTCACTACAAACTCAAGCATGCAAGTGAAAAACCGGAATAAGAGTTGATAATTTTTCATTGAACAATTAAGGGAGTACAACTGGGAGGCTATAGCCCGGTTACAACAGAGTTCAAAACAGAAGAAAGGAAAAAGTACAAGTTCAATCAAAAAGTTCATCTAGCTCGGCCTCCAGATTGCCCCCAAGGTCAGTTTGTGCTCCGGTATTTGCAGTGGGAAGAGTCTCGGTTTGTAGTTCGGGCGCCGCATTTTCAACCATTGAATCCAACCGAATTGATTGTTCGCCGGTTTGCTCTTGGAGGGCCGGAGTCTCAATTGCTTCTTCTTCATCATCATCTTCCTCATCAGATGAACCAAGAAATTGGTTCTGGATCTCGTCGGCATATTCCTTCAGCGAAGCCGGAATAAAGTACTCGGGAGCATTGTAGACCTCGGTTTCGGGTCCACAACCGAGCTTCTCCACGGCACTTCGCCAGCCGCACTTGAAGAACAATTCTTTGGCAGCCTCGCACTGCAGAGAATAGCCAGCTTCGGCTTCTTTAAATCCTTCTTTGGATGCACCCTCAACCTTCTTCTCCAGCTCCGTTATTTCGGCGTTCTTCTTGGTTTCAAGAGCCGCCATCTCCCACAAGTATTTATCTTTCGTTTCGGTCACGGCCCGCTGTTTGTCACTATCAGCCGAGGCAACCACCGTCGACGCTTACCTCGGCTTCTAGTTCGCCGACCTTTGCTTCGACAGGGCTACGGTAGTCCGGCCTCGGCATCCCTTATTGCGTGCCTGGTCGTTTTGCGAAGTTCCATTATTTGTCTATGTGCAATGGTGTTCTTTTGTATGGCCTGCGAAGGGAGAGTTCCTTGTTAGCCGAGATAAGAGTTGGAAAAATTAGACAGATCAAAGGAAAGAGTTTTTACCAAAATCATGGATTTGGTGGATGACCGGAGGGCCTTCAGCTCGGTGTTAAGCTGCTTACTATGGTGCTCCATGTCTTTGGGAAGACACACACCCCTGGCCAGGTTGAAGGCCAGTAGATGATCCTTGTCAGCAACAACGGAGTCATCTTCGTCGATATCTTGGTTGTTGAAGACGAAGGGTGGAGCCCATTTATTCTTTGGTACTGCTCGGTCAGAGGGTTCCGGTTGGAGGTGAAGTTCGGGGCTCGGTGGTAGGATGGGGTCAACCTCATCGACCAAACGCTGCTCGGTCTCAGTAGTCCGGGCGCGCTTAGCTCGGCGTGAGGAGGATGGTCATTGTGAGGAAGTGCTACCACGGTTTCTGGTTTGTTGAGTTGGTGGAACTGGAAATTAGTCGTGAAGCATGGCCTTCATCCGGTTTTTCTTCGCCATCTCCTGTTCGGCTGTGAGAGGCACGAGGATAATTTCTGGCAAGGTTGGGTCCGGTTCTGGTGGGTCTTCGAGGAGAAAATCTGTTACTCTTGCTTTTCGTCGGCCGGAGTATCGGTAGGTCGGCTCAAAGTCAAGAAGTTTTGCCCAACTTCTTTCTTTCACTCGGAGTGCGGCGCGGAGTACGGCAAGGTTGGGATGACCGTACTGGGAATGGAGGAAAGCTAAATCTGCAAAAAATGAATTAAGTGTTAGTTCGGTTAGAGAGCGGAAAACCGAAATAAACAAAGTAAGGAATGCAACCGAAGTATGAATACCGGGCTCTCCTTTCTTCCAGTTTATTCTTCGACCAGGGATCTGGGCCTGGAAGTCTTCAAAATTTCCGGAGACCCAGAAGAAGTCATCATCGTTTAAGTCCTTGTCCGGTGTGTGTTTTATTATTTTTTCTCGGCCACGGCGTATCCTCAAGTAATAGCACCAGCCGTCATTCTTTGAGCCTATTGAATATTGGTGTAGTATTTCGGCTAAACCGAGGTTGAGGCCGGTTTGTTGGTTTAAAGCGGCTATACCCATTATTATTCTGTATGTATTGGTGGACAGTTGTGTGGGGCATAGTCTGGTTTGTCTTAAAAATTCACATATAAGGGGCTGGACTGGGAATCTGAGTCCGGTCTCTACTATGGATTGAATGGTGAAGGGGACAAAGCCTTCATTGTCCCATGGATCTATATTTGGTTCGGCTAGTATGAGATTTACATCGGCTGGGATTTGGTAGTCCTTCCTAAAGTCATGCAGGCCTCCTGGGGTTTCTACAAGACATCTATATTTACCCATTTTATTGTATAAGTTATAAATAAGTTACTTCGGTTGAAAAGAGTGTGCTTTCGATGGCTTTCGAGAAGCGGTACTGGCAACCTAAGTCTGCAAAGTAGGAAAACAAGGAGTTAAGCACAGACCTTAGACCGTGCTTCAGAAACAAAGCAAGAAAAAGACTGGTTTTATTTCGCTCTACAGGTGCTATGGTGTTTACGTTGGTTTCTAGTAAGTGCTCGTTATCTCGGTTCCTGAATGTTCATTATCTCGGTTTCAGAGAAGGTTTTTTCTTACTTTATGCCTCAAGGGCGCTTTGAGTTCGGTTTAGAACTCAGAAGTCGCCTAGCCCCTAGGCATAGCTCGTCGAGACAGAATTTCAAAATTCAAAGTGTATTTTTATTTCGGCTAAGGAATATCAGATGGCCCTGGGGAACTACTGTGGTATGTTTTAAGTTCTAGTTCGGTTTCAGTTTGCCTAGACAGCAGAAACAGTATTCTAGTTCGGTTGAGGCATGGATAAAGATCGAAAGGGGTGTTCTACTAGCTAAATCAGTGTATTCAATATGTTCTTGTGGAGTTCTTCAAGAAGTATAAATATGAATGAAGAAAACACGAAATGTTTTGCAAAAACATACAACATAGGCTACCATGGATTGAAATGGAAACAGAAAACAAGAGAAGTAGAATGGAGTTACTTACCAGGAAGAAGAGGAGGTAGACTGGAGGATTGGAGCAGCAGCAAAGGGAGGCACGAGCTACAGAGGCAGCAGAGAGAGAGGAGATGAACAGGGTGAGAAGTGATTCTGAAATGAAGGGTTGGTTTTGGGTAAAAGGTGTTTTTGGAGGGAAGTATTCAAAAAGCGTGAAACACAAGGACGGCGTTACAGCTGGGGGTGGCCAATCAGGGTTTGCCACGTGTCATTGGAAGTACAAAGCGTTTGATTTACTGGCCCGAAGGACGTTTGACCGGATGCAAGACGCCCACGTTTAGCTCGGTTGAATAAACTAAAGGGTCTTAGCGCGGCTGGAGAGGCTAATGGGTGTTTTAGCTCGGCTGGAGAGGCTAAGACTAGCTCGGTTGGTAGACAGGTAATCCCAATCATGCTTTGCAGATGGAATTAAGGGCAATTGAGAGGCAATTTATCTTGAATTGGGCGAAATGGTCTTGGGCCGAGGTAAAGTGGCGGCGAATGGCCAATGGGAGTTACTCCGGTTTGGAGATATAGCTTCTATGTTAGACCGTTGAATGTTAGTCCGACGCATGAGGTTTACTTTTTACTCCGGCTTGGAAGTATCTTTGTTGGTAGTTCGGTTAAGACATATGATAACCGAGGTGTACCAAGCCCATGAGGGCTTTGGTTTGGAGATAGTTCTACCAACTCTCTTATGGTTAGCTCGGTCCAAACATGGAAAACCAAGGTAAGAGACTCCTATGGTTAGCTCGGTTTAGGCATGGAAAACCGAGATAGGAGGAATAGTAAGTGTTTGATCTTGAGATGTTACTTGGTCTGAAGTAGTCCGGTCGTAGAAGAACCATCTCACTTGGTTTAAGCGAGGAGGAGGGTGTTGGAAGATAAGCATTATCTTCCAAGAGTATGAGTTCTAGGAGGACTCTATGCAAGGAGGAGTAATCCTAGAAGGACTCTACACTTGGAGGAGTGAGAATCCTACCAGGATTGTGCCACGTGAAATCTATATAAGCTCATCAATAACACCTTTGGAGAGGTAATACAATTTTGCTCCCTGAATACATTGAGCTTTTGCCTTCTTGTCTTGCTTACTGACTTAGGCATCGGAGAGGTTTCCGGCACACACCCGCCGGCTAGCTCACGTTGATATTTTCAGGTGGTGGAACGACATCGTACAGAGGAACGAAGACTTGGTCAACAGGATTATACGAGAATGTGAAATTCTTTCCCATACAAATATCCATAACCATCAAAATAGCATCCCACAGTGGCCAAAAACCATGTGTGTATCCTCTGTGTTTCCAGTTGTGTGTTTCCAGTTTCTAAAAACATAGTTCTATATTTCCAGTTGCTAAAAACACCTAACGAAGCTAAAACTACAAAGCAAAAACCAGCCGAACCAGTTTAGAAACACCTTGAACAAGCCATCTGTTAAACACAAACCAAAATTATGGAAATAGGTTATTAAATACAAAAATATAGAGATAATCCAATATATGTCAAAACAAAACATCAATATCCATAACCATCAAAATAGCATCCCATAATGGCCAAAAACCATGTGTGTATCCCGTGTGTTTCCAGTTGCTAAAAACAAAACCACTCCCCCGTATTGTATGGGAGGGACAAACCAACAGTTAGCAAAAATAGTATATGCAGTCCAAGATAAAAACAAACACAGAAAAAAAAAAAGAGAAACAAAAAAAAAATTGTTTAAATTGAAAACAAAGTCACTGATCCGACAACGGTAGAGGAGGCTGCTGCATTTGAAGAAGGGACAAAATCTGAGCAAATTACATGGAGAACTGAGCAACAGAGTGCTCAATATAGCCAAAAGATGCCTCTAAAGCAGTAAGCCACGCATCTGTGGAGGTTTCAAGGTCGGTGAGACCAACATCATATATGTCCATCAGACTATCCAAACGATCCAAGCGGGAAAAGATGGCATGCTCAATCTGGTGTAGCTATCCCCGGATAGACTGAGCTGGATGGGGGTACTCCCTCTCACCAGCAACAGCGGCGTCATATTCAGCTTCCTCTACCAAAGGGTCTTCACCTGTACCAGAACCACCCACCCTAGAAGTACCTACCTTAACATTCGCCTGACTTTAGGAGATGGTCTTTTTGGTGAAAGGTTTGATAGGGGTGGCAAACTCATCCTCATCAAAAGTAATTAAGGACTACAAGTTGAGTAAGAAAGCGGTTGATAAGACAACCATAAGGTAAACCTAAGATTTTTTTCCTAAAAGCAGTAATCATTTTTTGAAGAATGAGGAAGATCAATAGGTAGTTGACGGTCAATACAATAGAGAATATACCCATGGTCTTGGTTAATGTCGGAACTATGGGCGGTGATAATAAGATTGGCATTGACTATGAGGTTAAGTAACCTAAAGTAGGGAAGAAGTTTGTTCTGTTTGATGAGTGCCCCTTTAACCCAAACTTTAGGGGTGCCACAAAGCTCAGAAGTAGTGTCATTGAAATCATAGGTAGGATTGCCAAGAAAAAGGGTAATGGCAATTGGTGACCAAGGGAATGGCTAACAACTCACGAATTTTGTCTTCGTTTATGATGATTTCTTTTGACTGGACCCAACTGTTAAAGGACAGACTGATATCATTGACCCCTTCAATGTTACAATAAAACTCCCACACCCAATCCAAATTTTGGCTTCCCGAGAAAGAAAGAACGAGATCACCTCCTAAGGGTTCAAACACTGGGCAAATAGGGATAAACTCAATGTTATTGGGTTGAACATTCCTTTCGAGGTGGACAGTCCAAGAGGTGTAGAATTCTCTAAAGGACTTGGCTTTGGCTAGGGAGGGAAAACGGTCAGGGTTATACTAGGGTCAGCTCGCTGTAGATTTTCAGCGTTTAGAGGTTAACATAGCTAAATCCAATAACACACCCAACCCACCAAATGCAAAACAAAACAGCAAACCTCACCAGTGACAAAACCATTAATATCAAAATCTAAAAACAGCATGAAGATGTAGCAATTGACACACATAGATAGAAATAGAGGGAAACAATGCTTTATGAGAAAAATGGGAGTGGCAGCAATAAGATGGCAGCAAAATAAATCAAAGTAACACCACTCAAAACCAGCAGGAGGGCACTAGAAAAAATAGGCAGTAATAATCCACGCATAAAACAAAATCAACCCCCAAAATGCCCAAACCGACTGTGCAATTGTGTGAACAAATGAAGACCTAGAATAGGAACAATGATGAAATAGAAAAAACAAAAAGAAAAAAAGAAAAATTAAAAAAAAACCCGAAACAAAAACTAATGACAATCAAGAATGATCACAAGAAAAGTTTACCAAAACTGAGGAAGAGGCACAAAACCCACAATAAATTGGTCATTAAGTGAAAGTATGAAGAAGGGGGATGGGATTGCCCTAGGAGAGAGAGAAGCCACAGAGATTTGGGGAAAATGGGATTGGAAAGGATAGTGAGGAATATAAACCAGGGTTTTTCGCTCGAGCGATAGTTTATCCGCTCAAGCGAACTCACTAATGCGCGTAACTATGCTCAACCCAAGATTTGTGCGCTTGAGCGTAGAATGCATGCTCTTAGAAGTTAGACCCCTCTGCAAAAGCACTGGATGTAATGATTTACCACTCGAGCGTAAGAAGCTGAGCTCAAGCAGGGGAGAAACAAATGCATGCCCTGAAAACCCCCTACTAAGCATTTGAAAACAACTCATCCAACAAGGTATTTCTTGAGACAAGAGATGATCAGTATGATGGCAATAATGAGACACTAAAATGAAATAATCCACATGCCATGAGGCTCGTAATTTGGCAGTTTTGACAATATGAAGCACGATATCATGAGCAAAACAGGTAAACATGGATCAATGAGCATAAGCAACATATGAATGCACAACTTAAAGGCAAACATGAGAGCTTACAAAATGAATGTGTGTGTGTGTGTGTGTATGTGTGTAATCCTTGAGAGGCCACAGAGCTAGAGTTAATCCTAGTAGTGATCGGATGGCTTGACCTTCGGCAAAAGAATCTAAACATCACTGAGGAAAGTCAAACTACTAGGAATCAAGGGGTATTTGTTGAGTAAAAGCGAAGGCTCCCCCTCAATCAATGAGTCTCTTTTTTTTTTTAAACTTTTCTTTCTTCTAGGCATTCATTGGTGCCTTGCACGCTCAAGAGTATGGAGACCAAATCAGAGAAGCATGGAAACAATGAAGATGGCCTGGTTGGTGCCTCTAAGGTAGCCTTTTCCTAATGCCCGGACTACAAAGAAGTGAGGGAGAAATCATGGAAGTGAATATGGATAGTGGATGCTTAAGAGACTCAAAATCACCCATGATATGCCAGTATAAGTCAATTCCTTCAAAAAAGCATAAAAAGATAATGTTAGAAGTCTATAGAGAAATTCAATCACTTATGCGAAAACTCCTGCATCAGTTTCTCTCAAGAATATGTACATAATGAGATCATGAATTCAATGAGCATATATATTCAAAATGAGCTATGGACAAAGATATATGAAATCTTGCAACCAGCATGAAAGGTGCTCATTTAAGTCTATGAGCAAAGATAACAAGATTCAATGGCAATAAGATTACAGCATCCAAGTACACACAAAGCCAACCACTCTCACCCACTCAAGCAACAAGTCACACTCTAGTTAATAAGTACTACACCCAAGGTCTTTCTCAGGAACTCAAACCTAAAAAGATCAAAGGGTTTTGTAAAAATATCAACTTTTTGATGCTTAGTGGGTACATGTTCAAGAACTACAAGGCTCTTCTCAACTAACTCTCGAATGAAATGATGACGAATATCAATATGTTTAGTGCAAGAGTGATAGATTGGATTTTTAGAGATGTTGATAGCACTAGTATTATCACAGAAAAGGGTGAAAGTGTCCTGGTCTATACCATAATCATGATGCATTTACTTCATCCACAACAACTCTCTACAATAATGTACTTAGCCTCGGCGGTCAAAAGAGAGATGGCATTTTGCTTTTTGCTATACCAAGCAACCAAATTATTCCTAAGGTAAAAATACCCTTCGGATGTGCTTTTCCGATCATTAGTACACCCTGCCCAGTCAGCATCAGAAAAACCAATGATTTCGGCTGTAGTGTCAGTCGAGAACCAAAGCCCATACCCCAATGTCCCACTCACATACTTAATGATGCGTTTGAAAGCAAGAAGATGAGACTCTTTAGGACAGACTTGGTAACGGGCATAAACACCTACACTAAAAGCAATGTCAAGCTGACTGGCTGTAAGGTATAGAAGACTCCATATCACGCTTCTATAAAGAGTATGATCAACATTCATACCAGAGGAGACTTTAGAGAGGTGAACACTAGTGCTCATGGGAGTTTGAGCATGTTTGGCCGACTCTAGACCGAACTTAGTCACAAGATTTTTGGCATACTTGGTCTGAGAAACAAACATATTCGAAGGTGACTGTTTAATTTGGAGACCCAAGAAAAAAGGAAAGTTCCCTCATCATGCTTATTTCAAACTCATGTGTCATGCAATTCGAGAAATATTTTACAAGAGTATTAGAAGTGGATCGAAACACAATATCATTAACATAAATTTGAGCAACAAGTATATTAGACTTAGTATATTTCACAAATAAAGTTTTGTCCACACTACTCCTTTGAAAGTCACTGTCAAGAAAGAAGGTAGTAAGTCTATCATACCAAGCCCGAGGAGCTTGTTTCAACCTATATAAAGCCTTGTCTAACTTATAGACATGGTTTGGAAATTTTTGGTTCTCAAACCTTTTGGTTGCTCAACATAAGCGTCTTCTTTCAAGTATCCATTCAAAAAGGCACTTTTCACATCCATTTGAAACAATTTGAATCCTAGAAAGCATACAACACCAAGTAAAATACGAATAGATTCGAGACGTGCAACCGAGGCAAACATCTCATCATAGTCAACACCCTCTACTTGTGTGTATCCTTGAGCAATCAACCAAGTTTTATTTCTAACCACAGTACCATTCTCATCAGATTTATGTTTAAATATTCACTTGGTACCTATCACATTCATGTCTCTAGGTCTGGGAACAAGAGTCTAAACTTTGTTACGTTCAAATTGACCTAATTCTTCATATATTGCATTGACCCAACTATCATCTTATAGGGCCTCTTTTATATTCTTAGGTTCAATTAATGAAACATAACACATATGAGATACCTCCTCCCAAATTTGTTTTCGGGTTTTCATTCGGTCTGAGACATTTCCAATCACCTGTTGAGCTGGATGATTCAATTTTACCCTTGTTGATGGTTTAAACCAGGACTGGTACTGATTTAAGCATCAGTGGTGGTGTCTCTTTGTGCACTCTTTGGACTAGGACTTGCCATAGGGGTTGGTGTTAGTTCATCTTCTTGAGCTTGGCCTTGTGCTTCTCCTTCACTTTGTGCCACATGAGCACTTTCTTCTTCTTCATGTATAGATATAGTAGGAGAACCTATGTCATCTACCACTACATTGATCGATTCCATTAAAGATAAAGTATGCAGGTTATAGACACGAAAAGCTCTACTAGTAGTCAAATACCCTAGAAAAATTCCTTTATCACTTTAGGAGTCGAATCTGCCCAAAGGCTCTCTATCTTTGAAAATATAACAATTACTTCCAAAAGTTTTGAAGTATTTTATATTAGGTTTCAACCCATTCCACAATTCATAAGGAGTTTGTAAAGTGCCGGGCCTTGAATACACATGATTCACAACATAGACAACGGTATTTATGGCTTCAACTCAAAACTTAGAAGGAACTTTCTTGCTAAGGAGCATGATCCTAGCCATGTCTTGAACAACCTTGTTTTTCCTCTAACAACTTCATTTTGCTGTGGAGTAATAGGTGCAAAAAATTCATGCTCATACATATCACAAAAATCCAAGAACAAGTTATTTTCAAATTCATGATCATGATCAGTTCGAATTCTTATGATACGCCTAATAGAAACATCTTGTTCATTCTGGATTTTAAGAACTAATGACTTGAAAGCATCAAACGTATCAAAATTTTCTCTTAAAAAGTTAATCCAAGAAAAACGAGTATAATCATCAACAGATAAAAAAATATATCTTTCACCTCCAATGATTTCAGTACGAGTGGGTCTCATAAGGTTCTTATGAACAAGTTCAAGAAGACGCTTGGTTGCTAAGCTATTCACCTTTTTGTGAGGGGCACGAGTTTGCTTCCCTAATTGATATGACCCACACACATGGTTTACATTCTTATCTATTTTGGGTACTCCTCTCACAATCTCCTTGTTGGCAATCTTAATTAGGTCTTTGAAACTCATATGACCTAATCTTTGATGTCACAAGTCAAGGTTACTTATGATGGCCGAATGACAAGTGAGATCATTTGTGGTAACAATCCCATAGCAGTTTTAGAAGTGTGAACCCCACGTATGACAATATTTTCCTTTTTATCCAAAATTTCACATTTATTTTTTGAAAATAATACGTCATGATGAGAATCACACATTTGACTAATGCTCAAAAGATTATCTTTAAGGCCATCAATAAGTAGGACATTTTCAAGCTTGGGAAGACCAGTCACACTTATAAAGCCCTTACCAATGACTCTAGAACTGTCGCCATCTCCAAAGGTAACAATTCCTCCTTCATATTTCTCAAGTAGGATTTATCATCTGACATGTGATAAGAGCACCCACTATCAAGATACCACATGTGTGAGTCACGTGCTTTCAGTTTAGTATGAACAACAAAACAAGTTAGGTCACTCTTTTTCACCCATAACGTTTTGGTCTTAACAGAAGCGGGACTGACAGTCTTAGTAAAAGTCGTAGCATTGTGAACAAGTTTTACATCCCTTTTGTTGATTTTACTCTCTTTAGGTTGATGGAGAGATTTATCATCTTGTTGAACCTTTAGCTTTCCCTTTCCTTGAGTCTTGATGTCATGTGATATAGAGGTATTTCCCTTTTGAGATGTTGCATCACCATAGCCTATCCCACATTTGTCACAACTAATTTGTTGAGACCCTATGATGTCTTCTAGTGTTTTTGACCATTTGTTCCACGTATCAATCGTGGCTCTAACATCTTTGAGTTCTTCTTCTTTCTGACCAACAAGTTCTTCCAGTGCAACTTGTGTCATCTCAAGAGATTCCATATTCTATTCATATGTGGCATAGATTTTCAGAAGTTCATTCCTTTCAATTTAACAGGTCGAGAGCTTTGCACAAAGATCTTGTCTATCACTCGAGACCTTGATGACATCTTTCCTTGCTGCTGAAATCTTTTTCTTTAGCTTGACATTCTCACTCTCACATGCTTTGAGTTTGATAGTGAGTTTGTCATTCATCTTGGATAGGTTTAGAGATTAATTATATAGCTTTTCATAGGCTTGTTGAAGTTCATCACCATCACTCTCATCATTATCTTCTGAGGTTTCATTATCTTCTTTTTAGTCTTTTTCCTCGAGCGCATCCAGTCGGGCAACTAAGGGATGAACATTGCTGGATGATTGTGAAGATGACTTTTCTCTTTCATGGAATCGCATAAGAACATCCTATGCTTCTTTGTCATTCTTGCAGTGAGCAATCCGTTGTTTTTCTTCTTCAAAAATGGTTTCACAGATGGTGTTCAGAACTCTTTCACTGCTTTTCATGTCAGCTCTTTCAATAGAATTCCACTTCTGAGTCTGCATGCTAACCTTTTGGTTGGTGATCGGATCGATTACAAATGGTGCTTCAACATTCTCCTCAATTGTACGCCAACCCTCAGAATCAAAGGCTCTAAGATAGACTCTCATTCTACACTTTCAACATAAGTAATTGCTCTCATCAAAAGTAGGAGCACGATGCATACTAGGCCCACGAGAAACACAACTGGTTTTGTAGTTGATTGAGTGACGCAAGATTAGAATTCCATGTAGGTACTATCCCTATCTGCATCAAATTCGGTTTCTTCAGCTTCTTTCTCTGACTCGCTTTCATCATCCTAAGTCACTGTGTAGACTTTCTTTCGGTTCTTTTTCGATGGACATTCAAGTGCGATATGCCCAAACCTTTGGCATTCATAGCACTTGATACCTTCTCCTCGCACATTCTTCTTCTCGGTTATCAGAGAACCTTTTGGTGGAAAAGTCTTGCTTTTTTCATTACCCTTATCTTTTGAACTAGAGTCCTTGAAATTAGGCTTCTTTTTCTTTAATTTTTTTTGAACTGTTTAGTAAACATAGCCGTCATTTCAAACTCTAGATCAATTTCAACCTCAGGGTTCTTAGTAGTCTCATGAGCACTAGTAAAAGCCACACTATCTTTTTGTTTTTTCTAAGAAATCTAATGGGTTTCATAAGTCTAGAAGTTTCCAACCAATTAATCAAGCTTAAGGTTCTCAACATCTTGAGCCTCCTCTATAGATGCCACTTTTGATTGGAACCTATCGGGTAAGGACCTCAAAATTTTTCTAACAACTTTAGATTCGGGAATTTTTTCACCGAGTATGAAACAGGAATTCACGATGTCACTAAGTTTGGCATAAAAATCATCAAACGTCTCATCATTTCACATAAAAAAGAGTTTCAAAGGAAGAGGTGAGACATTGAAGTTTTGATCATTTAACAACAGTAGTATCCTCGTGAATTGTTTCAAGGATGTCCCAAGCCTCTTTTGCTACTTCACGCGCACAAATACGACAAACTCTTCTAGTGTGACGGAGCAAAAGAGAGAAGTGAGCGCTTTGTTGTTCAAACTTGCGTTTTGATAATCAAATGCGTCCCATTTATCAAGTGGTTTAGGGATATCAACACTATCGAAGGTGACACTAGGTTCACTACATCCATAGATGACACAGTGCCAAACTTTCTCATCAATAGATTTTAAAAATGCCCTCATGCGAGCTTTTCAATAAGAATAGTTTGTCTCGTCAAATAAAGGAGGTCTATGGGTCGAGTTACCTTCGTGAATTGAATCCATGACACGAATCACACAAAATAACACTCTTATAGTTTTATTAAAAACAAACAGTGACCTATTCTGATACCAATTGAAAAACTACGTGATTTGTGATTCGTAACAGATTTAATTGCAACAGTTCCCAAACAACCACAACTAACAATCTAAACCATTAAACACATACGAAAGTGATTTAGATTGTTGTTTCACAAATAATAAATCAACATAAACAATTTTTACGTGAAAAAAACTACAGTTGGAGCACCTCTAATTATGATAAAAAAATCACAGGTGAAACCACTAATCAATCTACTATGAAAAAAGAAAGAACACAAATTACCAAACAATTTCCCAACCTCTGTAAACTTGTCTTCAACAATCCGTGTCTCTTTCACCAATGCCTTCGTCTCGGAATTGATTAGCTTGATATCGAATCCACAACATGCATATCGAATCAACAACTACAAGCAACTTCAAACTCCTTCAAAGACTCCACACTTGAATCTCCGGAATCCACAGAAGAACAACACTTTTATATTGAACAATCGAACAATCGTTTGATGTATACTTATCAAACTATGAGTTAAACTCAAACAAACATCAAAGAAACTAGCAAAGATGCTCTAAAAGAAAACCCTAATTGCCTAAAGGAAGATTTGGAAGTCATACCCTAGAATTGCACTTGTTCGTAGCTTTATAGTAGACAAATTCACGATCACCGCTCGAGTACAGGAATTGCCGCTCAAGCGGTGTGACTTAAACGTGTGTTTCTAAACAAGGATTTATGCTCGACTTTGGAATGTTCGCCAAGCGTAAAAACACAACTCCCAATACTTTTGCAAACAAACCAAAGATCTAAGAGTGAAGGTTTTCCGCTTGAGCGATAAAGCCAAAAACAGAGGAAAAATACAACTTTCAAAACCAAGTTTGTTCACGGAATTGGCAACACATAGGGACCTAACAAATTTGAGATCTACAGTTTCAGCAATCATCAACAAGGTTACCAAAATAGTCCTGCAATAGTTTAAGAAATTATATATAGGGGTTTATTTTTGGTTTTTAGATAAAAATCAAAAGAATGAATTGTAGATATAGATATATAGGTACATGCAAAGACAAGTAGAGAGAAGAACACTCTCTGAGTTGTTTGACGGTCTCATTATTCTCACAACCACCAAACCCAATCATAACCCTCTCACCTTCGGTCGGCTCTCCTTCTGATATTTATCAACATGATAGCACTGATATATCCCTTCTGAACGAGCAACCATTGCTTCTAATAATGGCTTAGATCCAAGTTTGAGAACCAGAGTGAGATCGATTGTGTTGGGGTAGCAACCTAAGCTTATAGGTCGAACCTCTTTTTTGGATCTCCATCCACCTCTCGATCTGCTTTGTGTACTCGAACTGCCTCTATATCACCAGATCTATCACCATCACGCCGGTGTTGAAGTAACAAGGGTTTCAGCTGGTGAATGTGCCAAAGGGATATAGTTAAAGAGAGAGGAGGTGGCATCAGAGTCAGAGAGGATAGAGGTGTTGGCGATGAGGATGTAGGCCGTGGTGAGGAAGTCGACAATGCCAGCACGGAGATCTGTTGTGAAAGTGATGTTAATTTGATGGTCTTAAAGAGAAAGAGAAAGTGAGACGAGAGAGATGGAGAGAGTGAGAGAGGAGGGGGGAAGGTAATAGGGTTTAAGATCTTTTGAAATGGTTGATTGGGTATATATGGGTAATTTGGTCATTTCATATAACCATGCTTTTATGGACATAATAGTTTAGAGCGTAGACTTTTGAACAATAAAAATTAAAAATTAGATTTATGGACGGAGTGTCATTTTTATTATTTATTAAATAAGATAAGGTATACATTGGACCTAAATCTCCATTTGGATTAGAGAGCGTTGTTTGGGCTTGTGGGATCCATTACGGGTTCTATTTCAATCATTCAAATCGATCATTTTATTAGATTTTCTTTTGTATATATCATCTACAAAAAAAAAAAAAAAAAAAAAATTATGATGTAACTTATTCAATATGTCATACTTGTTATTAAAAAAATAGATGATTTATTTTTAAAATACACTCGTCGTTTATTTTTATAAACAATTGTGATAAATTAAATAAATTACAATTGTTGGATTGATCTAATTATGCATATAGATGATATACACTAAGAGCCTGACAAAATAAATTATTCAAATTATTGAAAAAAGACTTGTAGTAAGCCTCACGGGCTTAACAGTACCCTCTAATCCATAATATATGCATATATATAGGTGTGTACCATGGCCGTATGCACCTTTGTATTTGTGGTCTTTGGTTATAATTTTTTGTGGTATTAGTTATAACTCATTATAATGTTAGTTATGATATTATTTTAGTTATAATCTAAAAAATCTTTAGTTATATCTCATGTGATATTTGGTTATAATTTTTTTTTTTTTTTAGTTATGACCGAAAGTAGGATTTAGTCACCACTAGGGGTGCAAACGAGTTGAATCGAATCAAACCGAGCAAAGTTTTAGTATATTTGAGCTTATTTATTAAATTTTTAACGAGTCCAAACTTGAGCTTAAGCTTAATAAAAATTTAATGAATTGAGCTTTAACTGAGTTAGTTTAGACTTGACTCGAGCTCGAGCCTAAGCCTGTGCCTGTTCATGAGCTTTAACGAGTTAAAAAAAAATTATAAATTCATATTTGCGTATAAGACTAAAGTTATAATTGAAATTTTGATTATATAATTATATATATAATATATATAAGCATACTAAAACAAAAGTCAATATTTAAGTAAAATAATAATATTTACCACCACTATTATATAAATGTATCATCTATAGTTAGCTATTATTTATATTTATATTTTTTAAATATATAAATAACATATTTTGTTTTATTTTTAATACATATTTTTACATTATTTAATATATAAATAATAAATGTTAAACAAATTAGCTAACGAACCGAGCTAACGAGTCAAACTTTAGTATGTTTGGACTTATTTATAAAAAATTTAACGAGTTTGAGCTTGACCTGGACTCCAAAAAAAATAAAAATAAAAATAAAAAAATAACGAACCGAGTTCGAACGATTCCTTATTGAGTCGAGTTTGAACTTGTTCACAAACGATTTTATTCATTTGAAACGTTAGTTAGTACAAATAGCATAACTTACACATGGTAGACACTCTTTTGAGAGTGTATACCATAACATTATCCTGATATATATTTTTTTAGATGTGATATTATCCTAATATTTATTACATGTCAATACACATTAAAAAAAAAAAAAAAAAAAAAAAACTAGTGTGTTTGGTTTTAGTTTTTTGAATTCGATTTTCTGAAAATTGAGTTTTTTTATTTTTTATTTTTTGTGTTTTTTATTTTTATTTTTTGTTTTTAGTGAATATTTTTTTTAATTTTAAGCATTTTTTAAAACTTTTTTAGATGTCTCTTACTTAGATGTATTTAAAAAATAAAATATTTGTGAAAAAATAATTTAAAAAATTCATAAATACACAAAAATATAAAAAATATATTGAATTTTTATATATATATTTTTTTGTACTTTTGGTATTTAGTGAATTTTTTAAAGATTTTTTTCACGAAAATTATACTTTTTAAGTGTTTTTACGTTAGGTGTGTCTAAAAATAAAAAAAAAAATACTTAAAATATAAAAAAATTCAATAAAAAAAAAATAAAGTATAATTTTTTTTAAAAGTGTTTTCAAAAAATTAAAAACAAATATGATTTCGATTCAAAAAATTAGATTCTGTGTCAAAAAGATGGTTGATTAAAATCAACCAATTATCTTTTTGACATGTCACTACACTAAAATCTAAAAAATGGATATAAAAAGTAAAGTTGTATGTTATTTTCTTAAAAAAATAAAGTAATTAAATGAAATCGATGATAATAACATTTCTTATATGGATAGAGTTTAATCTCTCTCTCTCTCTATAAATTGGACATGTAAAGGTGTCACGCTTAGAACTCATAACCATAGGTGAGCAAATCCCTTCTCTCTCTCTCTCTCTCTCTCTCTCTCTCCATGGTTAGAACTCATAAACATAGCTAAGAAATCCTTCTGATCTTTCTCCTCTCTCACTTCTCTCTTTTGAATTGTGAACTGTGATAACAGAGATGGCTGAGATTGCAGGAGCTAATGGTAACCATGGAATGTCTTTGAACATAAAAGATGATGATATGAATCACGAACTCCCAACCTCTTTGCCCAAAACCAATGAAGACTCCAGCTGCTGTAGTTTAATCACTATTCCTTTCCTGCAAAAGGTGATCCTCTCTCTCTGTTCCTCTTTCTCGTTTAACTAATCCCCTGTTTCTGTTTGGCTTCTAAGAAAACCCAATGAAAAGAAAATGAACATTAGAAGTAATTAAGTTCATTAGAAAGTAAATTTTTTCAGTCTCCAACCTTCCAAATCTCCAATTATCCAAAAGTTTATGAAAAGACTGAAAGGGGACACTTTTTTAGAAAATGGCTTCCAGATGGAAAGGAACAGTTCGAGCTCTCAAATTGTGTTATCACCACAAATTTTAGATTTTGTCTAGTCAATAACCCATTAAATATTAGGTGGTTTTTTTATTTTTGCTTGATTCTAATATTTGATTTCTAAGTAGATGAGTAAAGTCGAGCTATTAAATTATGAAAAAATGTCGACAACGCAAGCATTCATTGCTTGAACTTGACCTCCAGTTTGAATCCGTGAATAGAAGGCAAGTTCAACTCTTTGTCTATTGGAATGGGTTCCCTCTCGTCCACTTTGTAAATTGGATCATATTGTTAGATTTGTGGGGTCTATCATGGATCACGTTTCGATAATCTGAACCGTGCAATGTGAAGAGCTTGTTGAGTACTTCATTCTTGTGAAAAATCACATTGATTGAATATTTATAACCCATTGATTGGAATATATTTTTGTTAATAACTTATTTTTAAAATCATATTTACTGTTGACAACATGTGTTGCGATCAATGGCTATTGATATCCAATCAATGTAATTTTTTGCAGAGATAAAATATTTAACGAGCATTACACATTAAAAGGTTCGGATTATCGAAACAAGATCAATAATAAATCTCATGAATATAACAGTACGATCTAATCTACAAAACAGACTGTAGGGAAGGGCTTCCCTTTTTTATTATTAGTTCATAAGTTTTGACGAAAGTAACTATTGGCACAGAAAATAATTTGTTTTAAATGCCTCCCTTTTTTATTATTAGTTCATAAGTTTTGACGAAAGTAACTTTTGGCACAGAAAATAATTTGTTTTTAGGAGGCAGATCCCCTTTAGTTTGAGCCCGTGAACCGTCAGATTTCACGAGTGTCGTTTTTGATAATTTAAATAATTTATTTTATTAAATATTTTATTTAAAAAAAAAAGTCTATTTGATAATTATAATTTATTTAATTTATTATGTTTTTTACTAAAAAATGAAAGGAAATTGTATTTTAAAAAATAAATTACATATTGGTTTGGTGATAAACGTAATAAATTAAATAAGTTACATTTATTGAATTGACCAAATATTTTTGTGAATGAAATACACAAAATATCCGACAAAATTAACGATTCAAATCATTAAAACGGGATACGTGATGGGCCCCAAAAGCCCAAACAGTGGCCACTAGTCTAGATTTTGGATTTGAAGGGATCCTTCTCCCTTTAAAAAAATATGTATAAAAAAATTTGGAAAAATTACAAAAAAAAAAAAAAATTCTTCACGACTTGAGTCTTATAAAAAAAATAAATCTTTTAATTTCTAATTTTGTCAATTTAAATCTTAATTTTTTATTTTTTTTTTCAATATATGCCATCTACCTATTTTTGTTGGGTAAAATTAAATTTTTTATTTTTTTTCAATATATACCATCTACCTATTTTTGTTGGGTAAAATTGAACCACCCCCCCCCCCCCCCAACCAAAAAAAAAAGTTAGTCATTAAACTCAATAGAAAAAAATATTTTTGATAATTTCGTACATCTACATTAATATAATGACTAGGATACCATTATTTGCCATTTTTACTAAACGAAAATAAATAAATGGTTTACGGGTAAACAAATCAAAATATTAAAGTTTAAATTGATAAAATTAAAAATTAAAAATTAAAAATTTATTATGTTACAAAACTCAAACTTTGAAGTTTTTATTTATAATTTCTCTAAAAAAATTTATATAAAGTTTAGATTCATTCTGTGTGCGGTGGTGTTTGTTGAATTTACAGTTGGTCGCGGAGGTGTTAGGGACATACTTCTTAATATTTGCAGGTTGTGCGGCGGTGGTGGTGAATTTAGACAAGGACAAGGCGGTGACGTTTCCCGGAATATGTATAGTGTGGGGGCTGGCGGTGATGGTGCTGGTTTACTCAGTTGGGCACATCTCTGGTGCCCATTTTAACCCAGCAGTCACCATTGCTTTTGCTACTTGCAAGAGGTTCCCCTGGAAACAGGTATACCTACCACTTCCTATTTCCTTGCAAACTGGTAAACTAACACTAACCAACTCTCCATTGTGTTTGAGTGCACTGTTTTGTATTGAGCTAACAAATTAATCAACTTCAAAGTCAGACCTATTAAATAAACAACAAGGCTAAATCGTCACTGAGTTTACGTCAAATTTGACGAACATATACTAAATTTAGTAAAATATATACTTTAATAAAAAAATGATGGTAGCAATACATAAACTTTTGTTTGCTTAAATTTCTATTGAATAAAAAAAAAGGTAAATTATACTTACCTCCCTTGAGGTTTATCTTAATTATAGATACTTTTTTTGTAGTTTCAAAAATTACACAGACTTCCCTTACTTTTAAAAATAATAGCCAGATTTCCCGTTGTCTCAGAAGAATGTTACAAAAGTAACCAAAAAGAGTGACATCAGCAACAATAAACACAAAAATGCCCAAAATACCCTTCCATCCCTTATAAAACAGTACACACCCTTGTAACTATTTCCCTCCAATTTTTTAGTACTTGTAAACTTTTCATCCAAACAACATGACAATGATGAATATTATTTTACACAAGTTAATTTTTTTATATATGTATATGTTTTGAATTGCCTTGTACCAGCAATGTTAGTTATTTAAAAATTAAGTTTGCACCCAAAAAAGAAACAAATCATGTGAAAATGATGAGCATTTTTTTTACTTTTAATTTTTTACAGAAAATTAATTTTTCTTTTTCAATTTATTTTTTTTTCAAATTGATTATGAAAATTAAACCAATAAAGTGTTATGATTCACTTTCCCTATATAGTGTGTGTATATATGCTTTGAATTGCTTTGTACTGGGAAGGTTGGTTATGACAGTATAATACTTTGAGATTTAAATAAAAAATAAAAACCAAAAAGAGAAATAAAAATAAGAATTCTAATAGGAAACAAAAAGAGAAATAAAAATAAAAAATCTAATATGTTTGGTTTCAATTTTCTAGATTCAATTTTGTAAAAATTTAATTTTTAATTTTTAATATTTTCTGTTTTTAATGAATATTTTTAAAATTTTAAGCAATTTTTTTTTGATTTTTTTACTTTTTTAAATGTACCTTACTTAGATGTATTTAAAAAGTAAAATATTTATAAAAAAATATTTTAAAAAATCAATAAATAATACGAAAATATATTGGGTTTTGGTTTTTTTTTTTTTTTTGGTATTTCATGAATTTTTTAAAGATTTTTTTTCACTAATATCTTTTTAAGGGTATTAATGTCAGGTGTATCTAAAAATTAAAAAAATTATTTAAAATATTAAAAAACAATTAGTGAAAATAAAAAAATACAAAAAAAAAAAATTGAATTATCTAAAACCTGAATCCTGAAAAGTGAAACCAAATAAATTAGGATTTAAAAGTTTAGTTACGCTGACTATATTCCTAAATCCTGTCAGATTTTTTTCTTTTTCTTTTTTCACTAGCCTTGCACGGTGGGGCATAAAAGTTTAGTTATGCTAACTTTAAATTTAGGGAAAATTTTATTTCAGGAATGGTTTTGAAAAATAATTATAAAAAATGGTAAATTTGTTAATATTAATAATTAAAAACGTAAACTTTTTTATGAATGTGTAATAATTCCTTAAATTTAAATGTAAACTCACTTGGAGATAGAAATTGGCAATAGTCTTGGATAGTAGGTCACTAATTTATCTTTATGTAGAATTTGGTGGGTTAGATGAGACAATGTTGAAGTAGTTGGGTTAATAGAGAGAGAAAGATGGAATGGGGGCATTTTAGTCATTTAATGTTACTTGACCATTCGGAACAAAGTTAACAGAAGGGAGAACATGGCTATTATTTTCAAAGTAAGGAAGGTTTGTGTGAGGTATCTGTAATTAAGGTAAACCTCACGGGAGGTAAGTGTAATTTATCCAAAAAAAATAAGAAAATGATAAAATTATTATTTTTATTCCTATCACAAACAAATTATTACTGAAAATATGATTTAGTGTTATGTACATCAAAACTTAGAGGGAGCCTACTATAATTATGTTAAACTTATGAGAGTTGTATTTTCATCAAATTTCAGTTAAGATCAATGTAATTTAGTTGCAAATTAATATATTGATAACACATCAAATAGCATAAAAAAAAAAAAAAAAAAAATTTACTTAAATTTGGTCATAGTAAGTGTTATTGGTTATAAAATATAAAATAAAAAATTCACTGGGGTCAATTATTAAGTTTTACAAATTCTATAATTTTTTTTTTCTTTTTATTTTAGCTTTTATAAATATCTATCATTTATGAAAAATCTAGAAACCTCCTAGATGTTGATTTGTGATTATGTATCAATTTTAAGCAGAATATAACAATCCCAATCAAACAATCAAGACAAAGAGACACAACGATTTTACGTGAAAAAATCACAATTGGACACCTCCAACTGTGATTAAAAAACCACGGGCAACAGTCACAAAACAATCCACTAAGAAGATTTAAAGGAATTACATAGGTATACACTCAATTACTTAGCGAATCCACGCCTAATTGAACTAACCTCTATGTGCCTCTTCCAATCCCGTCTTCATCTCGGAATTGTCTTTATGTTGAGCCACTCTAGAATCCACCGAAGCTTCAGGCTCGAATTCTTCAGAATTCATCGAAGAACAACTCTCTCTCTCTCTTGTATATAACAAACAAAACCTTTGATGTACTATTTTTAAACCGTGAGTTGAATATTCAATAAAACATCAAAGAAAACTAACAAAATATCCCCAGATATAAACCTTAAGAATCAAAAAGAAGATCCGGAGGAATTAAATAGTTTTGGGAGAAAACTAACTATTTATAGAAAATCCAAAAGTAATCCTAGTTTTAGAAGAAATCCAATTACTTATAGAAATCTAAAAGTAATCCTAGTTTTGGAAGAAAATCAACTTCTTATAGAAATCCTTGTCAAACGGGATTGTCAATAAAAAAAACCTAACAATTTATTTTCAATAATTTGACAAAAGCAATTTAAATTTCTAAATTGCCAAATAAATGAGAACTTTAGTTTATTCATACTAATGTTTTAGTAATAAAAAATTGTAAACGCATAAATTCTGTGGTGGTTGTCGATTGAGTTTTTCATAATTTGATTAGGAAATATGAACTATATTTGGTGAGTGGTTGAGTAAGCTGACGAAAATTGGTTTTTTGGGTTGGACAAATTTATCTTCTTCTGAATGGGTTGCTTGTTGTGTGTTCAGGCATACTAAGGATTGTTGTCCCTTTCAGTAGGGTCCATCATTAGTTTATACTTTTTATTCGATCTATCCATTTTATAGGACTTATTCAAAAGATTATTTATAAAAATTTAAGTTAATTAAATATCAATAATCATATGAACGAATTATATTTATCTTATTTCTTCTCCAAAATCATTTTTGTGGAAAGACAAAATAAATGAAAATTTATTTGTGAAAATCTATGTCACCTTTGTAGTGATTAGGAAAATAAAAAAACTAACTCTGTTTTCAAATTGATGGTATTAGGTACCAGCTTATATAACAGCTCAAGTCCTGGGATCAACTCTAGCAAGTGGAACCCTTAGATTACTTTTCCACGGTGACCAAGATCAGTTTGCCGGAACCATTCCCACCGGTTCTGATGCACAGTCTTTCGTGTTAGAATTCATAATCACATTCTACCTCATGTTTGTCATCTCTGGTGTCGCAACCGATAACCGAGCTGTTAGTTCTACTCCTTCACTTTGTAATTGATTCAAATCCTTTTTTATTCATCATCAACCCAATAATTTTCTTTGCTTTTTTATTTTTTTTTAAATGCAGATTGGAGAACTTGCTGGGCTTGCCGTTGGAGCCACTGTCTTGCTAAATGTGATGTTTGCAGGGTAACACATATATATACCTGCTATTATTCATTTATTTATTTTTATGTGCTTGAATTCATGCCATTTTAGAACTTCAAACACATTGTTGCAATAACTCAGTGACTTGATGCTTCATTGAGGCCACATTTGCCAGCCAGGTTAGGATTTGGGAAATGGAGGGAATGGTAATATGGTACGATTCATATGCTTTTTTTCATTTATTTTTATTTTTTAAAAGAACAACTTATTTTTAGTTTGAGTAGAGGTGCAGTTCAAATTTTGTGAGAGATTTTAGGTTCTATAATGGGCCCATTGTTGTGGAGTCAACTCCTTTCGCAGAACCAAGAAGAAGAAGAAAGCAAAAAGCAAATATATAAACTTTAAATTTACCATGAAATTTACTAAAGAAATGAGTGTATGGTATAAATTAAAATTTCACGTGTTGTGAATCGTATCAACAATGAATTTGATCAACGCAATTCAAATTCTGGATAAGTTTTTGAGTATCTTTATTTGGGCATATGATATTCGAATCGAAAATTTTTACCATGATGTCTAGGAAAAAGCTTGGGACCCCCAATTTGGGGACCCCTATGACACCCAAATGTGTGTAATTGGTCTGTGTGTTTTTGGTTTTTTTTTCCTCTCTCTCTTACATAGGATGATGTGAGAGTTGTGAGAGTAGAGTTTTTGGAGGGGTCTCAATCATTGCTCATGATGTCTACCGCAAAAATTAGTTTATGATGTAGATTGATGCTTGATGTGTTGTATGCCATACCTACCACGAATCTACTCACGCAACTCAAATTTTGAATAATTTTTTGAGTATTCTTTCTCGTCTAGTAATATTGCTATTACAAAAAATTGGATTGTACCTTCGTTTAACTGAAAAAAAACACTTTTTGTATACCATGGACTTTGAATAGGTTCGTATACCATAGGATTATTGTATATTATGTTTTATTAGAGTGTGATTAACATTAAATTAGATTTGAAGACTTATTTTTGACCGTTGAACAAAACAAATAATATAATTTGGAGGGATTACTATACAGTTATCTTCGAGAATAGGGATTAATAATCCAGCAGTCGAACAACTATTTCCCTGTTTGGCCAACAACATCAAAATGGAATAGGGGATAAAGTTGAACACAGAGTCGACATGTTTTTTAGTCCAGACTCCAATCCTCCCCTAATCCTGGCAAACAAACACGGCCTGAGAGTACACATTTTGAGCACTGCAACACTTAGAAGCGTTGGTTTTTATTCGTTGCAGGCAAATATCAGGAGCTTCAATGAATCCAGCAAGAAGTTTGGGGCCAGCAATTGTGTCAAACAAGTACAAGGGTATATGGATATACATACTTGCACCAACATCTGGGGCTATAGCAGGTGCTTGGGTGTACAATCTTATCAGGTTCACTGACAAGCCCTTACGTGAACTTACCAAGAGTGGCTCTTTCCTCAAGAGCGCAGGACGCAGTGGTTCCAATTGACAAGCTTGTTTCGTTACATTTGTATTCTTTTTTCTTTTTTTCTTTTTTTACATTAATATTGAAAGTTGTAATGTGTCAAATAGCACACACAGTTAGTACTTGTTTCCATTAATGAATTTGTGGCATTCTGAAGAATTTAGGAGCTTTTGTAGAGGCCCCAATCATATGCAAATTCATGAGTGGAAATATATCATTCAATTGCTATGTACCATGGACAATTGTTTTATTGTTAGCAATATTGTTTAGTCACTTAATTCTCACTTAAATGTCACTTAATTTCAACTATAAAATCATACATTTGTATCTCATCAGCTTGAGTCGCGGAATTAAGATTTCATTGAGTGGTGGCCAAGTTGGTGTGCCCTCTCATGTTCCTTCACTCCATTCCCATTAATGAGTTGGATGGACATGGGATAGGTCAGGGACAAACACAGGATTCTAACCTCAAGGGGGGCAATATTAATGTATGTGTGACAAAAAAATTTCACTATTGCACAATTTACTGTTTGAGAATTTTTAGTGCCAAAAATACGCATTTTGTTGCTACTGTAGAAACAAAGAAAGTTAAAACAAATTGAATCAATCTATGAACAAAAGTATAAATTGTCGGCTTTCTTGTTTTCACATACACGTGCACAACTCAAAAACTTAACAACTTTTAAAACTTAAGATGTTTAAGGATATTAGTCTCCCAGTTTTGTAACTAACACTTCAAATGCAAATTTTCTTGCTTTGTGAAGTCATTGGGATTAAATTTAATTGAAAGTTTACAATATCTCCAATTTTGAAAGACTTGCAATCATTCCTATGACCTAAAGTAGAACTAAGAACAAACAACTCTATCAAAAGATCAAGGGATAATGTTAGCAGCTTTCCTAGTGCAATAGATCAAGTCCAAAGATCCCGAGACTGGTCCAATTAACATTGATACGAATATTATCATGTTTTACTGAATTTTGTTCAAAAGCAATCTAAATACTATTGGTGAGTCTAATGAAAATTGAAAATTAGTTATGAATATTATCATGTTTTCCAATTTTAAGTCCACATATACTATTTGGTTAATGAGTAAACTCCTTAAGCTTATCCTCCACCAATTTCGGAATGAACTAGCTAATGTTGATTTAACTAGAGTAGGACGAGGGGTAAACCTTGGGTGACTTCGGAATCAACTACCTAATGTCAGTTTAACTAGAGTAGGACGAGGAACAAATCTTAGGTGTGTGCATTGACTCCACAACACATACACTGTTTAAGTGAGAGAGTGTAGCTGTTAGGATTCGACCTCATACCCAAGTCCTGGATATAGTCCGTCTAGCACTTAGACGATCATCCTAAGGCCACTGCACCAAATTCCTAGAAGTTGGCTCTGAAAAATGTAAAACCGGAGATCTCAGGATTTATGCCCCCAAAATCTTACTAGAGGGCAATTTGGGAAGAAGCTAAAAAAGCTAACTTTTTGGCTTTTTGACTTTTTAGCTTTTTTAGCAAAAAAAAATTAACTTTTTTAGCTAAAAAAGTCAACAAAAAAGTCATAAAATTAGTTTTTTACCAACTTTTCAAAACACCACTAAATTGCCGTAACCCATGAGTTCAGCCCAAATATTATTGTTAAATGTTAAAGCTTAAAACCATTTTGTAATTTTAAAAGAAGATAAAAGTTTGACCAGGGATAAATGTTGCCTACGTAGAGGTCTTTTGGAAAGCACTAAAAAAGCTAGTTTTTAATTTTTTTATTTATTTTAAGTCACATCATCTTTGACATTTTTTATTCACAAAAAGACAAAATAAATTAAAAAAATTAAAAAGTTAACTTTTTACCAACTTTCCAAAACACTCCAAATTCATTAATGGAATGAGGTTAAATTCAGAAAAATTATTAAGTTAGCCTAGGCATGCGTGCCAAAAATGAATGTATTGTTTTAGGGATAAAGCCTAGAAAACTAACGAGTCTGGATTCTCTGCCGCCTTTCTCTGCGGCAGTTCTTGCGGTGCCCCAAAATGACGTCGTTTTGGGCAAAATTTCACAAAAAAAAAAAACAAAAACAAAAACATAGAATCAAAGAAGAGGGGAAGAAAAGAAAGCACAGAGAAAGAGAGAGAGAGAGCGGAAGAAGAACAAGAACACCTTTTCAAACAGAGCCTTGTTCTTGCTCTCTCGCTAGCGAACTACCATTGCTTCTTCCCCACCGTCGCAGCCCTCACTTTTCGCCCGCCCACCGCCTCTGCCTCTGCCTTTGCCTCTGCTAGTGACCTTGTTTGTTTGTCTGTTGAAACATTGTATCGAGCCTTTGATCTATGGGGATTTGAATTAATTAGCTTCATAGATTCGCGCAGTTAGCTTTTGAGAGATGTATTGATCTAATTTTTAGTCAATTTTGATTTATCATTTGGATGTTCAAAGTGTTAATATGTGTATATATATATATCTCAGATTTTTTGAACCTCCAACTTTTGTTTGAATAGTTATTAATATTGGTGTTCTGGGTCTTTGACTGGTTGTTAATATTGGTGAACTTGATTGATTTTCAAAAGATCACAAAAATTGTTAATATTGGTATTTTTCTGGGTGTTTGCCGGTTTGGGTTTTTTTGTTTTAGGAGGCTTTCACTCATCAAGATTTTGCAGGGCATAGAGGTACAATCCAGACTAGTGATGTACAGGTACAACAAGACATTGAATGATTTCAAATTTTCTTTTGAATGAATGTTTACTTTTTCATGTTGTTTTCAAATTCAGCAAGTCATAACCAAGGTTCTTGTTTTTAATTTTTAAAAAAAAATAAATTTGTGCAATGGATGACGGCGAGTAGAGGGATAATTCATTCAGAGATGCCTGCAGGAGAAGGAACTCAATTTCAAAATCAAAAATGTTTTGGACCTCAAAAAAAAGTCCCCCTAATCCCCCTAATTTCATTTTCTGGAAACTGTTTTCTTTTTTTTTTTTTTTTTTTATACCTAAAACGGAAATATGGGGGATTCGGGGCCCCCGGATTCGGGGGCCGAATCACTTCCGTTTCAAAATATAGATCAATAAACAAACACACAGGAAAAGAGATGTATTGATCTGTATTTTGATTCTGTGTTTTTTTTTTTTTTTTTTTTTGAAGAGGTGTTCTTCTTCTTCTTCTTCTTCTTCTTCCTCCTCTCTCTCTCTCTTCCTTTGTGCTTTGTTTTCTTCCCCTCTTCTCTGATTCTGTGTTTTTGTCTTCTTTTTTTTTTTGTTGAAATTTTGCCCTAAAACGACGTCATTTTGAGGTGCCACAGGAACTGCTGCAGAGAATAGTGGCAGAGGATCCGAACTCCTTCCCAGTGTCCAATCAAACTAGAGAGGCATTATTGGGTTTATGGATTTATTTTTGAGATTCGTTTCGATAACTGAATTATTTATATTTTGAGATTTGTTAAATATATTATTTTTGAAAAAAATTAAGTTAGGGCTGTTTTGAAAAGATAATTAAAAACTGACTCTTTTTTTTTTTGACTTTTTTGTGAGAGAGAGAAGTGGGTTAAAAGCTGGGAAATAACTTTTAACCCACTTTCCAAAATAGGCTTTAATTAGATAATAAAAATTATGTATTCGGATCAATTTTGTATCAAAAAATGAATAGTAAGAAAATAAAAAGTTCATACAAAATTGATCCAAACACACAATTTTCATTATTCAACCGATTTGATTTTTTGCAAGGATAATATATTTGACGAATTCTAAAATTTAAATGATTCGAATTATCAAAGTGAGACCCAAAAACTGACCCATTAGATCGGACTAGACTGTCTAGTCTGATGAAGGGCTAGAGGCACTCCAGTTTCAAAACTAGAAAAGTAAAAAGAATAATAATAATTATTAGAAAGTCTAATCTAATAATTATCTAAGGCATTAGATTGTTAATAAGAGGTCCATTATTTGTGAAATAGTTTGTTCAAAAGTCTTTTTTATTATTTTGTAGGATATTTTATTTCTAATTTTATCTTTTAATCGATCTGTTTAAATTTTGTTGAAATTTTTTTTATCTGTTCAATTGTTTTGAACTGATCTGTGGATTTTTTGTTTTGTTTTGTTTTTTTTTAAAAAGAACAAAAACTGTATCTATTATTTATATTATTTTTTTGGAATCTATCTACTACTACTTAAAAAAGCTGAAGAATTATGAGTGTTTTGTACATTTTCATTTTTCACAAATGCCCTTATTAAAATTAGAAAATTACTTATTTACTTGTTTCATACTTCCAACAAGGAAAATTATACAATAGTCATAAAGTAACAATTGGCCATACTCTTTTACAAATCACCATTCATTATGTTGTTCATATTCTTCGATCACCATTCACCATGCCCCTTCCAACAGTTTCAAGAGATTGTTGGAGGGTCTCAAGTTTCAACCCGTGGGTAACAACGTTTCCGAATGCATCTATTGAGGGTGCACTTTTGCTGTAGTTGTGAAAGTTACGGTCGGCTACGGTTGCAATGCTATCTCCATTCAGCCTATGCCACGTTTCTGTGTTGCCACGTAAATTTGATGGAAAGAAAATGTCTGTCTCCAATTATCCACTTGACTCTTGACATCTCTCAAACACTGTTTCTCCATGTTTCTCAATCATTATTTCTCTCTCACTCTTCCTCTAACTAGTGATAAGATTCATTTTTCAAAGGCCTCTGTAAACTGAAAGCGAAGCATTTCCTCCTACATCATCTCTTTTATCAGTTCTTCCCTTAAATCCTCATGCTATGTCAAGTTGAATTCAAACGTATCTATGTTTTAAGAAATCAGTCTGAAAATCCATTAATTAATTGATTCTATAAGCCAGATATTACCTTATTTCTCTTCTAACAAAGATATATATATATATATATTTCTAAATAAAACCCACATCAAGTTTCAACAACATGCATAAAATTTTCACATTTATCAACTATAGCGACTCGGGATAAAACCAGATTGTGACACCCCAAAAGTTTTTTTTTTTTTTTGGAAAATCATAAGAAATTAAATAACAATAACTTATTAAATTGAAAATTTAACAGCTTAATAGCAAAATTTCAATTCTCACACAACCAAAAGTTTAACAACACTAAATTTAAAAAATTAAATTAAATTAAAAGTCCAAATACAACATTAAGCAACATTATAATATCCTTAATCATTAATACATAAAATAATAAAATTTTATTTTGCTAAAGTCATGGCTTCAAAATAGCCAAGGCTCTTTATTAGCAGCAGCTCCAATTTCAGTTTCCACTTCTTCATCGTCAAAATCTGGCATAAAACACTAGGGCAACAAAACATATGCCAGGAGTTTTGCAATACAGTAAGAAAATATAACAAATCTACTATTATTTTTAAAAGAAAATAATTAGATTAATAATCATGACAATTAAGAGAAAATAACAAAATTAATAGAATAACAATATAACAACCATTAAAATAATTTTAACAATTTTAATAGTTTAGCCGACACTCAAAATTTCACCAAAGAGATTTCTTACCAACTACTAAGTCAAGGCCACGGTTAATTTAAAAATCCCCCCATTGGTCAAATATTCAAGTGTTACCAACTGTAACTACCAAGGATGTTCACACCCAGAGTTATATACCCAAGCCGTGGTATCCATCGTCTACCCCAAGGGAACGATCTGCTAGGAGTACGTAACCTCTCTGCGTGTCACCCGCACATCCACCCTTATCCTAAAACCAAATACCAATAATGGTTCAAATAAGTCTCGTGTCATCTAAGGGTTTCGCGACACAATTATGTAAAAATTATAAAAAATCAGGACTCATCCTGAACTACTGGTATTAACCCTCAATTGTCAATTTGGGACATGTCGTTAATCATTTTAGTTAGTTTTTATACTAATCACATGTAATTACAAATTTCAATCACTATAAGTATTATACCATTTCATTAAAATTTCCAACATAAAATATTACACATATGGTATACAATAATCAATCAATGTACAAAATTATAATAAATAGTAAATTAAACCATGGTATGAAATGATAATTTTAGATACTTAAAAGTGAACCATAACCACACACATGCATGAACTACTAATTTATAGGATTTAATTAATTGGACCAGTACAATATTTATTTTTAGTCCTAATAAATAATTGAAGTAATAATCTTTGTTCCTTCTCAATCTGCCCAAAAAATTTAAGAACATACTTTTCGTAATTAAAATTATAAATAAATTATTTATACAATTCTAAAATTCATGAAATTACATGGAATATTCAGCAACATGTTAGGTTCATTTTCTAGAAATAAATTCCCCAAAAAAAGTTATAAATAGTTCTATAAAATTTCAAGAAATTCCATGACATAGATTCGTCACATTTTCTTAAAATAATTCCACACTTAAATTTATAAATCAATTCCATAATCTAAAAATTTATTATCAAGTTAGACTTCTCAAATTTCATTTTTTATTTATAAATTAAAAGATTTGGATTAATATAGGATTTTTAATGATTTTTCAAACATATAGTAAAATCTATCTACAGTTTTAGATTTAATTAAAATTTTATACAAATTCGTACAACACTAGAATAATTGTCACAAAAATTCTTGAATGAAGTAGACATCATTCTCAACAATTTTTTAGAAGACATCATCTCAAAATTTTGAGCATAAAATTTGTCTAACAATTCAAACAAGTTTCTTGCAGATTTAAGAGTCATATAACCAAATCAAATAAATCTTTAATCATCTCTTCAATGGCACAAACTACACACGCAAGTCTAATTCCAAAATTTCACCATGATTTTAAGGCTACTAATAACCTTTAAATATTTGACATACAAATCACAAAATTTACATACAACTATAAATAAAATTCTATCTACAATCATATGAACACAAATTTGAAAATTTCAACCAAAAAAAAATAAAAATGAGAGGGTTGAGAAGGTTTTCTTACTTAATAGTAGGATTGAAATGGGGTGATAAAATAGTAGGAAAAATTATAAACTTCCTTGATCTTTTACTCTTCTTCTGCCTACTTAGCTTGCTCGTAGAATTTTTTTATTTTTCTTTTCTCCGATCAAAGAATAATGCAAGCATATGTATATATATATATATATATAGGAGTTCATCATCTGACTGAGGCTCTCTCTCTCTCTCTCTGTCTCTCTCTCTGTCTCTCATCATTCTAATAAGTTGTCATGACCCAAACACGCCCCTATGGGTTTAGTATTGTAACCAGCCAGTAATCCTAAGATTACCGAAGGCCATAGAAACTTATTAGAAAATTAAGGGGCTAACAGAAGCAAATATCAAAAATATAATAGTCCATAGAGTTGTGCAGGCTAATATGAGACAGACAAATTTCAAAACTTTATATACATATATTATGACGTCAACTTGCGTCATCAGTACAAATAATCAAAAAGGGATTTAGCCCTACAACATCATACAAAAAGTTGTCCAAACCAAAACAAAAGAAATCAAAGACTTCAGACTGGTTCACAAATTTGACCACAACTATTTATCGAGAACCTCCTCGTGAGGCATAGTGGCTGGCTAACAGAACTGATCCAGACCGGAAGTCTCAAGCTTGGTCGTGCGCCTGATCACCTATATACATAATATAAATAATGAGCTAGAGCCTAGTGAATAACAACAAAGTAAATGTTTTATGAATGATGTCCATAACAGATTCAGAAATCAGAATTTAGATCAGATCAGAAACAGATTCATATACTTATTTAGACTTGTAAACAATCATACGTGGTACATCCATCAATATTAACAGATCAGATAGGTCATAAAGACCCATATACACATGAGATGGTCATAAAGACCCTAATACGTATGAGATGGTCATAAAGACCCACTTACAAATCATATAGTGGATTATGCATAATCAGTTCCATAAATGGAACCCACTTGAAACCCTGGTACCAAGTAATATATAACATATCACATGATGCTAAGGATGCCACGATACATTTCAGAAATAGGACAGTCATTCATCTATACAAAAAATATCATTTCAGAAAACAAAGCTTATCATATCATTTCATTCCGAAAATACTTATGGTCAAACATAACTTTACAAATTTGTTACTTACAGATAGCTCCAGAAGCTAAATAGATGACTTAGACAGATCGGTTAGATAATGGCGCGTGACCTACACACAAGCACATGACAAATACATATTGAAACAAACACTCCAAAAACACTTAACTTATTACATTTCCTTTTTACTGTTCTTAATTCATATCCTCATAATATGGCCTAAACCATGACTTAAGAGTGCCTAAGATGGAATGATGATGCAATTATGCATTTTGAAAACACTTGTAAAATTTCTAAAAATAGGGCAAATCGTTCGAGCTCAACTTTGTTCGCTTGAGCGGTCTGCAAAGTCTGTAAAAGTATTAGATGCTCGATTTTCACGCTCAACAGTCGCTCGAGCCAAGTACTGAGAAAAATGATGCTCGTTCGAGCGCACAATCGGTCGCTCAAGTCACCGTGTAATGGTCTACAAAACTACTGAGAGCTTGAAATATATGCTCGAGCGACACTTCTATCGCTCGAACGAACTGCTCGAATTCTGGAATTTCCAGATTGCTATTCAAGGTTCAAAACTCAATTTTCAGATCTTTAATCTTGTTTATCTGGGCTACAAACTTGAAGAAATACTTGAAAACTTGTAATAAAACATGACATGAAAACCAATTCACAAAATCAAGGCCCAAAAGCTAGACAATTCTTCAAAACCAAACCTCAAACTTAATGTATAACACATGCATGCAATGTTTTGAGTTCAAACTCTTTGAATCATGAACAAATGAGATGTTTTGTACAAAATCATGTTGATGTCTCAAAATTTAACAAAAATAACTCCATGCATGTGAGATATGAGGTGGAATTGAAGCTTAAACTTCATGAATTATGGATGCAAGCTTATGATAATCTCAAATTCTTCATTGTTAACTTACTTCTCATGTTAGTCTCTTACTTCGCTTGAATTTCCCACATTTGATGTCTTAAATATATAGTTTATGAGTTAAATTCTTACCTAATCTCCTCAATTGAACTCTACGTGGCAAATTCCTTGATCTTTTCCTTCAATCTCCATTTTTCCCTCTTGAATTGAACTCTCTCCCTCATTCTCCCTTCTTCTACACATTTTTGAGCTCAAAATGGTGATGAGATCGTGTTCTAGAAGGTATATTGGCCTTATATAGGCTTAATTAGCTTAGGCTAATTAATTGTGATTAGAGCTAAGGTAATTCAACTAACTAATTAATTTATTCTAATTATTTGATTTCGAGTTATAGTGACCGGTCTTTTTCCTCTTTTCTTTTTTCCTTTCCCTCTACTCCGTTCTTTTGAATGTTGGGTTTCGAACATCCAGAGGTCGTACTTAAATAAAAGTTCCTTTTCTTGTTTTGTTCGGTAATTGAAATTTTGCCCATTCTGGGGAGAGCACGGTCGAGTTCGGGACATCTAGAAGTCGAGTCAGAAAATTCTGGGCTGGAAAAACAGGGGCCGCGCGTGCAAGAGAGGGCCGCACGTGCGGAAGGCCAAGCTACATATACGGGAAGAGGGGGCTTTTGGTGAATTGCACACTGCCTAAAAGGCACGCGTCTTGAAGTGGTCGGATGAGCCCGCATGTGCGGAAGGGCGCTCCATGACGTGCGAGATAGGTGTCGCATGCGATCAAAAAAATCCTTTTTTTTTTTCTTTTTGGTCCGAAAGTGTGCCTCACTTTTGGTATTTCTCTCTCATTCTAAAGACCATTTTCTCTCCTCCTTCTCTCTAGAAATCCAAACCATAACACTTAAACCCCTTTGAATCCTTGCAAATCCTTGGGTTAGATCATCACCCCTTTCTCAAAATTTTGAAGATCTAAGCTAGAGTTCATCTTGGTGGGGTAGAAGAGTGAAGGATCCTCCATTAAAGCTAGGGTTTCATCATCTTCTTCATCAAGGTCTTGAGGTAGGGAAATCTCCATGAGTTATATATACATTTATGTTAGATTTGGTTGGTTTTTAAAAGGTTCCTTTAATGGTATTAAATGCTTAGATTTGCCTCATAAATACTAGGGTTTCAAAATGGGTTTTTGATCTCTCTCTTCTTGAAACTATCCTCTTGAAGCTTTTAACTGATAAAATAGTAGATGTGATATTTTGAGAGAAAAACCCCTCTCAAAAGAGGGGGAAAATGGTTGTTTTGGCTTTTGACCTAAGAACCCTAGAAAATAATTTTTGGAAATTTTGAAAAGTGAAATCTTGTTTAGAGATATCTTGTCGTTTCAAAGATTAGAGAGTGAAATTTTCATCACATTGTGTAGCATAGTGGTAATTTACCTAATGTATGAGAAAAGAGCTATTATCCTAACATTATTGTTCGAATATTTGAAGTGTAGTGTTGTAAAATAACAAATGGTTGTGCATCTTGGTTAGAGAAAATGGTAAACATTGGAATTGATAATTGAAAGGCATCACTTGTAATCTTGAAGAAGGCCAATTGTTGTGAATTGAGCATGAAAGATGTTGTTAGTGCTATGATTTGATGACATGGTAAATTGTGGAATATCATTGAGAAAAGGAAATGGGTAATGTAGTAAATTGATGTTATTGTAGAGATATTTGAAATAGAGGAATGTTATGAGCTACTATACATTGCATCATGTTCTCATTTAATTTATTATCTTCAATGCCAATCTTGATATGAGTTGGAAAACATTTTCTTTGGAAAATATTATGTTGAAATGTGAACTATGAACTGTTTGTGGGGTAAATACGGTGGTAAGTCCGGTTAGGAGATGTAGATAAATTTGATAAGTTGGCCTGAGTGTCCATGGTGAAAGACTAGAAAACTGCGCGGATAGGTGTCGAGCCTTCCGGTTAATACCGGTAAAGATGACAGTTTGGTAGTACTCGTAGAGTCTACTTACAGACACCAGCTTAGGGATTACCAGTGTCGTATTTACCACCCCTTATGATTAAAGTTTAAATTTGGAAATTTATGAGATTGTAACTGTAGATGAAATGCATGGTGTTTCTCAAAGTAAGACGTGAATAATATGGTGAAAAAGTATTGTAGCGCATTTGTACTTGCATTAAATTTTGGCCATCTATCATAAGCGTATATATTTTGTTGGTATTTCTCTACTGGGCTTTATGCTCACTCTTATGGGTTTTGGTGCAGGTAAAGACGTGGTGATCCCGCCAAGTTGAGGGCGTAGATACTTGTAAAGAGCACATGGCTCTTCTTTTGTTGTGATTTCTTTTGTAAAGCCAAGGGCTAACATGTATGGGTTCAAAAGACCTCTTTTGTGTAACCGGGCTATTGCCTTGGAAGATGTAAGCCTATAAGGACACTTTATTATTTTGATGATAGGCGCTTCACATGCTATAGATTCATATATCCTTTTGTTTAGTGAATGTATACTGCATGTGGAACTTTTGTGTTTAAACCCATTTACTTTATGAATGAAGACGGAAGAGTTATTGTTAATGCATAGAGAATGTTTGTTCATTTGGGGTTTCATGTTGAATTATTTTCGGGGCGTGACAGAGCCGAATTCTATAATATTATAAAAATTCAAATTAACACATTGACATAGTCAATTTCATGTTCAGATGCCGATATGGCTTTTAATTAACAAAACAAAGCAGATTTCTAAACAGATTTTCCTACAGACGACTAACAGATAGTAATGCAAAACACATACAAAATGCACAATTAATACGTAATCTCATGCTTAAAACTTAATTAACATTCTTAATCATAGATTAGGAGCTAATTACGAGTCGAGGTTATTACAGTTTTCCCTCTTTAAAAGTTTGGGTCTTCTCAACATCCTCTACTTTAACCTTCAACTAATGGTACCCGGATCTCAAGTCAATCTTTGAAAACACTTGTGCCCACTATAATTGGTCAAACAAATCATCAATCCGTGGTAAAGGATATTTATTCTTCACCGTGACCTTATTAAGTTCTCGGTAATCAATACACAACCGAAGGGGCCCATCTTTCTTTTTCACAAACAAAACGGGTGCACTCCATGGCGATGTACTGGGTTGGATGAACCCTTTGTCAAGCAATTCTTGCAACTGTATTTTCAATTCCTTCATTTCTACCGACGACATTCTGTGCAGAGCCTTAGAAATCAGTTGAGTACCCGACACAATATCAATGACAAATTCAATCTCACAGTCTATTAAGTCCCCTGGCAATTCTTCGGGAAATACATCCAGAAACTCACTAACAATCTAAATATTTTCAACACCCACCTCAATTGTCTCTGCATGCAAAATGCTACAAAAATAACCCCTACAAACTTTCTGAAGTAGTTTGCAAGCTTTCATAGCTAATATCAAATAGGGTGGAGGGACCACCCCATGTCCCACAAAAGTAAACTCATCTTGACCCAGTGGGCGGAAAACAACTTGCTTAGACACACAATCGATGGTTGCATGAAACTTAGCTAACCAATCCATTCCCGAAATTATATCAAAGTGTACCATATCAAAAGACATCAAATTAGCACATAATAGAATATTTCTAAGTAAAAGCTCACATGCAGGATACATAGAAGCACATAACATATAGTCCCCAGATAGAAGAGACACGCACAATACATAATTCAAGGGTTCCGTAGATCTATTCAAATTAGGAGCAAAGGTTTTCAAAACAAAAAATGAGTGGAACCTGAATCAAGTAGCACATGAGCAGATTGGCCAATGATGGAAAGCGTACCTAAAACCACTGCATTTGAAGTCTGGACATAACCCGGAAGAAGAGCAAAGACTTTCCATTGTCTAACATTATCTCTAAAAGTAGTAGGCCTTGCCGGGGTCTTGTTGCAGGAATGGAACTGGCTGAACTAGCAATTGGCCTATTCCCTTTTTGTTGCCCAAACATAGGACAATCTCTTATTATATGTCTCGTCTTCCCACACTTAAAGCAAGCTTCTGATGCTTGATGGAAAACCCCTCGATGTTTCTTCCCACACTCCGAGCAAGTTAGTGGTGAATCATGGTTAGACCCCACAATGTTGGAAGCTCCTAAATTTTGCTTCTTGTTTTGTGAGGACACCGATTCTTTGTGCACATTAGAGCATTGCCTTTTGCCCTTCCAATCTAAGTACTGACTGCGGTTGGCCTGGTTACCTTCCTCTATGATGGCCCTATCCAACACATCCATATGTTTATGTACCTTTAACACATTAATCTTCTCAAGAATGGAGTCTCGAAGACCTCCCTCAAATTTCCTCACCTTTTTGTAGTCCGTATCGACCATGTGCGGTGTGAAATGGGCTAGCTCGGTAAATTATGCTTCATACTCCGCTACAGTTTTGTTCCCTTGCTTCAAGTTTTCAAACTCCGACACCTACCTATCTCGGATACTCTGTGGGAAGTACTTCTCATAAAAGATCGTCAAACACTAAGCCTAATTCATTCCTTGATGTTCCTCTCAGATCCACCAACGGCGTGTCTCATCTCCCAGCGTAAAAGTAGCAAGTAAAACTTTCTGGCCCTCCATATATGGAAAGACTCCAAACAATTTCTCTGTGCCAAGAACCCATGCCTCTGCCTTTAATAGATCGATTCCCCCTTTGAACAATGGTGGTTTCATCTTCTTAAATTCCATTGTGAGAGCAATAGTTCGATCGTCAGCTTGGTGGTCATGCACTACCGGTGGTAGCACCAACATTGGTGGTGGTGGGGGTTGCTGCTGTTGTTATTATTATTGTTGTTGTCTAAAAGCCTCAACCATGTCCATAATCATTGCCTCCATCCGATCAAGTCGTGCGGAGGTTGAATCATCCCCATCTTCAGCCCTTGTTCTCACTATGATCAAGAGCAAAATACATTATAACTTTCACAGATAATATACACATAAGTCACATTTACAAATGCACATTTTCATGTCATACCTGATTACGATTGCATTACGGATGCAACTTAAACCTTGTCTAGACTTTTTATTGCTCACATGGACTCATGTGTGAGATATTAACTCGTGCTCTAATACCACTCTATCATGACCCGAACTCGCCTATAAAAGTTTGGGTCATAACCGGCCAGTAATCTATAGATTACCGAAGGCCTCAAACTAACATACAAAATATTTATGCTAATGGGGCCATAAACGGAAGCATAATAATAAAGAAAAGTTCATTGAGCTGTGCCAATAATGAGCAAAATTATAGAGTTAACCACGTAACACATTAAAACATTTACATGTCCAACAAAAATATAAGAGCCAAAGGAAATTTGTACACATTGTTTACAAACCCAAGACCATAATAGCAAAACATAATAAGATCAACGTGTGATGTGAGTTAATACAAAACTCCATTTCAGAGGCACAACTCGATTGGGTCACAAAAATAGTTCCTGAAGTTGACTCTAAGGGTGTACTCCATTCTGTTGATCACCTACATGTGCATACATAATATTGGGTGAGCGAAACTCAATGAGTAATAATACAGTAAAGCAGTGTAAGCAGATGATCATAAGGTTCTCACAATATCCATAATCATATAAACCAAGCGGCCTCAGGCCCAATCATATATCAAGCGGCCTCGAGCCCAATCATATAGCTCATGTTATATAATATTAATGAAGTTAACCACGTAACACATTAAAACATTTATATGTCCAACAAAAATATAAGAGCCAAGGGAAATTTGTACACATTGTTTACAAACCCAAGACCATAATAGCAAAACATAATAAGATCAAGGTCTGATGTGAGTAAAGACAAAACTCCATCTGGAAGGCACAACTCGATTGGGTCCCAAAAGTAGTTCCTGAAGTTGACTCTAAAGGTGTGCTCCATGCTGTAAATCACCTATATGTGCATACATTATATTAGGTAAGCGAAGCTCAATGAGTAATAATACAGTAGAGCAATGTAAGTAGATGATCATAAAGTTCTCACAATATCCATAATCATATAAACCAAGCGGTCTTAGGCCCAAGCATAAAACAAGCGGCCTCGGGCCCAATCATATAGTGCATGTCATATAATATTAATGAAGTTTCTTCATTTCCAATCAATTTGTAATGTTGGCACCATTCACCATTCATGGTTCAAGGTACGCAATAAAGAGCATAAATGTACAATATTACTACTCATAGTGTGCTTGATTTCGTGGCGTCTCCTCTGCCACACGACCTACACAAACATTTCACACACACATTCGATAAATCATTTGTTTTAATTCGAACACTTATGTTTCATAATTCGCAACCTTCTTTAATAAGTTTGTAATCATCATTTCACTCCTAAAAGCGTTTAAATAAGGTTAGGCATGCATTCCAGAGGTTGAGAGTAGCACCACAAAACAACACAGATTGTTTCCTGTATGGCCACACGTGCGGCTGGCCTAACCGCCCAAGCGTTCTGGCTCCGCTCGTGCGAACGCTTGAGCCGCTTGAGTGTGCAGTGCAACCTACTTTTGGTTCAAGGCATGGGCCACTCGTGCGGAGCCTATGGCTACACGAGCGGTCTGGGCACACCCAAACAATCCGAAAATTACTCAAAAATACAAACTCTCTCATCTCATTTCCAAGCCCAAATTCATGCAAAAACAACTCAAAAACATGATATATAATTATGGACTCATTTTTTTCTCATATTCATGCATTACATAAAGAAGTTCAAATACATAATCCATGAATGATCTTCCAATAAATCTTGTTTTCATAAATCATCTAGGGTTTATTTAATGGATCAATCACAAGAATGAACTCAAATCAAACAAAAATGAAGAGATTAGGGTTCAATTTCATGCCTTTAGCTCAAGCCACCACACAACTCAAAATCCTAGCTCAAAATTCCTAATTTCTTCTTGATTTTATGACAAAGATGAGTTATAGACAAAGATTGTAAGTAAATTAACATACCTTAACTCAAATCTAAGGTTTGCCCCTTGATTCTCTTCAAAATCCCTAGCTTTCTCTCTTCCTCTCTCTCTCTCTAACCCACTCTTTAGAGGTCTCCTCCAACAATGAAGAACAAAAAGAGGGCTAAATATATACAACTTAACTCATAAATCTTAATTTATTCATTACGAATCATAATTTTTCAAAATTTCACCGTAAGCTCTATAAATCATGCTAATCATAGATATGAAGTCTATTTTTGTTTATCGCGCCTCTAAGGCTTTCAATTTCAGTTCAAAGTCTCAATTGCAACAAATATTCCTACTTTCAACAGATATTTTTCCAAATTCACATAATTCACATATTAAACTTGCAAATTCATATCAAATACATAATCACATGCATTTAAGCATAGTACGGGTTGGGTTATCACAAGCTCAGACTTAGGCTCATAGTCTTATATTGGTAACTCCACTTCTTTACTTGGGTCTGACTCTATTTCATGATTTTTCACAAAGTCAACAACCCCTAAAAAACAAAATAAGTTAAAAAGTCAATAAAACAAAATGTCACATCTCATGAAAGTTAACATCCGATGATCCTGGCATCCTACAATTAAAAAGGTTCTAACTTAGTTATGTCACGGAAATTTCAAGGCGACGTAAGGTTTTCTTAAGTGTAAAAAAAAAAAAATAAATAAATAAAATGTAATTGCTACCCATGGCCCAAAGGTTCGAATCTAGCTCTGATACCAAATTGTGACACCCACATTTTTTTTTTGTGAACATCATAGGAAATTAATAACAAAATAACTTATTAAATTGAAAATTTAACATCTTAATAGGAAAATTTCAATTCTCACACAACCACAAGTTTAACAACACTAAATTAAAAAAGAAAAAAAATTAAAAGTCCAAATACAACATTAAGCAACATTATAACATCCTTAATCATTAATACATAAGATAGCAAAATTTTATTTTGCTAAAATCATGGCTTTAGGGTGGCCAAGGCTCTATATTAGCAGCAGCTCTAATTTCAGTTTCCGCTCATTCCTCGTCAAAATCTAGCATAAAACGCCAGGGCAATAAAACATATTCCATGAGTTTGGCAACGCAGTAAGAAAACATAACAAACCTACCATTATTTTTAGGAGAAAATAATCATATTAATAACCATGACAATTAAGAGAAAATAAGGAAATTAATAGAATAACAATATAATAGTTTCGTTGACACTCAAAATCTAATCAAAGAGGATTTCTTACGAACCACTAAATCATGGCTATGGTTAATTTGAAAACCCCCCTTGGTCAAATATGCAAGTGTTACTAACTGTAACTACCAAAGATGTCCACACCCAGAGTTATATACCTAAGTCGTGCCATCCGTGGTTTGCCCCAAGTGAACGGTCTGCTAGGGGTATGTAACCTCCCTACATGTCACCCGCACATCCACCCTTATCCCAAAACCAAATACCGATAAGGGTTCAAATAAGTCACGTGCCATCTTAGGGTTTCACGACACAATTATGTAAAAATTATTAAATCCAAAGCTCACTCTGAACTACCGATATTAACCCTTAATCGTTAATTTGGTACACGTCGTTAATCGTTTTAGTTAGCTTTTATATTAATCAAAAATAATTACGAATGTCAATCACCATAATTGTTATACCATTTCACTAAAATTTCCAACACAAAATATTACACATATGTTATACAATAATCAATCAATCTACAAAATTATAATAAACAGTTAAATTAAACCATGGTATGAAATGATAATTTTAGATACTTAAAAGTGAACCACAATCACACACATGTATGGATTATTAATTTACAGGATTTAATTAATTGGACCAGCACAATATTTATTTTTAGTCCTAATAAATAATTAAAGTAATAATCTTGGTTCCTTTTCAATCTATCCAAAAAAATTTAGAACATACTTTTCATAATTAAAATTATAAATAAATTATTTATACGATTATAAAATTCATGGAATTACATGGAATATTCAAAAAACATGTTATTGTCATTTTGCAGAAAGAAATTCCCAAAAATAAGTTATAAATAATTCTATAAAATTTCAAAAAATTCCATGACACAAATTCATCACGTTTTCTTGAAATAATTCCACACTTAAATTTATAAATCAATTTCATAATTTAAAATTTTATTATGAGACTAGACTTCTCAGATTTCATTTTTTATTTGTAAATTACCAAAGTTGGTTTAATATAGGATTTTTAATGACTTTTCAAACATGCAGTAAAATCTGTCTACAGTTTCAAATTTACTTAAAATTTTGTATAAATTCGTACAAAACTATACATCATTCTTAACAACTTTGTAGAAGAAAATATCTCAAAATTTTGAGTATAAAATTGTCTAAAAGTTCATACAAGTTTCTGGTAGATTTAAGAGTCATGTAACCAAATCAAATAAAATCTTTAATCATCTCTTTAATGGCACAAATTACAGATGCAAGTCTAATTTCAAAATTTCACCATGATTTTAAGGCTACTAATAACCTTCAAATATTTGATATATAAATCACAAAATTTACATACAACTATAAATAAAATTCTATCTACAATCATATGAACACGAATCTGAAAATTTCAACAAAAAATAAAAATAAAAATAAAAATAAATTAAGAGGGCTGAGAGGGTTTTCTTACTTAATAGTAGGATTGAAATGGGGTGATAAAATGGTAGGAAAAATTATAAACTTCCTTGATCTTCTACTCTTCTTCTTCCTACTAACCTTGCACACAGAATTTATTTATTTATTTATTTATTTTCTTTTCTTTTCTCCGATCAGAGAAGAATGCAACTATATGTGTGTATATATATATATTGGAGTTCATCATCTGACTGAGTCTCTCCCTCCCTCCCTCTCTCTCTCTCTTTTCTTATCATTCTAATAAGTCCTTCCAAGATATATAATCAGCCTATTTCCCTACTGTTACATGCATGCATACAAGTGTTGGCTGATTAATCACCTACACTACCACCGAATTTCTTTTCCTTTTTTTTTTATTTGTCTGGGTTTCTTAAAATTAATTAATTCAAGTTTTCAACTAAGGTATTTAGTAAAGATAATTATTATGTTGAATCCTCATTAAATAAAATTATAAACAATAAATATTGAATACCCACAAAATTATTATTCCTAACAATGTTTTTGTTGGTGATTGAATTGGATTGATTTAAAACTAACTTATACATTAATATATATTTTAAATAGACTTTAGATAAAATTAATTTATTATTCACGTCTTATGATGAAAAATTATTATTATTATTTTAGAATAATTAAATGCGGTTTTCACACCGATCCTTTGTATTATTTGGTCCGGGATCCAATACTCGTGGTTGTTGTTTATACTTCTTATTGTCTTGTTGTAAGATGGGATTGGTTGTTTGGAGTTTTTAGTTGTGTTTTGAATAGGTGGGGAGTTAGTTTTTCAAAAGAGTTTCTGTATGTTTCTCTTCAGGTTTGCTCGAGCGGTCTTTCCTTTGCTCAAGTAGTCTTTGGTTCCCTCTAGTAACTTGTTTGTAGCCTAAACTTCTGGGAGTGGGATGTTCTTCGCTAGAGCCATGGGTTGGTCACTCAAGCAGTACTATGTGTCTGATGCTCGAATAGTATTTCTTTCGCTCAAGTGGTCTCTTTGTGGGTCTAAACTACTAGGAGGTGGTCATTGTGGGCTTGAGACATGACTTGGTCGCTCGAATAGTTCCTTGTGTCTGATGCTCGAGTAGTTTGTGCATATATTTGTACAGGAAAAAGATATTTTCTTTCACTTTTTGATCTCTCTCTCTAAAAGGTAACTTTACCAAATTTCTACACTATCTCTCTCTAGTTTTTGCCTAAACACCCCTATACACTCAAATTTGTTGGTCTCGCCGCCATAGTGCTTTGGACAAAAGTATGAAGCTCGCAAAAGTGAACATTCTAATCAGAAAGGTTTTCATTTTCAACTCCGTCAAAGGTTGGGTCTTGTTCTTCTCTCCTTCTACTCTTGAGGTAGGGATTTCTTCAGCCTCTTTGTATGATTCTTAGCCTCGTTATGTGCTCCTTCAAAAGTGTAGTGATTTGGGAGTAGTAGGTTTGAATTAGGATTTGGTTTTGGGAATATAAAATACGGGTTTTCAAATGGATTCATGGAAAATGCTGTGGAAATAAGTACATTGTTTAGTTGTGTTAAAACATTAGAAATTTCTCCTTTAAATGTGTTTTTGAAAGGAATAAATGTTTTGTTGGAAATCATTGGTTTTGAACTAAGAATAAAATGAAAGATGTTGAGTTTTTTAAAAGATAAAATGAATGTATCTATTGATGATGAGAGTGGAGTTAGATATGTATTATCACTCCTATATTGAGATTATGAAATTATAATTGTTGTTGGAGATTTATATTTTGTATAGATATCTATTTTGGATTATTGGTGGAGGACAGCTTTGATTGTTGTAGAAATTGCATGAGGATTAGGTTAATTGAAACCAACCACTCATACATCTTGCATTGAATATTGTTTCATATTTATACATTGAAAAATTATTATTTTTGAGAAAAATGGGTGAGTACCTTGGTGAATCTGGTTAGGGGGTATGGTTATGGTATTATTTATGTTGGCCTATGTGTCCTTGGTGAAAGTCTAGAACCTGCGCGGTTAGATGCCGATCATTTCGGTTAATACTAGTAAAATGACTTTGGTAGTACTTGTATAGCCTACTGGCAGACACATACCTAGAGATTCTCAGTGTTGTGTATCCACTGCTCTATTTTCTGATTTAAAAAGTATTGTTTTACAAATTGATTTATAATCATGGCATTCCATTGTTTTGAAAGAGAAAATGTAACTTTTTGGTAAAGGACATGTATATGCATTCACCATATGACTTTATTAAGTATCATACAGTGTGTTCAAGTATTCTCTACTAGGTTTTAGCTTACCCTATGTAGAAACCAACTTTTAGGTACTGATAGTATGCCTCCGTCAAGGACTTAGCTTGACAGGATCGTGAAGCTGAAGGCTCATTTTGTTTTTCTTTTATTGTAAATATCTTTTGTACAAGTCTCGGGTTTTTTACTTGTTTTGGGCTTGACCCACTTTTGTTGTAACCAAGCATTGTTTTAGAAATATGTAGCCACTAAGGCATGAACTTCTCCAAATTTCATTTCATTTCCCGTATATCACCTTTTGTCAGATGCTATAGATTCAGAATCTAGGGTTTGTGAATGTATGATACATCTGGTACCTTTTGTAATGATTATCAAATGAATTAATGAAATAATGGAATCTTATTTGTTTCTGCATAATTCGCGTACTTTATGGAATTACCTGTTGTTGTTATTTGGGGGCGTTATAACTTGGTATTAGAGTTTACCGAATTTCAATACTTTGGGCTTGTGGGAAGTGGTTATTACCACAACAGGTTTGTCTCACTATATAATGATAAACGTATACCTGGTATGCTATGTAATAACATATTTATGTAATTAAGTGAGTATGGAATTTAGTTTCTAAGATATTGGTTATGTTTACAAATTCCTAGAAGTTCCGTTAGAAGAGCACTTGGTCACTGTTTATTCTAACAAGAACTCTACCAATGTTGCGAAATGGTCATTATCTAGAAAACAAATTTATTTGTGAATACGTTATTCGGTACTAACATAGAATGAAATTATTGTGTAGTCCACTGCCTGAGGACATATGTGAATTACTTATGGCGCATTGTGAATGTGCTAAATTTTGTGTTACCTTTATTAGTATGTTAGGACGCGAACATGGTGGTGGTAGGCGTGACAGGCCTAGGTAATAGGAAGTGCCGATTTCAGATGAAATTGTAGACAGGAGGAGGGAGTTAGTCAGGCCAACGTAGTCGAACCAGCATGTTAGCAAGCCATGGCGCTTTAGCCCATGAAATGGCAAGAGCATTACGAGACTCAATGGAGATTCTCAGAGTAGAGAATCAAGTCTAAGCCCATGTTACGGAGACATGACCATCTTTTCTGAAGAGGGAGTTCTTTAATTCAAATCCGAACGAGTTTATCAAGGATCCGAAAGAGCCACTAAAAGTCAACGAATGGCTTGAGCAAATGGTGAAGAAGCTTAAGATGCTTGGCATCAAAGACAATAATTTGAGGGTGACATTGTTAACGTTTTAGCTAAAAGGTGACTCAGATCGATGGTGGAAGTTTACGAGGGGTCGTACAAGGGTGACTTGGGAGGCTTTTGTTACTGCCTTCTAGAACAAGTTTTTACCACCCACAGTGAGGGAGAAGTTGAGAGAGCAGTTTCTAAGGCTCAAGCAATTAAGCACACCTGTGGCCGAGTTTGAGGTATTCACTAACCTTTTAAGGTTTGCACCAAAACTTGTGACAATGGAGGAACGCCATTGTATCAAGTTCGAGAAAAGATTGAGGATCGAGCTCCTTTTCAAGGTGGTCAAGTCTATTATTTGGGACTATGGGTGCCTTGTCGAATCGGCAACCCATTTTGAGGTGGTGATTCAGGCAGAGGAAGAACAGATGAGAGGCTCTGCGTAGAAAGGGCAGAAGTCTTAGGAGGATGTGAGGGATAACAAGAGACAAAGGAGTTCTACCCCACAGCAGTCGCAGGCCTCGCAGTCTAGGTATACCTTTCTCGTGTTGAGTTCAGGTTTGGGGAGAGGTAACCAGATGGGTTCATGTGCTTCAAGTGTGGTCAGTTAGACCACAAGTCTCCAACTTGCCCGCAGAGAGAATGAGGGCAACAGTCTACACTGTTTTCGAGTCATTTTCAAAGTTAGGGCCAAGAGAGAGGGCAACCACCTACCTATTATTAGTGTGAGCAGTCTGGGCATTTGAGAAGGTTTTGCTCTTAGTTTGGTGGCACATCTAGTGTGTCTGGTTTGAGGCAAACAGAGACCCATCAACCAGCTCAGTCCGTTCAAACCTCGAGGGCCATCTAGGGAGCCATTTCAACTCAGTCAATTCTTCATGCCTATGCTTCGAGGGGTGAGCAAGTCGATTAAAGGCCTCTGGGACGTGTGTATGTTGTGACCATGCCGTAACAATTGTCGTACCTCTTGTTATGAGAGGTAACTTTTGCAATTCAATTTCTTAGCCAATGTATTGATTGATACTGATGCATCTCATTCTTTCATTTCATCTTCTTTTGCATCCACTTTGGGATTTTGATTAGTTAGAGTCTCTTCTGTTTATTGAAACAACTATTGGGGGTAGAGTGGCATTGAGTCGAGTATGTCGCTCCTGTGAGATTGAGGTCACAGATCGTTGACTCTCATTTGATTTTGTTGTTCTTGACATGCATGTTTTTGATGTGATTCTGAGTATAGATTGGTTAACTTATTTTTGAGCTTTGATAGATTGCCATCGTAGGAGGGTGTTGGTGTGTACACCATCAGGAGAGTGTTTCTACTTTATGTTAGACCGGGGTGATAGTCTTATTCCTCCGTTATATGACCTTAAGCATCGAGATCCACCAACTTAGTAATTAGTTTTCATTAAAAACCCTAACATCATTATCAATTGGACCAAATTAATGTTGTCCAAATTGTAAATTAAATAAAATATACAAACAGATTCATATAAAATAAAATTGATTTACAGGAAATGAAATCATGGGATTATAGCATACAACTTAACGAACAGAAATACATATAATAAAATAAGAACAAAAGAGCAAACTGAAGCTTGTGTGATACCACAATCTCCTTAAAACAGATTAGTCGTCTCACCGTGGGTGCTGGAGGTACGTCAACTTCTGTCTCCCATGATACAATGGTTTAGACCAGCTAACGCAGAAACACCATCTGTTAGCTTTAGCGAACTGACAATAGCAACACTCTCTTACACAGGGAGAAAATTATAAGAGCAAGCAAATTGACTGTATAATTCTGGAAGGCAAAAATTTTGTGTAGACAACCAAAGAAGTTGGTCTCTATTTATACACCATGGAGGAGAAAGGAGGAGCCTCCAGCCACGAAGGCTAGCAACCAATGCAGCTCATTACTCCTGCAAAACTGCTGGAGTAATGCACAAAATTCATGGGGATTCAATGTGTGACTTACACACATTATACACCTGTGTGTAGATACATATTTGCAACAGACCTGGCCCAAAAAAGATTTTGTTAGTGGACTACCAACCTAGCCCAACCCATATCTAACCCATTCCATCAAGCCTCAAGCCTCAGCCCAAGCTCAAGGCCAAGATCTAAGATCCACGACCCACGGACCACGGATCATGGACCATGGACCTAGACCCGAACCCGGCCTCGACCCAGTCCAGTCCGGACGAGAGGGTGGCCAGCGCGCACGCGCGTGTGTGGCAATTTTTGCATAACCAACTTGGACCATAGTTTTGGCCCAAGCCATCCTTGAAGCATCCATAACTCCTTTCCTTCAAAAAATTTAGATGCCCCAAAGAGCTCATACCCTTATCAAAATCTTGAGGTTTAAATACCCATCAAAGTTTTCCTCTACAATTAATATCGGATTGGTAGTTATACATAATTTCCAATACCTTATGAGACAATTTCTCATTCAATTCTTAATGGTTTTTTGTCATTCTTTTTGTGGTTTAAAGACCTTGTTACAAAGAATGTAAACCCACTTAATCTCACCTCAACCAATGGTTGGGACCTACTTTAATTTTTCATTAAAGTCACCAAAAACCATTTTTTCCAACAATCTCCCACATGAATAAAAATTGACAAAATAAAGAAAACGGACAACGTTTACAACAAAGACTCAGAGAGAGCACACAGACTAACCCTGTATTATAAAATATAGTTGTTGGCCTTGAACCTTTCGTAGTAAAAGCCTCTCGGATTTACTGGCTGACCAGTGAATGTGATGTCTTGAATTGTTCTTTCGTTTGTATAAACCGAGACAATAGACCTCACACAGGAGTTAGTCCAACCATTGTTCTTAGTCTCACTAGTGTGTCCGGTATGGCCCTGGAACATTAGCCTGGTTCAATAAGTGAGAATTCGGCCTTACTAATTCTTAAAGAAGTGGCCCCACATCGCACTCACATAGCTGACCTATATAAGGTATCTCCTTATACCATGGTTGATTAATCATATCACTTAGGTCATAAAAAGCATTAGCTTAACCTTCCACCCCCACAGGGTATCACTGTATAAAGGAATGGGCAAGAGAATTTACCTCTTCAGTGACTCACCCGTTACACGAAATTGGGTTGTCCATTTGAACCTAGATCTTGGGATCTCCAGTCAACTAGGTTGGGTTTTCGATTCTAGTAACATTACTAAAGGCCTTAACCCCATTCCTCTTGACGATATTTCTACTAACTCTCGAGTTAACCCTTTGGTTAGCGGATCTATAATGTTGTCCTTAGACTTTACATAGTCTAGAAAGACAACTCCATTAGAGAGTAGTTATCATATGGAATTATGTCTATGATGGATATGTCTAGACTTTTCATTATACATTTTACTCTATGCCTGTCCAATTGTCGATTAGCTATCACAATGAATACAGATAGCAAGCATAAGTTTTGGCCACCGTGGAATATCCTCAACGAATTAGCGAAGCCATTTAGCTTCTTCAGTTGCTTTATCCAAACCAATAAACTCATATTCCATCATTGATCTTGATATACACGTTTGCTTAGAAGATTTCCAAGACACGGTTGTCACTCTGAAGGTAAACACATAACCACTAGTGGATTTGGAGTCTTTATATCAGATATCCAGTTAGCGTCACTATACCCTTCTAGTACCGCTGGGTATCTACTTTAATGTAGCCCATAATCCTAGGTGTAGCGATAACCTAACACTTGCTTAATGCTCCTCCAATGAGTAGTATTCGAATTACTCGTGTATCTAGTAAGCCCACTGACAGAGTAGGCTATATCCGGCCTTGTACAACTTATCAAATACATCAAACTTCCAATGATCCAAGAATATTCTAGTTGAGAGACACTATCACCATTATTCTTGGTCAAATGTAGACGCGCATCTACTGGTGTCCTAGACACACTTGTATCTGATTTACCAAATTTCTCAAGTATCTTCTCAATATAGTGAGACTGAGAAAGTACAATACCACTATATGTTCTTGTAATCTTAATACCCAGAATGACATCTGCAAGGCCCATATCTTTCATGTTAAACTCAGAGTTTAACAATCTCTTCATAGTTCTAATCATTTCATCATTACTACCAACAACGAGTATGTCATCTACGTATAGACACAAAATGATATAACCTCTGTCTGTGTCTTTAACATATACGCACTTGTCACACTCATTAATTCTAAATCCATTTGACAACATAGCATTGTCAAACTTCTTATGCCATTACTTAGGAGCTTGCTTCAAACCATATAATGACTTAAGAAGCTTATAGACTTTTTTATTTTGTCCTGGAGCTGAAAACCTCTCGGGTTGCTCCATGTAGATTTCTTTATCTAAATCTCCATTTAAGAAAGCTATCTTTACATCCATTTGATGTATCTCCAAACCACGTAATACGACTATCGCAATCACCATGTGAATAGATGTAATCCTTGTCGCAGGTGAATACGTATCAAAGTAATCCAGGCTTTCTCGCTACCTGTATCCTTTGATAACTAACCTAGCTTTATACTTGTCAATTGACCCATCCGCTTTCATCTTTCTTCTAAAGATCCACTTACTCCCAAAGGCTTTACCGCCTGGGAGTAGATCAATCAACTCCCAAGTATGGTTCTATAAGATGGAGTCAATTTCACGCTTAATTACTTCTTTCCATAAGGGACTTTCAGATGAAGTCACAGCTTCATGAAAAGTTTGAGGTTCTCCATCTAACATATAAGTCAAGAAGTCTGGGCAAAAGGACTTGGCAATCCTAGCACTCTTGCTTCTCCTTGGCTCGTCCACTTTCTCATCTTGATCATTTACTTGATCATCTACTTGATCATTTTCAAGTTCCTTCTCAGAACTTTCTCTTTGGGATCAGCAAGGAAATACGTCTTCAAAGAAGGACGCATTCCTTAACTCTATTATGGTATTCTTATGGATATCTGAAATATCAGACTTATGCACAAGAAACCTATATGCACTACTATTCTATGCATAACCAATAAATATACAATCCATAGTTTTTGGACCTATCCTAACCTGTTTGGGTGTAGGTAATGCCACTTTTGCAAGACATCCCCACATTCGTAGGAAATTATTAGAAGGCTTGCGGCCTTTTCATAATTCATATGGAGTTTTGTCTACTTTCTTTTGAGGTATTATATTTAGAATGTAATTCGCGGAGAGAATTGCTTCCCTCCACAAGTTCTGTGGCAATCCAAAACTTATTAACATTGCATTTATCATTTCTTTTAACGTTCTATTCTTCCGCTCGGCAACACCATTTGACTGAGGGGAGTAAGGCACTATGGTTTGGTGAATAATCCCAAACTGAGCACAAATCACAACAAACGGGGATTCATACTCACCACCACGATGACTTCTTAAAGCCTTGATCTTTTAGCTTAGTTAATTCTCAACTTCATTCTTGAAAAGAATAAAATTTTCAATTGTCTTATCTTTGCTCTTAAGTAAATACACATAATAGTATTTAGTGCAATCCTCAACAAAAGTGATGAAGTACTTGTTGCCACCACGTGATTGTACGACTTTCAAGTCACATACATCACTGTGCACTAACTTCAAAGGCTCGGTACTTCTTTCAATATAATGAAAAGAAGTCCTTGTGAATTTTGCTTCTACACAAGTTTCACACTTGTAATTTAGATTAATCTTAAAAGATGGTATGTGATCTAACTTGATTAATCTACGCAAAGAGTCAAAATTTATATAACCCAGTCTATGAAGCCATAAATTAGGGGACTCAAGCATATAAGCAGAAGAATAAGCTTTCTCATTAATTTTTGGGACAAGAGTCATTACATTGAGCTTAAACATACTGCCTGACATATATTCCTTCCCCACACAAACCTCGCTCTTGGTCAACATGACCTTATCCGACTCAAACACCAAGTGAAAGCCAAGCTTACTTAAGAGTGATCCCAAGATAAGGTTCTTACGAATGTCCGGTACAAATAGGACATCGTTCAGAGTCAGCTCTTTTCCTAAAGTCATCTTGAGGACCACCTTGCATTTATCCTCAACAGTTGAGGTTGCAAAACTCCCTATGAACAACTTCTCACCGTTTGAAACCGGTTCAAAAGTTGTGAACATCTTCTTCTCCGTACAGATGTGGTGAGTAGCGCCAGTGTCCACCCACCATTCCCTCAGGTTGGAGCCCACCATGTTTACTTCGGTGACGACAACTGCCAAATGCATGTTGTCCACATCTTGTGGGAGATCCTCCATCTCAGCCATGTGAGCCCGACTTTTGTTCTGTGGAGGGTACTTGTTGTAAGGCTTCTTCTTCTTGGGGCAATCAACCGCCCGATGTCTATCGCTTCCACAGTTGAAGCACTTTCCATAGAACCTAAAAGTAGGTTCCTACGGTTTGTAGACTGGCCTTTTGGAGACACTGCCTCTTGTCCCCAGCTTTGAGCTTTTGTTTGTCGGTGGCTTCTTCTTTAACCCCGAGGACTGGCCATGCTCAACCACGTTTTCTTTCACAGTAGAGGTATTCTTCCCTTTCCTCATGTTGTCTTCCTCAATCTAGAGCCTGACAACGAGCTCTTTGTAACGTCCCCAAAATAATACAATAAATACAGCCCAAACATTTCTTAATAGCTACATAAATCAGAGTAAATAATCCTTTTATTACATGAACCTAATGATACAAAAGGATCTAACATAAGTAAATGCCCTATCGACTTACACATTTCCAAGCCTGGACTTGGTTATAACAAAAGAGAGACTAGCTCATACAAACAAAGAAGCTTGTGATCCCGAAGTCCCTCCAAGCTATTGTCTTAGCGGAGGCAAGCCATCAATACCTGAAAATGTTTTTCCCAAATAGGGTGAGCCACAGCCCAGTATGAATAATCTAACACAATATATGAGATTTAACAAAGATATAAGTGCAATGTGCATATATAATGCCCGGGATAAAATATTTACACCTTTATACATATTCATAAAGACATCAAGTCCATATTCCATTTCACTTTCCTTCAATTCATTTCAATACATGAGCCAATTTCATTCTTTCTCAATAACCCAAATGAGACTACAACTCAATGGTTCAACAATCTCACAATTAACACATACACTTCCAACTACCATTTTACGGATATTTCGTCTGCGAGATCGACACCTATGTATAAGTTTCGGGACTTTCACCCAAGACACTCCGGCCAACGTAATTATAATGGAGTCTATCTCCTTTCCCTTGCCAAACAATGGAGTCCATCCCCTTTCTCCTCCCAAACAATCATACATATGCAATGTATTTAAACACATAATCACACATATGGAGTACAAGGTTTGAAAACTAAGTAACCGACATATTCCAAGCACACTCAAAATGCTCAAACAACCAAATTTAGGGAAGAATAAAGAGCAAAAGACAATGAACAACATTGAGAAACCATAAACCCGAGTCCGGAATACAACAGGTGACGGGTTAAAACTAGAATTGTTATACTCTTCAACTCATCTCCTTTCGTTTATGCTTCAAGTAGTTATTGAATTCTTTCCAACCATTAGGCAACTTCTCAATCAACACATCTGCCTAGAATGATTCACTCGAGAACATTCCCTCTGCATAAATCTCATGCAGAATTACTTGGAACTCTTGGATTTGACTAATAACGGTTTTTTAGTCCACCATTTTGAAGTCCAAAAACCGACCAATGACAAATTTCTTTGCCCTAGCACCCTCGGTCTCATACTTCTTGTCCAAAGCATCCCATAACTCCTTTACCGACTTCTTGGCATAAAACACGTTGAACAGTGAATCTGTCAAGCCATTTAGAACGTAATTTAGAACATAGTTCTGACAAAGGAAGTCTGACTGCTTCCAAGCATCTAGAGCCATAAGCTTCTTCTTGTCTTCCTCATTATCCTCCACTACTGGTGGATCCTCACTCAAAAACGTCTCAAGGCTAAGAGTAGTTAAGTAGAACAGCATCTTTTGCTACCACCTCTTGAAATTCACTCTTGTAAACTTCTCCGGGCGCTCATTATGGTTGAACGGGCCTCTCAAAACAATAGGAGCAATAATAGCATTGACCACAGAGGTCACACCAACCAGGTTGATCACGGAGGTCACAGCAGTAGGGGTTGGCAAGCCAGTTACGTTGGGGTTTTGATCCCCACCAACATTAGCAGCAACATCGATGACAGTTGCCATTTTTTAAAAAGACAACAAAATTTCACTTTCTGTGTTTCTAGAAATTAAACTTAACATTAGAAAATCCCACAGTTGAAAATTTAATTCAAAACTAGTCTCACCACTGAACCTAGAATCGAACATGGTCAGGAAAGTTCCTAGCAAAACTAAAGAAGTCATACTGATCCCACTTAAAACCCAGTTAACCTTAAACAAAACTTTCAAGAGAATGTTGACTCCTAGTCCATGAAAAACAATTTTTAGAATTAAGTTTTTCAGGGATGAACTAGGTTAAAACAAACCAAGTTCCATACTTACAAGCAATTTAAATATTGCTAACCAAATTACAAGCGATGTAAAAAATTGCTACAACAATACAAGTAAATAAAATTGGCTTAAACACATTGGCAAATAACCACAACTAAAACTCAAGCAAACAATTGCTTCAAACATAGTCCAAAACATTCCTTTCCACGCTTAGGTACTTCTGTTCAACAAATATTTTTTTCCCTTGCAATCCTAAACTTTATTCATTTGGATTTGTATTTGTATTTTTTCCCATTCCCTTTCTCAAAGGTATTCCTGTAAAGAAAGTTAGCAGAAAAGCACAACAAAATACACAACAAATAATTTAAAGAAACTGTAAAAATAAAAATTCATTTAATAGAAAAATTAAGTGAAATTAAAATGCTAGATAAGTTATACAATTAAACTAATAACTCTTAAATAAATTACAAACCTTATAACTCTAAAAATTAAATTAAAAATTAATTGACAAAAGTTATAGGAAATTATTACACCATAATCATATAAATAAATCCAGCCAAGTTACAAATATTTTATAACTCCAAAATTAAATTAAAGTTAATTGCCATAAGTTATAAATGAATTTAATTCACAATAAACATGTAAATAATTCTAGCAATTAAAATCATGCAAATATACAAGAAAATTATAAGCATGCAACAAACTAAAATCTAGAAAACAAAGAACATGCACATTTTCTAGAAACAAGAAAACAAGTGAATTAATCTAGTATGTAAACATATTGAACATGTTGATTATACTAGAAACTAGAAAATAATTAGCATGTCAATATTACCTAAAAATTTAAACACTTACGAGCATGCAAATTATATTATAAAATTATAAACTAAAAAGACATACAAAACATGGTAGGAAATTATGAGTCATGCTCATAAAATAAAATTATATTAGAACCAAATAAGCATACAAATTATGCAAAAGAGAAAAAACATTCTGATTTAATTAAAACAGTCCATTACATTTATGAATTTAATAAACCAACCACGACTTTGAAATCAGGAATTCAAACATGTAACAGTGGCTTTCTATATGCTACATCTAGTCTAAAACAAACAAAACAATAGCATGCATATATATTAATCTAATCTTCTAATCATGACCACCAGAGAAGTTATTAACAAATTATGACAAGGCAACCAAAACAAAACCTTGGGCAATCTGGTTTTTTTCTATTTATATTTTATTATTAACAACATGTAACCAAAATTTTCCACTAAAATTCATAAACATGTAATTGGTTTTTAATAAATCAAAACTGTACATATACATTTAATAAACAAATCTAATTACCAAGTGCTATTAACAGTGTCCAATTATCCTCCGATGAACAAACCAAAACCGTTTACAATTCTAGGGAAAAATTATTACACATTACATATGAATCTATTTATCATTGTTCACAGAAACACATATAATCTGTTTTAAGATTGTTGTCCAAATTGTAAATTAAATAAATTATACAAACAGATTCACATGAAATGAAATTGATTTACAAGAAATGAAATCATGAGATTATAACAACTTAACGAACAAAAATACATATAAGAAAAATAAGAACAAAAAAGTAAACCGAAACCTGTCCGATACCACAGTCTCTCTAAAATAAATTAGCCATTTCACCGTGGGTGCTGGAAATACGTCGACTTCTGTCTCCCAGGATACAACGGTTTAGACCGGCTAACGCAAAAGCACCTTCTGTTAGTTTTGGTGAACCGACAATGGCAGCACTCTCTCACATAAGGAGAAAATTATAGGAGCAAGCAAACTGACTGTATAATTTTGGAAGGAAAAAATTATGTGTAGACAACTAAAGAAGTTGATCTCTCATTATAAACCATGGGGGAGAGAGAAGGAGTCACTAGGCATGAAGACTAGCAACCAATCCAGCCCATTACTCCTGCAAAACTACTGGAGCAATGCACAAAACTGATGGGGATTTACTGTGTGAGTTACACACAATATACACCTGTGTGTATATACATATCTATAGCAAACCTGGCCCAAAAAAGATTATGTTAGTGGACCACCAATCTGGCCCAGCCCAAAACTAATCCATTCCATCAAGCCTCAAGCCCAAGATCCACGGACACGGCCCGGGCGGGCGGCATGCATGCGCGTGTGGAAATTTTTATATAACCAACTTGGACCATAATTTTAGCCCAAGCCCATCCTTGAAGCATTCATAACTCCCTTCATTCGAAAAATTTGGATGCCCCAAAGGGTTCATGCTCTTATCAAAATCTTGAGATTTAAATACCCATCAAAGTTTTCATCTACAATCAATGTTGGATTGGTAGTTATACACAATTCCCAATACCTCATTCATGAGGCCAACTTTATGAAACAATTTCTCATTCAATTCTTAATGGTTTTTGGTCATTCTTTTTGTGGTGTAAAGACTTTGTTACAAAGAATCTATACACATTTAATCTCACATCAACCAATAGTTGAGACCTACTTTAATTTCTCATTAAAGTCACCATAAAATGATTTTTTTCCAACAATTTATACATAAATTTAAAATTAATGGTCAAATTTGAGCTAATTATAAGTGTAGGGTAGGGACCAATACGATACAAGGGACAAAATTTAGGCACTACCGATGTAATTTATCCTAAATTTTAAAAAAAAATAAAAATAAAAAACAATGTTGAAATATAAGTACTTGAAACAAATGGTACTTCAATTATAAAACTGTAACAATCATATAATAGAAAAAGTACATTTAGCTACCATATATATAACTGTAACAACTAAATTAAATCAAATAAAATAAAGTTAAATTCAAACTATGAATAATATCATTCTAAATCCAATTTTCTCACATAGCAAATCATCCAAAATTCAAATTTTAAAATCATTAAAATGAGTAAACAATAATATGATCAAGCCAAATATTTCTAAAAATTAAAAATTACAGTAATGATAAGGCAATAGTTACATATTAATCAAATATATCATCTCTTCCAATTTTGTGGGGGTGGTTGTTAATTACTAAAGAAATTACAAAAGTTATCTTTGTCCAAACATGTGACGAAGCCTCCATGGAAGTTTGAACCATTGGATCAACTAAAATTTCCTGGAAAATATATATACATATATAAGAAAATATATTAGAATAAAATTTATTAGGCATTTATTCACAAATCCCTCTTCACCTACTTATGTTCCACTTACTCTAAATTATTTGTTTATATTCACAAATTCCTTTTCACCTACTTATGTCACCTATTTTGGTGATATAATCACCAAAATACCTCTAATAATAATATGATGAAACGTATTAATATTTACATTGACAGTGTAAATGTTCCATGATGTGAACATTGATATTGTCAACGTAAACATTCTCACTGTCAAATTTGTTTAATGTGAATGTTCACACCATTAAGTTGCTAAAGGTTTAAAAAATATTTGTCAGGGTAAAATTGTTCATAAAATACCTTAAATAAGAGAATTAGAATTTAGTAGATCAAATGTCCAAATTAATAAGACTTATTGGAATACAAAAATATGTTATGAACTAATTAGGATGAAAGTACTTGAGAAAGAATTTTTTAATAAATTTCTCAAAATTTGTTAACTATTTTTTTTCCCTTCAAATTTAACTATATCAAATACTTGAGAAATTAGTGGACTGTATGATACTTGGGAAGACAAAAGCATCGACTGTGAGCGTAATAGCGGACAATTAATGTCATCCATTAAAAGATTATACCCATAATTCATCACTTGTGACCAATAAGGTGTCTAAACATCCTAAATGATTATAAGAAAATATAATGTATCATTATCATTATGTTTGCATCATATATTGTAAACAAAAATAAAAGAAAAACTTACATGTGGTTGATTTAAAGATGAATTTTGGACATCTACATTCTTGTTGCATTGGTCAATATTCTATAGATGTTTGGAAGTATTTATAAGTACATTGCACAAAGTAAAATAAATAAATAAAAATAAAAAAAATGTACAAATTATATAGCTAAATAAGATTAATACCTAAGTGATGCAAGGTCGTGAAACAACTTTTGTCCTCATTCCAATCTTCTCGTGCCAAGGCTTTAATTTACCACCACTCTTTTGTACATTGTCTTTCTTTTTCATGGTTAATAGAAAGTTTGTTTGCTCTTAAGAGGGAGAAAAGGATAAACAAATTGAAATGGTAAAATAACCTCGACAAGACACAAGAACTAATTGTAAAGCATTCTTTTACGTTTCCTTAGATAGGGAGTCATCGAAATGGGTTATTACAAAGTTTGATAATACCCATAATCATATTATGCATATTCCTCAATGTGCTCATACAATGCCATCTCAAAGAAAGATTTCTGAAGCTTAAGGTGTAAGTGTGATAGCCTTATCCCATATTTTGCTTAAATTCTTTAATTATATATGTGATGATATGTTGGTGTGAAATTGCATGCTTAATTGTGCGAATTATCTAAACTTCTGGTTGAAGTCCTACATGTATATGGATATGACATATCATGATCATTTAGGCATTGCTCAATGGACATCATGCATGTGTTATTTGCTTCGCTTGGGCCCCATGATTAAAAATATGTTGTACATTGTATGAGGCTGTAGGTAATCAAATGGTTGCCAGCCGGTTATGATCCAAACTTTTAGGGGCGGGTTTGGGTCATAAAAGTAAGTGTGGAATTAGATTATGCTAGTGGTTTATCACTCAAGGCATCACACGATCTAATTACTGCCCAAGCAGGGGGGAAGGAATTTGTAGGATTCATACAAGAAGACCAAAAAAGCTAATTATGTATAAAAAAGATAGAAAAGACTTGCAATATGGTGAAACAGGTACTTTGATGAGATATTTTCAAAGCAAGATGCCAATAATTCAAACTTACTATGCAACTCAATTGGATGTTGAGAAGATAATAACCAATATTTTTTTGGGCTGACCACCAAATGATTACAAATTATGGAAATTTTGGTGATACAATGCCATTCAAAACAACATTTCGAACGAACAAAGAGTATCGACCGTTTGATCCTTTTACTCGCTTTAACCATTTTAGAATGACAATGATTTTTTGTAATGACCCCAAATCGTATGGCGTAATTATCGATAATTAATTATGTGTTTATTTGAATTAATGAGAGACTATCTGTTTGAAGTAGAAAAATATCTGTTGGAATTACAACTTCGGGACTAAAATTGACAACCATAATGGGTTCGGAAAATGAAATTGAACATGCCTATGTGATACCGGGAATTTTTAGAACCATTTGGGAAATTTAATTGAGGACTGAATTTCGTCTGAATCGCTAAGTCTTGTTTGGCTTGAGTTTATGGCACAATTTTATATATATGATATAAGATAAGGATGTTGACCCATTGTTGACTCAAAATAAAAGAGAAGGAAATATCTAGAAGAGAGAAAGAGAGAGACGTCGGGAGAAGAGAGGAACCAGGGAAAGAAGATAGAGAAAAAGAGGAATCAAGTTCAAATCTTCTCAAATTAAGTGATTAAGGTAAGGATCTTCTTCTAATGTCTTGAATAAGGTGGATTCATCCATGTTTTCATGGTAAATAAGTGAAGTGAAAGGGAAATCATGTTTAATTGATGGTATTATGTGGTGTTTTTAACCTATGGAACATCTATGAGCATATATGGCATCATATCATGAAATATATGTTTAAAATCATGGTTTTCTTGCATGATTTTCACATTTGAGGAAAATCTCCATGGGTTTATGAAGTAAAGCTTTTATGTGCATCTTTATGACTTTTCATCTTCATTCAAGGTTGATCTTTACTTGAAATATTTGGAAGTTATGATTTTTATGTGAAATTAGAGATGGAATTCAAGTTGTTTTTCAAATGATTTTGGCCTTGAGTTTCTTGATTTTGGAAGTTGATTTTGCAAATAGAGGCCACGGTTTAGCAGATTTTTGGACTGGTTTTTCCACCCAGATTTCATGCATCGATATCTGCTTCCGTTCACGATCCTTTCGGCGGGGTTTTACCTTTCGGCGGGGACCTATTTTTCAGAAATTTCATAAAATATTTTAATGCATGTTTTGGTGCCTCCGAGCTGGGGCTAAGCCTGGAAGACCGTTTTGCGAGTCATGTTTGGTTGTATCTGTGGCTTTTGCCTATGTGATATTTATGATCTTTTGATATATGTTATGTAATGTAGTGGGTAAATTAACACATTTTGGCATGTAAGTGTATGTTCATATAAATGCACAGCTCTTTGGACTATAGTATTTTGTTTTCACTTCCGCGAGCCCCGATTAATTATGTTTTGTACAGGAAGGCCTGTGGTAATCTAGGATTACTAGCCGGTTACGATGCCAACCTTCTAGGGGCGGGTTTGGGTCGTGACATTTTTAGTGTCGCATTACTATATGATGAAACCATAGCATCATTTGAGTGCTTATTTGAAACTTTCTTGCATGCAATGTCGACGAAAGAACCTAGTACCATTTTTACAGACCAAGATCAAGCAATCACTAATGAAATTTCTCATATCATGTCCGATGCTAGTCATGGATTGTATACTTTTCACCTCATGCAAAATGCCTTGAAAACATTTGGGCTATTTGTTTAAAAGCGGCTCAACATTTGGAAGTGACTTTAAAACTTGCATTTTCAAATATGAAGATGAAGATGAAAATGAGTTAGTTGAAAATTTGAATTCTTTGATTATTACATACAATTTGGAGGAGAATACATGGATGAAGAAAACTTGGGAACGTAGAGAAAAGTTAGCGCACGTGTACATGAAATGGTCATTTAATGCAACTATAAGAAGCACCCAATTCAGTGAGAGCTTGAATGCAAAATTAAAGCAGCACTTAAAATTTGATCATTTCGATCAAAGCGGTATAATGAAAATGATGCTATTTACCAATCCAGACAAAAGTTACCAAGAATAAAGATCAAAAGTTGTCTCATATTAGGCCCCATTTGTTTTCAGATGTAGAATGGAAGGAATTCATAGTGAGGGGATTGTTAGTGAGGGAATTAAGTAAAATTGTGTTTGTTTTGATGATTGTTGTTGGTGTAGGGATTGTTAAATTATTTTTATATAAAAAAATATAAAAAAATAAAAAAAATAAAAAATAAAAAATAAAAAAAAAAACATTAAACATTAATGTTCAAAAAAAATGCCCAACATGTAAAAAATAAAATAAAAAAATAGAAAAAAATAAAACAAATAAAACAATGATTTTTACTTAACAAAAATACAAAAAAAAAAAAAAAAAAAAAAAAAAAAAAAAAAATTAAACATGAATGTTCAAAAAAAAAATGCCCAACATGTAAAAAATAAAAATAAAAATAAAAAAGTCCGGCGGACTATTTTTCTAATACCACCTCTATCCCAATCATCCTTTCAAGGCCCATCCTAATTCTAAGGCCCCGTTTGTTTTGGTTTATAGGGAGGGGCTGGAATTCATAGTGAGGTAGAACCTACTAATATCATATTTGTTTTGAGATATGGAGAGGGGATTTGTAATCCCCTCCGGACTACGAATCCCCTTGGAGAAGGGATTAGGATATGCCTGTAGGACTTGGTATTAGAAAAATAGTCCGGCGGATTAGAAATTTTTTATTTTTATTTATTTTTTATTTTATTTTTTACATATCGGGCATTTTTTTTTTAAATTAATGTTTAATTTTTTGTATTTTTTGTTAAGTAAAAATCATTATTTTATTATTTTATTTTTTTTTGAAAATTTTTTATTTTATTTTTATTTTTAAAATTTTTTTTACATGTTGGCCATTTTTTTTAAAACATTAATATTTAATATTTTTGTATTTTTTTTATTTGTTTTATTATTTTATATTTATTTTATATAAAAATAATTTAACAATCTCCACACTAACAACTATCATCAAAACAAACATAATTTTACTTAATCCCTTCACTATCAATCCATTCACTAACAATCTCCTCATTATTAATCCTCTCACTATCAATCATCTCCATTCTACCTCTGAAAACAATCGGGGCCTAAGAGACTAGGAGTCCCCTTCCCATCTCTCAAAACTAACATAACATATAGTAGGTATCACCTCCATCTTAATCTCAATCCCAACTCTAACTCCCTAAACAAACAGGACCATAGTTCAAACTGCGAAACTCTATACCCTTTCTATCTCTCAAAAAAAAAAAAAAATGGCTAAAAAAAAAGAAAAAAGAAAAAGGCCAACACTACAATGGGTTAGAGTACAACCTTATAGTGGGGTACAACCTAAAATTGTTAGATTTCTTTATGGGAGATTCTATAATACACAAAAATTATGTTAATTATGATATTTTGTGACTCTGATACTATTTTGTGTGTGCACCTTATGTCAATTATGATATTCTGTGATTTTGATACTGTTTTATGTCATAACCAAAGTGATCAAAATACATCATAATCAAATACTACTTAAGTCATAATCAAATATTACTTTGGTCATAACGAAAATAGCAATACCGTAACCAACAGTACAATGGATTAAAAATAAAAATAAAAAATAAAAAAAGAAACTCACTAACCACGATGAATCAACTAAGCAGAAATAAATTTAACTATACAATTACAAGAAAGGTTAGAATTGGTGTTGAAATCTCAATTTTTGGGTTTTAAAAACCTCCAATAACAGTTACATGCCGAGTTATATTCAACATTTATTGCTTTTATTTATTTATTTACAACTATCTCATCAATTGCTGGTGTTTTCAATTCACAAGATGTTTTAATTTTTAAATTTTAAATTCAATCATACATATTTTATTAACGCCGTGTTTGGTTGGGAGATTTGGGAAGTGATTTGAAAATAGAAAGAGAAAGGATGGGTGAAATGAAAATAAAATATACCTACATTTCACCTAATTTCACACACCTTTTTCCTTTCTATTTCCAAATCCCCTAACCAAATACAGCATAAGGGTTTTTTTTAAAAAATGGTAACAAAAAACACCATTTTTTATAAAGGGTTTTTTTAAGTTTTCTGACATATCTGAGATACAAATTTGTGAGATGAAATCACTTCGAGATATCGTTGCACTGATGAACCATTTCATATTCATAGTATGAAACAAACGCAAGCAAGTGTTGCCAGTTGGTAACCGTGGTGCCTTTCCATGGTGCAATGTATAGATATATATCTTAGGAAGGGTATTTTGGGGGGAAAAAAAAGAGTAGAAGATACAAAGGATGCTCACACTTTTAAACAGTAATAATTTATTTATTTTACTTTGTGTAATATACTTGTAAATACTTCAAAACATCCGTAAAATATTGGCCAATGCAATAATAATATAAATGTCCAAAATTCATCTGCAAATCAACCACATGTGAGTTTTTCTTTTTAATTTTGTTTCTAATATATGGTGCAAATGTAATGATAATGACACATTATATTTACTTATAATCATTTCCGATGTTCAGATACCTTATTGGTCATAAGTGATGAATTATGAGTATATTCTTTTCATGCATAATATCAACTGTCTACCATCACATTCGTAGTGAGCGCTTTTAACTTCCCAAGTATCATACAGTCTGCCAATTTTTCAGGTTTTCATATAGTTAAATTTGAAGAAAAAAAGAATTCAATAAATTTTATTCTAATACATTTTCTTATATACTTTTTTTTTTTTTTTTTTTTTTAAAAATTCAATTGATCCAACAATGCAAAATTCCTTCGTGGCTTTGTCATGTTTGGACAATGATAAATTTTTTAATTTCTTTAGCAATTCACAACCAACCCCCCCCCCCCTCCCCCCACAAAATTGAAAGAAATGACATTTACTGGCTTCGTTTGGGAACAGGCTATTTTAGTAACTTTTTGACTTTTTACGAAAAGAAGTGCAGAAAAGTAGAGAGGTGATGTGACAACTTTTAGTAACTTTTTGACTTTTTGGCTAAAATAGCCACTCCCCAAACGAGGCAATATGTAACTATTGCCTCATTATTATTGTAATTTTTTTAGTGTTCATAAATATTAGGCTCGATCATATTATTGTTTACTCATTTTAATCATCAACAATGATTCATCCCACTAAAAACACCACCACTAATAGCACTAATGCATTAAAAAAGTAAAAAAAAAAAAAAATACAACTCCAAGACCAAAACATCACATCATTACTGGCGGGACCCACTGCCACCTAATTAGTGGGAGCACTAATTAGTGCTCCCAAGCATTTTTCTTTAATCATTTTAAAATTTAGATTTTGGATGATTTGATATATGAAGGAATTGGATTTAGAATGATATTATGGTTCACAGTTTGAATTCAACTTTATTCTTTTATTATTGATTTAATTTAGTTGTTATAATTATATATATAAACATATATATGGTAGTTACATGTACTTTTTTGTATTATATGATTATTACAGGTTGTATAATTGAAATACCATTTGTTTCAAGTGCTTAGTTTTTTTTTTTTTAAATTTAATTTATGATAAATTATATCGATATTCCTTAAATTTTGTCCATTGTGTCGTATTGGTCCCGACACTTACAATTGGTTCAATTTTAATCATTAATTTTAGATTTTTGTGTCAATTTAGCCTAATTGATGATGATTTTTTTTTTATGAAAAATAATTACAAAGTTAGTTTATATTAACTCAGTAAATTGATGAAATTTATAAATTTGCTCTTAAAACATGACACATTTCGTTGATATGCACATTTTTTATTTAAAAAATTAACAATTATAATGAATAGAATCAAATTGGGACAAAGTCAAAAATATATAGTCAAAATCGAGTTAGTTAAAATTATATGAACCAAAATAAGACAAAGAAAAAATATGAAGATCGGTGCAATTTACCCTAAAATTTATTTTTACAAAAAATTGATTTTGAGACAAATAAAAATATTATAAAATTCAATTTTTATACAAATTTTTACTTCTTTTTTCTTTTCAACTTCTTTTTACAAAATTGATTTTTATACAAATTTTTCTTTTTTCTTTTTTCTTTTTACTTCTTTATACAAATTATTTCTTTTAGCAAATGTGAATTTTATTTTATGTTTTTTCCACCTAAACCCATTCTCTACAATTGAATTCAACAGAAAACGGTTGTTTCAAAATTTTATTTTATTTTATTTTATTTTATTTTTCAACTTTTCCTTTGGTCCTAAAGTCAACCTAAGCCTTAAAAGTACAGTTTTACACAACAGTAAACGGTGGCTCAAGGCGTTTTTTTTTTTTTTTAAAAAAAAAAAACACCGAAATAATGCCTTCATTGACCAAAGGAGTAAGAACATCATAATGTAATAAAGAAACAAAGCTAACAGGAGAGAAAATAACCCAATTAAGAGGTAAACTAGTGGGCAATGTGGCCTTAGCCACACAATGTGCTGCTTTGTTGTTCATTCGCCCGATCCACGAAAGGAATAAATGGCTCTCAGAGGAAATTCTCCGGATGTCCAAGATCAATGCACTAGTGTTGGAAAAATTGGTTTTCTAAGGTTTATTTTGGGCTAATTTTGAGTTTAAAATTGAGTATGTCCCAAACGTCTTCTAGGGTGGGTCCGAAGAGGTGACATGTTTCTTGCCGCATGGCAAGTCACACGGTAAAGACGGTTTGTCAAAACCATTTATGAGTGAATGGGAAGTTGACGTCATTTTTTGGTTCGTGGAATGAACAATTAAAGAAGTAAATGTGAGTTTCCTTAAAATAAGTTGTTTCACATTAAAATTTTAAGAGAGTTTCTGTATGTATATATGTTCTAGATTACAACACTTGGGTTGGACCCCAAGAAGCACCCCAAGTTTGTAGAAGAGAGGAGTTATGGACAAAATGAACCTTAGCCCAAACCACCACACGCACGCCGCCGCCGCCGCCGCCGGCCGAGCCAAACAGTGCCAGGCGCGGGTGTGGGTTGTAGGTCGGATCGGTTCTAATATTAATTTATTTAAATTTTTTCAAAATTTCTTAATGAAATTGAATTCAAATTTTGTACCAAAATAGAAATTAATTTTCTATCCAAACTATATCTGGTTTTCAATCCATTTTCCAGCAATTCAACAGGTTCAAATTGTCCAATAGATTGGGAAAAATTGCCCAGCAGTTCTGAGCAGTTTTAAAACTGCCAAATAGTTTGCAGATTTGGTCAAAACAGTTTCAGATCTGTCTAGCACATGTTCAATTCAATTTCACACTTGTTCGGTTCAAATTTGAACCTGTTCGGGCATATCAATTTGCCTATAAATACCTACATTGTTCCAGCAGTCTAGACATCCGAAAAACAGTCTAAATTTTTTTTTTTTTTTACTTCCAAATTTTCTGCTTTGTTGCATATTTCCTTCATATTAGTTTTTTAGGAAAATTAAAGAGAGTATAGAACATAAGGTTCTAGTTCGCTAGACAAATTTGTTTGGAGTGCTACTACAAATTTGTGAAGATCATTGTATCTTGGGAGATAGACGCTACAAAACCATAAGCACCATAGCGGGGCGAATCTATTTTAAGAATAGAGTGTCATGTACTCGACTTGATCTTTTAAATATTCATTCGGTTCGGTAAAAATAAATTCGGTACGTAATATATTTTATTTGTTTGTTTTAGTTTCAATTTATTTATTGTACACAGAAGATTATTCCAACAATCTTAAGACAGATTCGAATTATTCTATTTACAGAATTTTTCATTTGTTTCCCTTTCTCTTTCTTCTTCTTACATAAATTATTTTCTATGATTTTACAAAAATAATATTCTGGTTGAAAAACAAATAGTAGTAATATACTATTTGACAGATAGTAGTAATATACTGTCTTTTTCTTTGACAACTGGTAGCAATATACTAGTGTCATTAACAATTCAGAATATTTATTTGTAGAATTTTGCCAAAAATTAATTTGGATTTTCAGAAATTATTTTCTAAGTGTTTATTAATTAAAATTCTGTTTCAGTATTTTAATTATTGAAGTGTTACAAAAATTTAATTTTCTGTGTGGAATTAATTTGGTTAAATAAAATTTTATTTTATTTCCAAATTAATTGAAAAATAAAAGTTACATTTCTTGTTTCTTTTATTTTTATAGAGTTTAATTCTGTGAATTTGAATTAATTTTTTATGTAGTATAAAATTCTAATTATAATTTTGTTTTATAATTTAGAATTCATGGCTACTGAAACAAATGCTCAAATGAGTACTGGTATGGTGGCTACAATTGCACCAACCCCCTCTCCTGTTGTGACAGTATCGGGAAATCACAGTTAGGGCTGAGCAAGGAATCCGTAAAATCCGTAATCCGATTCGGTCCAGCCTAATCCGATAGGTTTGGATTGGTTTTTTGAATCCGTGGTTCGGTTCCGGATTGAAAATTTCAAAATTCGTAGGCCACGGATTGGTTTCAGATTGAACCCCACGGTTCCGGATTGGAACCGATCCGGACCATCTAGAAATAATCTATATTTTTATACTGTATACCTTCCCACACCATATAATTTCTTATCTGATATAAAAACTGAAATGTAACCTAACCTAATCCAGCAGCCTCACTCATTCACGCCTCTCACTCTCATCTCAGGCCTCTATATCGATGGTGTCTCTCTCTCTTCTCTTTTCCATCTCAAACTGAGTTCTCTCTCACACTCTTATTCATCTCAGATCAGATCGGTGTGCTGCTGCTCGTCTCTCTCTGTCGGTGAGCTCTCTCTCTCTCTCTCTCTCGGATCGATGACTATTTTTGTTCATTTGTTCCCAGATCATCCATCTCAGATTAGATCGATAGCTATAGCTATTGTCTCTCTCTTTCGGTGAGCTCCTCTCTCTCTCTCTCTCTCTCTCTCTCTCTCTCTAACACTCTGAAATGGGTTTAATCTCTAACACTCTGAAATGGGTTCCCAGATCATCCATCGCAGATTAGATCGATTGTTCATGTCATCTACTATTGTTGATGTAATGTCTACTACTATTATTGATGTGTGTTTGCTTGGAATGGATGATGTTTGCTTAGAATGGAGGATGTTTGCTCCAGTTTAGAATGGAATGGATGTTGTTTACAGGTTTACAGGTTTTCAGTATTGGAATGGAGTTGCTATTGGAATGGATGTTTACTTATATAATATTGTTTATAAGTTTTCAACAGCTATGTTGCTATTGGAATGGAAATGCTATTGGAATGGATGTTGTTTATTTATATTGTTTACAGGCTGCTATTGGAATGAATGTTGTTTAATTATATTGTTTACAGGTTTTCAGCAGCTATGTTGCCATGTTGCTATTGGAATGAAAATGTAATGTCTATATTTTTTTTGTTATTTAATTATTTAAATCCGTGGTCCTAAACCGATCCAATCCGTGTTTCAACGGATTGGTTCCACAATTTAAACGGATTGGATTGGTTTTAATTTTTCAGGAACCGTAGATAACGGATTGGTCCTGGTTTTCTCCCAATTCGGACCAATCCAGTCTATGCTCACCCCTAATCACAGTGAGAAGCCAGAGAAGTTCTCTAGAACTGATTTTAAAAGATGGCAGCAGAAAATGTTGTTCTATCTTACAACTCTGAACCTGGCTCGTTTTCTCCATAAGAATACTCCTACTCTGAACGAGGATGAAACTGACCGACAAGTGGTTGCTGCGGTCGATACATGGAAACATGCGGATTTCCTTTGCCAGAACTACATTTTGAACGGACTTGACAACACATTATACAACGTCTACAGTCCTATCAAAATAGCAAAGCAACTTTGGGAGTCTTTGGAGAAAAAGTACAAAACGGAAGATGCCAACTCAAAGATATTTGTGGTTGGCAAATTCCTGGACTTTGTGATGGTTGATTCTAAGACTGTGATCAGCCAAGTTCAAGATCTCCAACTCATTTTGCATGGCATTCACACAAAAGGCATGTCTCTCAGTGAATCCTTCCAAGTTACAACCTTAATTGAGAAATTACCACAAAGTTGGAAGAAATTCAAGAACTACCTCAAACACAAGTGCAAAGAAATGTCTTTGGAAGAACTGATTGTGCGTTTGAGAATTGAAGAGGACAACTGCAATTCAGAGAAGCGGACTGGTAAGCATCCAATCGAGTCAAAGGCAAATGTGGTGGAACATGCTCCAAAAGCCAAGAAACGGAAGTTTTCTGGAAAAAGTTCATCACAAGGCTCTAAAGGAGGGGAAACTAAAAAGTACAAGTTTAATGGCAAATGTTACATCTATGACAAAGAGGGACATTGGGTCAAAGATTACCGTAGCAAAGGCAAAAACAAAAGAAAAACAAGCAAGACACCTGCTCAAGCCCATATGACCGAAGTAGAAAATATTTTCAATAGTGTAGATGACATCAATCTTTCTGCAGTTGTTTCCGAGGCAAATCTTGTCGGAAATCCTAAAAAATTGTGAGTGGACACTCGTGTTACTCGTCACATTTGTGCTGACAAGAAGATGTTCACATCTTATTCTACAATGGACAACGGTGAACGAATTTTTATGGGCAACTCCTCAACTTCCAAAGTTTAAGGACAATGGAAGATTGTTCTGAAGATGACATCTGGAAATGAACTCTCTCTCAACAATGTGTTGCATGTACCGGACATTGGCAAGAATCTTATTTCCGGATCTTTGTTGAGTAAGAATAGGTTTAGGCTAATGTTTGAAAGTGATAAATTTCTACTTACTAAGAATGGGATGTATGTAGAAAAAGGTTACATGTCTGATGGCCTTTTCAAGATTAATGTAATGACCGTTGTACCCTCAGTTATTAATAAAAATATATCTTCTTCTTACTTGCTTGAGTCTTCAAATTTATGGCATGGTAGACTAGGACATATTAATTATGGATCTTTACATAGATTAATTAATATGGATTTTTTACCTAAATTTGACATTGATTCAAATCATAAATGTGAAGATTCCGTTGAGGCAAAATTATCCAAAACTCATTTTCATTCAATTGAAAGAAGTACGGAACCACTTGAATTAATTCATAGTGATATTTTTGATTTTAAATCAATTCAAACTAGAGGTGAAAAAAGTATTTTATTACTTTTATAGATGACTCTACTAGATATAGTTATGTTTATTTAATTCGAACCAAGGATGAAGCTTTGGAAACTTTCATTCAATATAAGAATGAAGTTGAAAATCAACTTGGTAAAAAAATTAAAAAACTAAGAAGTGATAAAGGTGGTGAATATGAATCACCTTTTGGTGAGTTTTGTAAAGAACATGGAATAATTCATCAAACCACCGCTCCTTACTCACCTCAGCAAAATGGAATTGCTGAAAGGAAAAATAAGACTTTAAAAGAAATGATAAATGTCATGTTAATCAGTTCTGGATTACCTCAGAACTTGTGGGGGGGAGAAATACTTTTTGCTAATCATATACTTGACAAAGTGTCCCGAAAGAAAGTGAATCAAACACCTTATGAATTGTGGCATGGGAAAGTACCATCCTATAAATACTTAAAAGTGTGGGGATGTTTGGCTAAAGTGTCTATTTCTAGTCCTAAAAAGACTAAGATAGGTCCTAAAACCATTGCTTGCATTTTCATTGGTTATGCCAAGAATAGTAGTGCATATCGATTTTTGATTCATAAATCAGAACATTCCGAAATGCATGTAAATACTATTATTGAATCTCGAAATGCATCTTTCTTTGAACATGCGTTTCCAAATAAAACTAGACAAGAGACTAGTAATAATAAAAGATCTTTTGATACTATTACTAGTAATGATCAAGAACAAGATCAAGAGCAAAAGATAGATCAAAATGAGTAAGAGGAACTTAGGAGTAGTAAACGTGCTAGAGCCTCAAAATCTTTTGGTCTAGATTTTCTAACATATTTGTTAGAAAATGAGCCTTTAACTTTTAAAGAAGTTATGTCTAGTCCTGAAGCTCCTTTATGGAAAGAAGCTGTCAATAGTGAAGTTGAATCCATCTTACAAAATCACACTTGGGAATTAGTGGACTTACCACCAGGTTGTAAACCTCTTAGGTACAAGTGGATTTTCAAAAGAAAAATGAAAGCGGATGGATCAACTGACAAATACAAGGCAAAACTTGTGGTCAAAGGGTATAGACAAAAAGAAGGTCTAGATTACTTTGACACATACTCACCGGTTACTAGAATAACATCCATTAGAATACTAATTGCTATTGCATCTTTGTACAATCTAGAAATTCATCAAACAGATGTGAAAATCACTTTCTTAAATGGTGACTTCGATAAAGAAATTTACATGAAACAACCAGAAGGTTTTTCTGTTCCAGGAAAAGAAAAGAAAGTGTGTAAATTGGTTAAATCATTATATGGTTTAAAACAAGCGCCAAAACAATGGCATAAGAAATTTGACAAGACAATGATGTCAAATGGATTTAAAATTAATGAGTGTGACAAATGTGTTTATATTAAAAACACAGACAAATGTTATGTCATTGTATGTCTTTATGTAGATGATATGCTCATCATAGGTAGTAATAATGAAATGATTAAAACTACCAAGAAATGTTGAATAAACATTTTGACATGAAAGACATGGGCATTGCTGATGTAATTCTTACTATGACAATTATCAAAATATTAGAAGGTTATGCTTTGTCACAATCTCATTACATTGAGAAAATACTTGACAAATCTAGCAAAGATGATGATCATCTTGCTAGAACACCTGTGGATATTGATTTGTTTCTTTCTAAGAATATACAGAAAAGTATTTCTCCATTAGAGTATGCCTAATATACTTGATAAACTGCACTCGCCCGGATATAGCTTATGCAGTAAGTAAATTAAGTAGATATACGAGTAACCCAGGAGTAGAACACTGGAAAGCAATTATAAGGGTTCTAAGATACCTCAGATTTACTCGTAACATTGGGCTGAATTATATTAGATATCCAGCAGTACTTGAAGGATACAGTGATGCAAATTGGATATCAGATACTAGAGACTCAAAGTCCACCAATGGGTATGTCTTTACTCTTGGTGATGCGGCTGTATCTTGGAAATCTTCCAAACAGACTTGCATTGCTAGGTCTACTATGAAATCAGAATTCATAGCTTTAGACAAAGCTGGGGAAGAAGTAGAATGGCTTCACCACTTCCTTGAAGATATTTCAATATGGCTAAAATCGGTGCCTGATATTTCATACATTGTGATAGTCAATCAGCAATTAGTAGAGCACAGAGTCATATGTATAACAGTAAGTCGCAACACATTCGTCGTCGACATAACACCGTAAGACAACTACTCTCTAATGAAATTATTTTCATTGAATATGTGAAGTCTAAATACAACATAGCGGATCCACTAACCAAAGGGTTAACAAGAGAGTTAGTTGAGAATTCATCGAAGGGAATAGGACTTAAGCCTATTAAATAAGAATTACTACAACAGCAACCCAACCTAATTGACTGAAGATCCCAAGATCTAGGTTCAAAGGGACAACCTAGTTATGTATGACTCAGAAGGATCACTGGGGAGTCTAACTCCTACCCATTTCTATAATGAAATAGTGATGTATGCAGCGTTTTAGGTTAAGTAAAATTTTAATGATTCTTATATCTAGATAAACCTAGTGGAGTATGACAGGATATTCTTCATAAGAATCACCTATGTGAGTGTGAACTAGACCAGTTCTATGAGATTTGTGAAGGGTTACAATTCTCTAGAGCACTCATGAAAGACCAGGTTGTTCAGGGCCAAAATGAACACAATAGTGAGAACTAAACTGTGTCTAGTGATATACTGTGTGAGTTCTATTGTCTTGGTTTACACAAACGGCTGAACAGTTCAAGACATCATGTTCACTAGTTAGCTAGTAAATCTGATAGTGTCTCACAAGGAAATGTTCAAAGCCAAAAGCTACTTATCATTTGCAGAATATTTTTAATTTCTGTACTCTTTGTAATTAGATCATGTTGTTGCATTTTTTCTCCGTCAAATTCCATTTATCTGGGAGATTGTTGGAAAAATTGGTTTTATAAAGCTTATTTTGGGCCAACTTTGAGCCCAAAATTGAGTGGGCCCCAAACGTCTTTTGGGATGGGTCCGAAGAGATGACGTATTCCTTGCTACATGGCAAGTCATAGGGTGAAGACGGTTTGTCAAAATCATTTATGAGTAAATGGGAAGTTGACGTCGTTTTCGGGTTCGCGGAATGGATAATTAAAGAAGTAAATGTGAATTTCCTTGAAATGGGTTGTCCCACATTAAAATTTTAAGAGAGCTTATGTATGTATATAAGCTCTAGATTACAACTCTTGGGTTGGGCCCCAAGGGCACCCCAAGTTTGTAGAATGGAGGAGTTATGGACAAAGTGAACCTTAACCCAAACCACCACATGTGCGCCGCCGCCGCCGCCGCCGTCCGTCCAACCGACCGCCGAGCCGAGCCGTGTGGGTTGTAGGTCGGGTCAAGTCGGTTCTAATATTAATTTTTTGAAGAAAATTTATTTGAATTTTTTTCAAAAACTCATAATGAAATTGAATTCAAATTTTGTACCAAAATAGAAATTAATTTTCTGCCCAAACTGTATCCGGTTTTCAGTCCATTTTCCAGCAGTTCAACAGGTTCAAACTATCTAACAGATTGGGAAAACTGCCGAACAGTTCCAAGCAGTTTTAAAGCTGCCAAACAATTTGCAAATTTGTTCAAAACAGTTTCAAATCTGTCAAGCACCTGTTCAATTCAATTTTACACCTATTCGGGCAGATCAATTTGCCTATAAACACCTACATTGTTCTAGCAGTCTGGACATCCGAAAAACAGTCTGAAATTTTTTTATTTTTTTATTTTTTGCTGTCCAATTTTCTACTCTATTGTATATTTCCTTCATATTAATTTTTTAGGAAAATTAAAGAGAGTATAGAACACAAGGTTCTAGTGCGCTAGACAAATTTGTTTGGAGTGCTACTACAAATTTGTGAAGATCATTGTATTCTAGGAGATAGACGCTACATAACCGTAAGCACCGTAGCGGGGCGAATCTATCTTAAGAATAGAGTGTCACATACTCAACTTGATCTTTTAAATATTCATTCGGTTCGGTAAAAATAAATTTAGTACATAATTTATTTTATTTGTTTGTTTTAGTTTCAATTTATTTATTGTACACAGAAGATTGTTCCAACACTAAGGTCAATTTTGTTTGGACAGATTGGATTAGGTTGGATTATCATTTTTATGATTAATAGTCCTAAGACTATGAATCCCTTTGAATTGTGTATCCTATTTTATGTTTGGATTGAGTTAAAATTATAAGGAGGGAATAATAATCTAAACTTTGGCTCAATCCTCTAATTTATATCTCAATCCCCTCTGTGGGATTGAATAGTCCATCTTATATGGGATACCATATCCGGATAGATTGTTAGTCCATACTTCAATTATTTAACCAAATATTAGATTAATAATTTTATTAGACTATTAGTCCAACCCAAACTCATATCCACCCAAACAAACATGACCTAAGTTCCTAGGATGGTACCTTCTCCGATACACAAAGTTAAATAACTGTCTTGTTATCACTCTAAACTTCCACATGGGACAAATTATACGCCTTAGCCATAAGGCTAGCCAGGTGCACTGCATGAGCTTCCGCTTGAGGAGCCGATGAAGCATCAACAGCAATAATAGCTTTGAAGGAAGCTTTACAAAACGCAGCATCACAATTAAGTTTGACACTACCTTCATGAGCTGGTTTCCAACCTGAAGGTGGTGACTGGTGAGGGAGGCTCTTCTGAAGCAGGATTATAGGCATTTGCTAAATATAGCAGATCAAAATGTTCCCCCCAAAACTGCGAGACTTCGACGAGGGCGAGAGAGGGATCCACCGATTGATGGTTGAAAACAAATTCATTCCGGACCTTCAAGATAAACCAGGCAATCGATGCCACTTGACTGATAAGTTGATTAGCATCTCTTTTAGATAGGTCTAAGCGTAGTTGATCCTCTGTCCACTTTGCCACATTTGAAATTGAACCTTTATCACTTTCAAATTAATGGAGCTCCCAAACCATACGACTTTGGTCCAGGGACAATCAAACAACAGGTGTTCCACAGATTCTTCATAATGTTGACAGATGGGACACAGGACTAAAGGAGCACATTTATGCTTAAACATTACTACTTTTGTAGCCAAAATATTATTATTATTGCAGACCCTCCATCAGTGAAGTGGGTAAAAATTAATCAAGTCTTGGTGCTAGGCCCAATGCAATACTCACTCTAAGGTGGAGCTAGGTCGGACCTCAGCCCTATGGCCAACACTTGCTCTGAAGCAAGACAATCATAGGAGTTCGGCCCAATGTACGAGCATCACTCCAAGGTGGGCCGAGCAACATGGTAGACCTTCTGGATGGATAGAACCACTCCGAAGTGGGTTGAGCAGCATGTTGGACCTTCTAGTTGGACAACCGTTCTAGAGCAGACCAACTTAGAGAAGGCCAATTCATTGAAAATCTTTCTTGGGCTCACAAGAGACAAACAACTCTGCTCATCTCCCTCTGTATGAACAGAACGTGGAGACATGGAGGTGCAGAGGGACAAGGTGCATATATGACAGACCTACATCCGAATGGCAGGCGGAGTGGTTGTCCTCCTCCAATGAGAGATGTTCGCTAATGAGACAAACAAAACAGACCTGCACCCGAGTGTCAGGCGGAGTGGTCGTCCTCCTCCAATAGGAGACGACCACGAATAAGACACATTGGACAGATGGCGGAGAGAAAAGGACTTCAACGACAAACAACCTTCTCCTATAAAAGGTGAACATTATTCACTCTCAAGGGATCCGAAAATCCACACACTTAACACATACACACCCATTCTCTCTTATTCTTCTTCCTAAGTCCCTGACTTTACCATCGGAGGGGTTTCTGACCAAACCCCGGTCGGGCAGCCTCACCATTTGTTATTCTGTGCAAATCTTCAATTCCCAAAGCACGTTGTTCATCCACGAAGTTCAACCCTTCTTCATAGTGCGGAAATCACCCCCGCACAATTGGCGCCGTCTGTGGGAAAACCACTGCTTACTTCGTGACGAACTCCGGCGATGGGAATCAAAGATACACCCTACTCTAGGCTAGCAGAGAGGACTCCAATGACGGAGAGAATGAAAGATGACGGTCCAGTATTCCCTAGAAGGCATGAAGACTTTGCAGACCTTAACGAATAGGCCACTGATGTAGTAGAGCAACGTCATGTCATCGTCGGCGAGTCACCCCAACATAGCTCCCTTGATAGAGACAACCGTAACCAAAGAGAGAGAGTACCACATTGTTCTATGACAAGCTCTGGTGAGGGGAACGAAAGAGATACCTTTGTTGCTACTGTAGAGAAGGACACTATTGACAGAGAAGACAAATAGATATGGAGAGACCAAATTTGCACCGACAGATGAAGTCCAGACATGGCGTACACCACTGTACTATTGTTTAGTCGTTCTAATGCCTCATTCTAAAGGACTCCGATGAAAAAGATGATGATCGATAAAGAACTATATTTTATGAAAGCGTTGGAGGACCAGATCTACATCGAAGAACAAAGTCCAAATACGATGGAACACTACCTCATCATTGCTACTAACTCGTCTCATCATCTAGACGGAAGGACTCCAATATTGGAGAAGACGAATGATAAAGAACCAATAATCCTAACAGTGTCAGAATACTAGATTTGTATCGATGAATGAAGTCTAGATGTGGAAAAGCGCCACCGAATCCCTACTATTTAGTTGTCCCGCCGACTAGACGAAAGAACTCCAATGATAGAGAAGACGAATGACAAAGGATAGATGCTCCTGAGTCTTTTGAGAGATGAGATCTGTATTGACGAACAAAGTCTAGATGTGGTGAAGCTCTACCATATCCTCGCAATTGAGTTGTTCCACCTATTGGAAGGAAAGACTCCATTGATGGAGAAAACGACAAACAAGGGTATGGTACAACCAAAACAAAGGTCTGGGCTGATATCAGTCGACCACCTTGACGTGGGCCTAACAAAGGTCTGGATCGATCCCAGGCGACCACCTTAGTGTGGGCCTAACAAAGGTCTAGGCTGATCCCAGTCGACCACATTGACGTGGGCCTAACAAAGGTCTGGGCTGATCCCAGTCGACCACCTTGACGTAGGCCTAACAAAGGTCTGGACCAATCCCAGCCGACCACCTTAGTGTGGGCCTAACAAAGGTCTAGGTTGATCCTAGTTGACCACTTCGATGTCGGCCGAACAAAGGCCACTCCGATATAGGCCAAATAGAAGCTAGGTGGAACCTAACTGTCCACCCTGAAGTGCGACGAACAAAGGCCACTCTAAAGTGTGCCAAACAGAAGTTAGATCGAAGCTAGTCCTTCACTACGAGGTGGGTTGAATAGAGGCCACCCAACGTAGGCCAAAAAGAAGATAGGTTCAACCTAGCCGTCTACTCCAAAGTGTGCCGAACAAATGCCACTTCGAAGTGGACCGAACAAGAGCTAGGTTAAACCGAGCCCTCTACAATGAAGTCTGAACAGAAGCTAGGTCAAAGCTTGTCCTCCACTCTAAAGTAGGATAAACAGAAGCGTAACCGAGTCAAGTAACGCCCGAACAATGATGATCGATTGGGGGCAAGACAACTAATTCAATTAAGGCCAAACGGGAAATCTTGCAAGGTTTCCCTATTATTGCTCGACTAGAAGAGCAACTCAATTTTTCAAAGGCATAAGGCGAAGTCTAGCCGAACAACGAACAATGTAGGGCTACATCCTTGTTGCTCGGCTGGGGGCAAACAACATAAACATGAAGAAATTGAAAGTTCGAGTTACAAGTCCAACACTTGACAAATTTCGAAGATACTTTATTAACTTAAAGTTTTATTACAAAAGGACCTCATCCTAACGAAGGTGATACGAAGTAGAAGAGCTACAAAGAGGGATGAACAACAGAGGTTGGTTGGACGCTCAACGCCCACTTCGAAGTGGGCCGAGCAACAAAAGTTAGTCGGACGTACAATGCTTGGACAGAGCAACAGAGGTTGGTTGGATGCCCAATGCCCACTTTGAAGTGCGCCAAGCAATGGAGGTTGGTTGGACTCTGAACATCCACTTCGAAGTAGGCCGAGCAGCAAAAGTTGGTCAAACACCCAACGCTTGGGCCGAGCAATAGAAGTTAGTTAGACGCCTAAAGCTTGGGTCGAGCAACAAAAGTTAATTGGACGCCCAACACCCATTCCGAAGTGGGCCAAACAACAGAAGTTGGTCGGACGCCCAATACTCACTCTGAAGTAGACCGAGCAACAAAAGTTAGTCGGATGCCCAATGCCTAGGTCGAGCAATAGAAGTTGGTCAGATGCCCAACGCTTCGACCGAGCAACAGCGGTTGGTTGGATGTCCAACGCTTACTCTTAAGCACACCGAGCAACGGATGTTAATTAGATGTCCAACATCCATTTCGAAGTGGGCCGAGCAACGAAAGTTGGCCGGACACCTAATGCTCACTTTGAAGTGGACCGAGCAACAAAAGTTGGTTGGACGGCCAATGCCTGGGCTGAGCAATAGAAGTTCGTTGGACGCCCGATGCTTGGGCCAAGCAACAAAAGTTGATCGGACGCCCAACACCTGGGCCAAGCAGCAGAAGTTGGTCAGACGCCCAACGTTTGGGCCGGGCAACAAAAGTTGGTCGGACACCAAACGACTGGACCGAACAGCAGAAGTTGGTCGGATACCTAATACCTAGGCCGAGCAACAAAGGTTGGTTAGACGCCCAACACCCACTCTGAAGCACGCCGAGCAATGGAGGTTGATTGGATACCCAACACCTATTCCGATATAGGCTGAGCAATAAAACTTGGTCGAACACCCAATGCTCACTCCGAAGTGGATCAAGCAACAGTGGTTGATTGGACGCCAAACATCCACTCCAAAATGGACCGAGCAAAGTAAGCGGGTCAAAACTAGCTAGGAAAAACCAAGTTTCATAGCTCGAGTAAACAACCGAAAGATTGACAACAAACAAAGTTGGAAGTGCAACATTCTACCAAATAAATACACTACAAACAACAAGCAAAGGTCGAAGGAGTGCAGTGCCCGACGAGAGTCAATATTATCGAAGTCGATACCAAGACTATAACGACTATGTACTAGACAACTCTCAAGATAAAACGTGCTAAGGTTGACAGTAGCTTGGTAGTAGAGAAACCGAATTAAAAAATGCAAACTCGCAACGCCAAAGCTGCTAGGGCCGACCAAGCAACTCGGTGTTGAAAAACAAAAACTATGCAAACAAGCTGCTATGGCCGACTAACTAAGTGACGAACAATTCCTAAGCTGAATGTAAAATGACCGACCAATATATGAAGAAACGAGCTGAACAAATAGACGTGCTAATTATGTCCAAACAAGAAAGTGGTGCATGATCCGCATGACCGAGCAATGTTAGCAAGCTATGCTTCGAGACCGAACAGAGTGGAGGGACAGGACTTGGCCGACCAAGCATTGAGACCAACACCAATTTATCTCCTACAAGTAGGACCGAACAAAAAGATAGCGACTATGTCTTTCAAATTAGAACAAAGCTGTGATAAAGCACACTTGGCCTGCTTTGAAGCGTCGCTGTGTTGCTCGGCCTAGTCGACGAACACTGCAAAAATATATATATACTATTCTGCATATATATTTTCAAGTCAAGCAATGACGTTCAGCCGACTGAAAGAGCACCAAGCTAGACAATTACAAGGCTAGTGAAGACACATTAGGTTTGGGGGCACAACCGAGCTACGAAACATTGGGCAGACGCAAACGTTGGACCGAACAATAATTTTTAATCCAACTCATGGAGCTCAAATTAAGTTGTGATCAACCAAACTTCGAAGTTTGTGACAGAATTGGCTTCCGCTTCGCCAAACGTAAGCGCAAGCCAGGGGCCAAATGAAGTGGGTGAAAATTAATCAAGTCTTGGTGCTAGGACCAATGCAATACTCACTCCAAGGTGGAGCTAGGTCGGACCTTAGCCCTATGGCCAACACTTGCTCCGAAGCAAGACAATCATCGGAGTTCGGCCCAATGTACGAGCATCACTCCAAGGTGGGCCGAACAACATGGTAGACCTTCTGGATGGACAGAACCACTCCGAAGTGGGTTGAGCAGCATGTTGGACCTTCTAGTTGGACAACCGTTCTAGAGCAGACCAACTTAGAGAAGGCCAATTCACTGAAAATCTTTCTTGGGCTCACAAGAGACAAACAACTCTGCTCCTCTCCCTCTGTATGAACAGAACGTGGAGACATGGAGGTGCAGAGGGACAAGGTGCATATATGACAGACCTGCATCCGAATGGCAGGCGGAGTGGTTGTCCTCCTCCAATGAGAGATGTCCGCTAATGAGACAAACAAAACAGACCTGCACCCGAGTGTCAGGCGGAGTGGTCGTCCTCCTCCAATAGGAGACGACCACGAATAAGACACATTGGACAGATGGCGGAGAGAGAAGGACTTCAATGACAAACAACCTTCTCCTATAAAAGGTAAACATTATTCACTCTCAAGGGATCCGAAAATCCACACACTTAACACATACACACCCATTCTCTCTTCTTCTTCTTCCTAAGTCCCTGACTTTACCATCGGAGGGGTTTCCGACCAAATCCCGGTCGGGCAGCCTCACCGTTTGTTATTCTGTGCAGATCTTCAATTCCCAAAGCACGCTGTTCATCCACGAAGTTCAACCCTTCTTCATAGTGCGGAAATCACCCCCGCACAATCAGAAATGTCGAATTTTAGGAGATGTTGTGGCTCAAGGCGTTTGTTTCATATTTTTCCTTTCTAGTGTTTTTTAATAAACAAAATGGTCTCGTTTTGGTTGTCACAACAGCCTACTATGACAGCACCCTCCCCACTCCCGTTTTGATAGATGTTTAAGCAAAGAGAGGTCGTACTAGTATTTATTTCAAATGGGCGACATTTTGACTAAAATTGCTAGCTGGGGACTCAATTCTGAAGGAAATTTAGTTAGAGTAACGACAATAATTGATAGCTCAAGGCTAGGGTCCAAAGGAAAATTAAAAGCATAACAATTGCAATGGTGGGTTCAAAACTTGGGTTTGGATAATAAGATTGCATCTATAATCAATCAAATAAGTATTAACACAATTGTAATGAAACTGAAAATGACAAAAATAGTACGTCCAAATGAAGAACTAGCCCAAAAGAGTAATGTTAGGGATCATGAAAAAAAATATCATGAAGAGGATTATGAAAGATTCTCCACCTTTGGATTACTCATACAATAAAACACCACACACTAATCAATGGATGAAAAATCTTCATGATGAATTTCATGATATATTTTTCATGATCCCTAGCATTATTGAATCTAAAAATAAGATATGTACAATCACTTGAGGGGTTTTAAATCGCAGCAATGCTAGGTATCATGAAAAGTCTTTCATGAAAATGGTCATGAAAGATTTGTGACCTTTATATTATACTTGCAATAAAGCACCACACACTAATTAAGGTAATCTAAGAGTCACAAATTTTTCATGATCATTTTCATAAAAAAAAATTTCCTGATCCCTAACATTTCTCTTTAAATCGGGTCAAAAATCTGAGACGTTACAAATTAAGAGTGGTCAAGTGGGTAAAAGTCCTATCGACGTTTTCTATTCAAGCCCAATAAGGTGTTGACATTATTTCATACACGTAAGTTTTTGGGTGAATATTCATACACCTAAGTTGATAAACGAAAGATAGAGAATCTTGTTAGTTTAATAATAACCACCATGCACTAAAATCACCAAAAATTTGCATAAATTCAGTTCAATTTAGCAGAAGTGGCGGTGATGAAATTGATGTTTAGGTTGCTTGAAAATCTAAATGTACCTCCCATTGGTGAACACATATTATTGGCAATAAAGATTTTGAGAGCAACTTAAATTGCTTTGAAGAGTTACATTACACAACTTAAGTTTAATCCGTTATCTATGTTACTTAAAATGCATCAATACTTATCAATGGAGTTATGTTTGCTCATCAATTAATTTGAATTTGGTCTTGCATGGTACTACTTGAATTTAATGGGAGATTTGGTCTCAAAAAAAAAAAAAACTTTAATGCATTAAGGGCAAGTACAAAAAAAATTTCATTGAAAAATTCAACATATATCATTATTATCAAAATATTAAATTTTAAAATAATATAACTTTTGATGTAAATGTCTATTTTTAATAAAAATTAGTATTTTTAGATTTCTCTCATCAAGATCTAATCAATAAGATCCACGCTAACTATGAAATTCTAAAAAAAAAAATTATCACCATCGAAATTGATATAAATGGTAACAGTAACATATTACTCTGTTTGACAGTAATATGGTACTCTATCTCACAGTAACAGGTTATTCTGTTTGACAATTACTCTATTTGATAGTAATATGTTACTCTGTCTCACAGTAACATGTTACTTTAGCAATATTGTCAAAAAATAATATTTTTCTTTGTCTTTACTCAATTATGTATTTTTTCCTCAGAGAATTTATAAAATAAAATAAATTGGACTCTCATTTTCACCAAACAATGGTCCAACTGAGAGATTTTGGCTAAATTTTCCAATTTAATGCCTGGACTAGTATATTAATCTGCCAAATACAATGACAATAGAAATTTAACTATTGCAATACATATTAACCAGGGACGAAGCCAGCGTGGCATCAGGGGGCACATGCCCTCTGAAGTTTGAAAAATTATATTAGTACCCCTATATATATATTATATCATATATATCTTCTATAAAATTATAATAGTATCCCTTCTTAAAATTGTAATAGTGCCCTTTATTATAAATTTTCCTTCTAATTACAGGAATCTAATAAAATGGGTCTTTCTAGTATAGAATTTCTCTACCATAATATATCATTTCTATCTCAATTTTTAATTTTCTAATCCACCTAAAATAGTTATTTCCCAATATTTGTATAAAATTTAATCTCAAATTCTTTAATATAAAATTCACATTTGTCCAAATGGGCTCTTTATATTTCGGTTTAGTAATTTCCCATTGTTCTTTATTATGAGAGGGAGGCGCATGCGCAGGCAGAGGCGGCGGGGGCAGGGGGGATTCAATCAGGTTGTTTGGTTTAGATTTTTGAATTATTTATTTTTCGTGTTTTTTTTGTTTTTAGTGAATATTTTTAAAATTTCAAGCAATTTTTTTTTACTTTGTTAGATGCATCTTAGTTAGATGTATCTAAATAATAAAATATTTGTGAAAATATATTTTAAAAAATTAATAAATACACAAAAAAAAATAAGAAAAATGTATTGAATTTTTGAATTTTTTGTATTTAATGAATTTTTTAAATATTTTTTTCACAAATATTATACTTTTTAAGCGTATTTATGTTATGTGTGTCTAAAAATTTTAAAAATTGCTAAAAATATTTTAAAAAATCAATGAAAACAAAAAAAAAATACGAAAAATGAAAAAGTACAATTTTTTAAAAATTGAATTCTTAAAACTAAAACCAAACAATATTGTCATTCATTTATGCCCCTTCACGGAATTTCTTACTCCGCCAATGATATCAACCCTCATTTCCTTCAATCACAACTCCAATTTACCATAGTGAGGGAAAAAAAAAAAAAAAAAACTTCAACTTCAACTTGGAGAGAGAGAGAGAGAGAGAGAGAGAGAGAGAGAGGTGTCAAAATTCAATTTCCTTTTCTCCATAAAGGAGCATTATTATGAAGAAACCATGCCTACAATTATCACCATCCTCCCCCTTTGCCAAAAAATTGACCCCACTTTTGACAAAGAATAAGAGAGAGACACATCATAAATGAGTGAGAGAGATTCTATTGTTTTAAAAAATGGGAAGTTGTTGCTGATCCACCTCATCAATTCCAAAATGACATGTGCACATTGATTGGGAAGAACTTGTCCATGGCCTGTACTTATTTTATTATTATTATTTTTAACAAAACTGAAACGTCATTACATATAGAGAAAGGAGAGAACAAAGCTCTAAAATACAATCCAAGTGACTGGTAAAAACCTGTGTAATGCGCCACTCTGTTGTGCATACGCCTCATCCATGGCCTGTACTTCAACTGGCAAGATTCCCTGCAAAGGCAAGAAGTCGCATTAATTGAGTTACTGAACAGTGAACATATTTAAAATTACAATTTACAATCTATGCTTTCAATTGAATCAAAACAAACTTCTTTACACGGACTACGAGCTCAGATCAACTAGCTTCCTTCGGCAAGTTAGCAAAAAGCCAGCTTTTGATTTTTTAGCAAAAAAAATTAGTTTTTTTACCTAAGTCATTGCCTAAAAAACTAGTTTTTTTTTTACTAAAAAAAGTCAAAAGTCAACTTTTTATCAAATTCTCAAAACATTACTATACCTTGCACGGTTCGAGTGATCCCAGTACTCATCTTCTTTTTCTTTTCTTTTTTTTAATAAAATAAAAATAAAAAAGACAGAAAATCAACCAAAGTATTACTTCTCAAAACAACCTTAAAATGTCTATATTATGAACAATGAAGCATGGCTGTCCCCAACAATTTGAAGAGATCTACTCAGAACCCTATTGAGTCAATTCATAACAGTGTAATAAATTGACATTAAAATATACGGATAGTATCCACTCAATAATAGAGTATTATTACAATAGATTAACAAATAATTACGTACCCATGTTTATGGCCATTGATGAATTCCAAAATCTTTGTGCATTTAAATAGTTGCAAATAATTCGAGACCACAGTGTACCACACTCTCTTAACAGAGGATTTCACACGCATATAACTAATATTTATAGGCAATTGCGTGGCTACCACTAACCCAAATTATAATCAATTTCATCTGTCACTTATCTTATTGGACTAAGGCACATAGATGTCAACTCTATAATATTATGCAAAAGAAACTACTTTACAAATAGAATTTGTATACATAAAGTGCACTTATAATAATGCGACAATACCTTATTTGTAATTATACACAAAATTAATAGTGAAGTATTAATAATCCTATTAAATTAGTGTAGTATTCACTATCCAATTGGATTAATATCCATGGGATTAATAATCTCACCCCTATCCCATTACTAATAATCCTATAAATTTGTTGGATTAATTATCCATTGGATTAATAATCCTAAATCAAAATGTTAAAACAAACATAGGATAATTGGGCCCACGGATTAATAATCCTAATCCTATGCTGTAATCCACCTAATCAAACATGTCCATAAATTATAACCCCCGACCCTCCACCTCCGGCCAAGCTCAGTTGTCCCTTCCCATCCTCAACAACCACCCCACCCCCTCCACCCCCCTCTCTAGTGGTGATCTCCCTTCCCAGTCCCCTTTCTCTCCCCCGACAGCCCCAAACTCCCTTTCTTAGCTCTTATCGCTACCTACTTATCTATGTGTTCATTATTCCACTTATTTGTGTACGTTCTGCCTATCTGTTTAGTGTCACTTATCTAACCATATAATTGGCTTATTTGTCCAGATCACCACTATTACTAGCCACAACCGATTGCCACCATTAGCTACCATCAGCCACTTTTGATGACTATTTTGACAACCAACAATCCAACTAAGATCTAGCAGCAATGGGCAAAAATTGATAACAAACAAAAAAACAAAAAAAACAAAAAAAAAAAAAAAAATCCATAAATCGAATGCCATACACCCACATAGAAATAGATTCTCAACAAATTTTCAAATTTGTTATAGCACTTAGAAAATGTTATGAATGCCTCTAACCTAATTTTTTTTTTTTTTTTCCTTTTTAAATGCTATAAACAGATGCTATAAAATATACTTTTTTGTTGTGGTATGGTCTATTATTGAAGTGGTGGTGGAGATTTGGGTGGGAAAATGGAGCTTTGTGGAGGAAAGTGATTTGTGAAAAAACTACAAGATTGCTCATGATTCTTGCTTTCCCAAGTTTGATGGTTCAGGACTTTTTCACCTATTTGGAGAGATATAATTAGCTGCAAATGAGAAATCCTTGTGTGAAATATTCTACAAATTTATCTCTGTTAAAGTGGGTAATGAGAAAAATATGCTTTTGGGAATGATGATTGGTTGAAGGGTTTCTTTTTACTTTTAAGAAAGAGAAATTAGCAAAGGTCTTACAGAGAATTATAATAGAAAATAGTAAGATGGAATTTCAATTTTAAGAGACCCTTATTATTGTAGGAACAAAAAGAACTTGGAAGGTTGAGACAGAAATTATTGGCAACACCTAGATTGGTTAGTAACAAGGAGGACATTCTATAATGGAAGTTGAGAGATCTGGTCAGTTTTCTATTAAGTCGTTATATTGTCATTATGAAGCTGGTTTGGAGATTAAAAAGAAGATTTTTGAAGCATTTTGAGTGAAAATCAAAATAAAAGAGTAATCATATTTTTCTCATATACATCTCAATGAGGAGAGGGGCTATTTATAAGGTTACAAGTATGACCTAGCTAAATAAGGAATAGATATGAAAAAATAAAAATAAAAATCAAATAATACAACTATACAAATCTCATGATTCACGCTAACACTCCCTCTCAAGTTGGTGTGTAAATGTCTCCTATGCCCAACTTGTCAAGTAAACAATAAAAATATTTGTCGAAACTACATGTGTCAAGATGTTTGCAAGCTACTCTCCGGTCTGAACAAACGGTATGGCCACCAAGTTTGCATTCAACTTCTCCTTGAAGAAGTGTCGATCTACTTCTACATGCTTAGTACGATCGTGTTGAATTGGGTTATTAGCTATCTCTCGAGCAGCTTGATTGTCACAATAAAGATTCATAGAACCAATTGGTCTAAAACCAATCTCTGTAAGTAACCAACGAAGCCATAGGAGTTCACAAATTCCATGGACCATTCCCCGATATTCGGATTTCGCAAAGGAACGGGCTACCACATTCTGCTTCTTACTTCGCCAAGTAACTAGGTTACCACCAACAAATGTAAAGTAACCTGAAGTAAAACGTCTGTCAATTATACTACCTACCCAATCTGCATCTGTATCCGTCAATTTTTAGATGCCCGTGTTTCTTGAACATCAAACCTCTCCATGGGGCAAACTTTAAGTAACTCAAAATACGCATAACAGCTTCCATAGATCTTCACTTGGAGAATGCATAAACTAGCTAACAACACTCACAGCATATGCAATCTCAGGTCGAGTAAGTGAAAGATAAATAAGCTTTCCTACTAACCACTAATACATGTCCCTGTTAGTTGGAACCTAATCTGGATAAATCCACAAATGATGATTCTACACAATAGGAGTGCTTGCAGGTATACACCCCATCATACCAATTTCAGCCAACAAATCCAATACATAGTTCCGTTGTGACAAGAAAATGCCTCTACTAGAGCAAGCAACTTCAACTCCTAAAATATATTTCAAACCCCCCAAATCTTTCATATCAAACTTAAAAGCAAGATAACTTTGAAGTTTATGAATTTCATCAGTATCATCACCTGTGACAATCATATCATCAACATAAATAACCAGCAGCGTAATCTTACCATTATTTCGCTTTTATGAACAAGGTATGATCAGAATTCGCTTGACGATACCCACACCTCTTCATAACTTGTGTAAACCTCCCAAACCAAGCTCGAGATAACTACTTAAGACCGTAAAGCGCCTTCCGCAATCTACACACCTTTCCCGATCTACCAACTATACCATAACCTAGCAGGAAGTCCATGTAAACATCCTCCTTCAAGTCTTTGTACAAAAATGCATTCTTTACATCAAACTGCTTCAAAGGCCAATCAAAGTTAACTACCAAGGATAATAAGACCCGAACAGTATTCATCTTTGCTACGGGTGCAAAGGTCTCTGTGTAATCTACTCCATAGGTCTGAGTATATTCTTTTGCTACGAATCGAGCCTTGAATCTATCAATAAGTCCATCAGCTTTGTATTTAATAATGAAGACCCACCTACACCCCACTAGTTTCTAGAAAAATGGTTTTGAGACAATATCCCAAGTCTCATTTTCTTATAGTGCCTCCATTTCTGCATTCATGGCCTCCACCCACTTCAAATCCTTCCGAGACTCTTCAACTCTGCTAGGAATTTCAATTGCTGCCATTTGGTTCACAAAAGTTTTATGTTGTATCAATAATCGATCTGTAGATACATAATTAGCAATAGCATACTTCATATTTCCTTCTAGTGAGTACCTACCTGTTGGAATACCACGATTCTTCTTAAGAGGCAACACATAAGTTCTTTTAACTTCATTAGAGTTAGTGAAAGTATTAATGTTCAAATTACTTACCTCGAGAATATCCAAAGAAATACGAGCTGATACTATAGATTCATGAGAAGAAGAATTCTATATGAAGGCATCAACTTCTGCTGGACGAGAATTAAAGTTATTTTCCTCAATAGAAAAAGTCTCAACATTTACTAGGTTCTACTCAAACACAGGGATGGAAACACTCCCTAGTTCAATAGCAAAACGGCTAAAGCCATTCTCAGTTCCAATAGCTACACCACTCTCAGTTCCAACAGCACCACTTTCAGCTTGTATTTCAATCTCCTACTCAAACCAATCAGGTCTATCATCAATATTCATCTCCCCCTAAAGGACAAGGTTGGACATAAGAGAAACAAAATACAACTCCAATTCTGATAAAGTCACATCCATAGTAACATAGGTACGTTGGATAGGAGGATTGTAGCAATGGTATCCTTTTTGCGTAGGAGCAAAGCCAAGAAACACATAACGAAGGGCACATGGATCCAATTTACTTCGTTGATCCTTGTGAATATGAACATAAGCCACACAACCAAAGATCCGTTGAGACAAGTGTAAGTGGGTTGTAAATGGCACATAAGTGGCCAAGGCTTCCATAGGAGTACGAAAATCAAGAACCTGAGATAGCAACATGTTCATCAAATAAATAGCATATTAAACAGCATCAGCCCAATATTGTTTTGGAACAAAGGCACCAATGAGAAGAGCCCTAGTAATCTCTAGAATATGACGAGTCTTACGTTCGGCAACTCCATTCTATTCGGGAGTTTTAGTACATGAAGTTCCATGCAACAAACCATGAAGTTGCAAGAAATGGGAGAGCTCAGAATTAATATACTCTGCACCATTATCAGAACGAAGAACCTTGATATTAAGAGAAAATTGAGTTTGGATCATGCGATGAAACATTTGGAAAATAGGACCAATATTACTTTTATGCTTCATTACAGATAGCCAATTCATATGAGTACAATCATCAACAAACGTAACAAACCACCGAATGCCCAAAAGAGTAGTAATAGCTATGGACCCCATACATCAAAGTGAATTAACGCAAACGGAATAGTACTTTTATTAAAGCTCAATGGATAAGGAACACGGTGACTCTTTGCCAAAATACAAACATCACATTTTAATTCGGAGTCACTAATATTCTGAAATAAAGACGGAAGCAAATAACGCAAATACCCGAAAGAAGCATGACCAAGACGTCGATGTCATAACCAGATCTTCTTAATCTTGTCACTAGTAGTCCCACGCACTTGAAGAACTCAATTGATTCTAACATTGTCCACATAATATAATCCCCCTCTCTTATTACCACACCCAATGATCTCCCGTGACTGGATATTCTAAAGCGAGTAAAACATAGGAAACATTAATACAATACAATCTAATTGTTCAGTAACTTGGCTGACACATAATAAATTGTTAGATAAAGTGGGAATGAGCAAGGTATGATGCAGAGATAAGGATGAAGTGGGGGCGATCGAGCCTACTCCAGTCACATGAACAGTATCGCCATTAGTAGTAATAACTTATCCTATTGAAATAAGGATGTATCATAATTCATGTGATCAGTAGCGCCCGAATCTATGATCCAACTTGGTTCACAATCATTCAACGAAATCAGAGCCTTGCCCACATCATTTGCAACTGGGGTGGAATCCTTGAATAGAGAGATCTTTGAAATAAAGGACAAGTGGCTAGAACTGTTAGTACTAGCAGATATGTGGCTAGAACCACCAACACCAATAGACAAATGGCTAGAGCTACCAGCAGTCTCATCACTCGTAGCAGCAACGACAGCCACGTCTGGTCGATGAACACCCTTAGCGGGCTTGTGGCGCTCCACCCTCCAATCCGAATAGCCTTTTTTTTTTTTAAGCAGGTATCCACAATATGACGAGTACCATTGTAGAAAGTACACTGCAGACCATCTTTATTTCCAATGTCAAGGGATAAAGAAATGCGAGGGATTGAAGAACTCGGTGCCTTTGAGACCATAGCCATAGATAGAAAGACAACAACAACATTAGTACTGTCGGAACCAAACATAATATTCTGACGTTGTGCCTCACGACGAACATATGCAAAGGATTCCTCCAAACCAGTGAGAGGTTTGATTCGCAAAAAGTCACACGAACTGTATCAAACACACTGTCCAATCCAACTAGAAAATCATAGATACGATTATACACAATTTCATCTTGACAAGTCTTAATATCCACCGAACAAACCATAGAAATTGGATAACGTTTATCGAGCTTCTGCCAAATAGTTCAGTGTTCAGCAAAAAACATAGGGACTAATCTACCTTCTTGCTTAATACGAGTAGCTTTACAACGCAATTCATAGAGTTGGGAAGCATCTACACCATCATAATACATCTAGGCAATCCCGGCCCAAATAGCGACCGCCATGGGAAGACCAATAAATAGCCTGAAGAGATCGGACTCCATCATTTTCACCATCCAAACCTTTACTATAGTATTCTCCTTCCACCATTTTGCAAAACTAGGATCGATTTCAGCAGGCCTTTTAATCTTACCAGTCAAGTATTCATACTTTTCTTGACTAATAGCATGCAATTCCATCATTTAGGACCAAATATAATAATTTGTGCCATTCAATTTAAACGCAAACAAACAGTAGTGGAAAATTCACTTTGGACAACGACCTGTGTGTTACTTCTAGTGATTTCCAAGGACTTCTCTTCAATTGTCATGATGAAAAAGGAATGAGATCAAAAAGTTCTTGTATAGATATAACTCGTTGTGGAAAAACACGCAAGCAAGAGAACAAAAGAATAGATTGCTATGGAAAATACACAAAGGCGATTGGTGAAGAAAGGCTAGACACGGCACAAGCTGCCGTAGGAAAAGTGTATAGGAGAATTGTTTGTTTTTAGGTTTAGCTATGATACCAAATCAAAATAAAAGAGTAATCATCTTTTTCTCATATATATCTCGATAAGGAGAGGAGCTATTTATAAGGTTATAAGTATGACCTAACTAAATAAGGAATAGACTATGAACAAAGAATAAAATCAAATAATACAACTATACAAATCTCATGATTCACGCTAACATGTTACACCTTAAAAAATGCAATGTTTTAACTAGTTAGCATAGTTAGAAAGGATAAACAAAAAACAAACACAGACATTTGAGTATCTACTCACAAAAATTAAAAAGGATTCTAATTAAACATATATTATTATGTCTAAAACATCAAAATTGTTGGGAAGGAGAGTAGGTTGTTTAGGATGTCCTAAATAAGTGCATTTTTTGACTTTTTGAAGTAAAAAGTTGAGGGAAAAAAAATTGTTGTTTGAGATAACTTTTTGACTTTTTATGAAAAAATGTGTATTAAAAATTGTATAAATTAGTGTATAAGAAAAGCTTTTTAGCGAATAGGCAGTACGGTGGCAACATTGTGCAGAGTAGTGTATAAGAGATGCTTGCTTCCTTTTTGGGCATTGAATTGGACGGTATTGTTTGACCCATGGGCGTCCACTATAGGTCTCGTTTTGCTAATCAGAACCATTAAATGTGTAGAACTCATCGAGTACTATATGCTTGTAAAAAATCACGTTGATCGAATATCGATAGCTATCTGATCGGATTAGTTTTTTCTCAACCGTTAACTATAACACCATCTATTTTTTATACAAAACTGATTTGATCATGTAGTTAGTGATATCCGATCAACGTAATTTTTTGCAAGCACATAGTACTCAACGAGTTCTACACATTCAATGGTTCAGATTATTAAAACAGAATCGGTGATAGACCCCCACAGGCCGAACAGCATTGTCTTGTTTATGCACCTGCCCGTTCCCTTTGTTCAACCAAAGTTAGCTAAAGTACAACTCACGTGAGAAGTGAGTTGTACTTTTTTTTGTGTAAAATTAATTTTTTTATATTTTTATAAGTGAATAATAATAACTTTTTTTACTTTTTTAATAATTTTTTAATTTTTTGACTTTTTTTTTTAAAGATGTTAAACCAGCCCTAAGTATCTTAACAAAAATAAAGAGACAATTAAAATGTAATAGAGATTGTAAAAATTAATTATAAATTAATTAAAAAAATTATAATTATTATTAATATTTATAACATTTGTTATCTTTTTATAATTATTTTTTCTTGACTCCACTGTCAAATAATTTTTCAAAAAATAAATTGGTGCATAGTTAAAATACATAAATAATAAAAATAAATAGACCCCGAATGACCTGCACAAAAATCAAGACATGAACTGATGTTCCATTGTGCTCGGAACGTTAGAGCCATGTCATATCCATTCGGAAAAGATATATATATAAGAATAGGGATGCGTAAAATATTTCTAAATTTTTTAAAATTGTGTGGATTCGAATTAATTCGTATTGTTCTAATAGTAATTGTGATTAAAATTTTAAAATTTATAATTCATCAATCGAATCACTTTGTTTCGTTATAATTAATATATATATTTTTTTAAATTTTTAATGAAATATCAATGTAAAAATAAATGTAAGAAAAATTTAAAATTTAAAATTTATTACAAATTAGTGATTATATATATAAAACATATTATGTAAAAATTATTTTGTGTTATATATCTAAAAAATATTATACAAATTAATGTTATATAATATGCAAATATATAATAATTAGTTAAAATATTCTTTAATCCACTAATCCACCAAAAGCCGTCCAAAGCGTAATTTATCAATTCGTTAATCTGCTAACCCGCCATTCGATTTATAATTTTACTCTCAAATCGCTCAAACCGCACCACACACACGAACATACACTAAGAAAAATCAAATTTTTACAAATATACCTAATATCATTTTCCTTTTGGAAATGGTGTGACTGTTGTGTTATTGTTTGGGTCTATTTTATCAATTTCGATAATCTGAATCTTTTAATTTTTAAAATATATTGAGTAGAATATATCTTTAAAAAAATTAATTTAATCGGATATTGTTAACCATTTCATCAAACTGTATTTGTATCTAAAAAAAATGAATAGCAAATTTAATTTGAAATATAAAACTAAACACAAATACGATTCAATGAAAGGATTATTTATATCTGATCAATTTAAAATTTTATAAATATATTTACTTGATATATCTTAAAAAAAAATAAATGATTTGAATCATCTAAATAGGCCCAAAAGAGTCGCAGTGCGTGCTACACCATCTCTTGTTATTTTAGACAATTAAATATGCACGATTTTCAAAATTTATCACGTGAATCAAAAAGTCCTCATCATATATTATTGTTGGCTTTTTGTCTTTTCGAATGGTATATTTGTAAATGCAAGCTTGCCAGTAAGGATCAATCAGTCCTTACAGAAATTATAATTGCCAATCAATTATCAGGCGACTGTGTTTTAGTTCTTTCAGCCTTAATGAAGAGGACTTTTACTGGTGGCTTGACTTAGGAGAATTTAAGAGAAATAACAGTTAATATAAAGAACAATCGAAGTATTTCATTAAAAATGAACACTTACAATAGTCCAAACTCAGCCTCGAGGAGGTTTACAGCAACAGTCTACTTGAATCTATTTGAAACTACTCCTATGAATCGAAGTGCAGTGCGAATATTTAAAGTGCAGGTATTTAAAGAACAAGTATTTAAAGTACAGGAAAGGTAAAACTGGAAAGAAAATATGAAGTAAAAACTGGTTTGTATAATCTGAGTCTGGGGGTCTTTTCTGGGAACTTCCTTGCTATTTATACTTGTTAGAGATGACCTTCGAATGCTTGAACCGTCAATCGCTTCCTCCATGATCGCTGATCATGTTGCCTTAGAAATAGTTCCACTACGCCATCACTTGCAATTGAACTTCCCTCCTGTATTTGAATTCGAATATAGGTAACCGTTGAAGTCACGTCACCTTGTATCTCATTGTTGATCTAATGCTACTCAGATCTCTTGAGAACCAATATTTATTGCCACGTGTACGATTGGGATCAAAGATTAAAATCATCTTCCCTTAATACCCTTATTCTGCCACATGTCGAATTGTAATTGGCTTTTACAAAATATGTAGCCAACATTACCCCCCGCACTAATATACCCAATACTTGGAGATATTAGTGAATCAAAAGCTTTTCCCGCGCTAGTGCATAGAATCCATCTTCAGGAAACACAACCGTCACCTATTTGGTGATCATTTGCATTAACTCTCAACGTTGTTTGAACATTCCAATACCTTTAGCATTCGAACAAACTATGACTCAATCAACTTCTCACTCTATTGATCAAGCATATGAAGAGCCATTGAGTAATGCTGTTTCCCTTCGAAAGAATCTCCACGCATTCATTAGCCGCCTTTATCCGCCCTTCTATTTTCAGGTCATGGAAGCTTTTGCAGATTATCAACCTTTGGACTACGAACACATTGCCCTTAATCCTTTGGTTTACAAACCTACAGATACAAGAAGTTTTTTCCCTAAACTCCCCTTGTATTTTGAACGAACTATTCTCAAGCCTTTGCTTAAACAAGTTACAAATATGGACTTGGGAAGTTCTTCTTCACAAACCTCTACTTGGGATGAAGCTACCACTTCTTCATCTTCTGGGGTTTCCGGATGGACAAATTGGTCAACATCTGGGTCCTGGGAGTTGAGGGAACGAATCAATCACCATTTTGTTGAGTTCACTGATCCTTTAGATTTTCCTTCTTACGCTCGAAGCTCAGTAGTTTATCCTTATGTGCCCATTGACCTTCGACGTAGTTTGGAGGAGAATCTACTTGTGGCCTGGTACACATCCTCTATGCCCACAAGGATAATGCACACTACCCAGCGTCTGGAGGAATCACAAGGATACAGCCCTTCATTTTTAGCCAAGAAGGCAAAGATTTGCTCTTCTAACTGGCTTGACTATATTAATGCCTTTGTTCCTTCCACTCCCGTGCCATCTTCAAAATCAGAAGCATCTACTTCTTCCTCTCCATCTTCTGAAATTGAAGCATCCTCACCTTCTTCTCCACCTTCTATAATAGAAGCATCCACACCTTCTCCATCTTCTGAAGCAGAACCATCTTCTCCTTCTCCTCCTCCCACTCTTCCCTGGACAGAGAAATTAAGGCTTGCCCTTCCCATGGACAAAACCTTTCCTCCTTACAAACCTCCATCATCCCCAACTCCATTTGAGCGGAAACAAGCTCAACTTCTGCTTGCGGCTTTTTCTCACTTGCCCTTCAATGTTCTTGAGGATGACATCCCTCTCAAGAACTTTCGATGGGCTTGTGATATTCTGACTAGGGGCCAGGTCCTTAATCCCATTGCCCAAGCAGAACTTCACATGTTCCTGGACCAACTTCCAGTACTTCTCCACTGGCATCGAAATTCCAAAGTCACCATTCAATCTTTGGATCAACTTTCATCTCTTCGAATTCATGCCCAGTACGAAGCAGAAAACTTCATCAAAGACTTCGATGACTTCAAAAATAAAGATTCTGCGTATTGGGATGATTTAGTTATAGATGAGTCGGAACAAAAATTGAAGGAAGGGGCTTTCGAAACAAAGGCTGAAGAGCTCTATTATGAAGTGAGAGCACACCAACTTATGCAGCCAACATTAGAGGAGATAGAAGATATAATAAAGAAAGAACAAATATTCATTGATCATTGTTGGACAAAATTCCATGATCTTGTTATTTATTCTATTCCTTATTTTTATGAGCTTGAATTTGTACCCAAATAGAATTACTTAATGTAATTGTCTTGGCTTCAATAAAAGCAAAGTCTTTTTGTATTTGACATTGTTTGACTTTGTTTCCTTTTGTTTTTAAAAGCCAATTCAGAGCCTTAAATTAAATAATCTCATCCTTCGAATCTGGACTCACTTATCTTTAATGAAACACTAAAAGGAACCAACATGTCCTTTTCCAACTTATGGAGTAAAAATTGACAATTTTGGCTAATATTTTCTCAAATTAGTGCTTCGAATTTAACAACCTTACTTTTCAAAGCTAACTATAACCAATATATGGTCATAGTTAATATGGCCAATCAATTTTAAATTGACCACTCTTGCTTCGAGAAGCAGCTTATGCTGTCTTAATTCAATGGACAATCTTTTCTTGCAAAAACCAATGATTAGTTTTGATATTCTTTAAAGAATCATAAGTTTTGCTTTAAAGGTCATTACTTTCAATAATGTTCCTTAAACAGGTCTTTAAACCCTTTGAAGTAGACCAATACTCAAGCATCTTAGCGTCTTCAAACATGTAGTGTGCTTCGAAGCCGGATTCTGTATTTCGAAGCCGTTGTTATTTAATTTTTTGGTGCCAAAATTGGCTTCGAAGCCAAATATCTCTTTTCGAAGCTGTCGTCGACATCTGAAATGTGCTCTTCCCTCCAAAACTATCAATATCGGGAGAGACTCCTCGTATTCGTACTTTTAGTACTTAAGGATTTTCGCACTATATTTTTCAGATACGAAACCTTTAAAAGGCCCTTTTGTTTTATGTTCTGAAATCACTTGCTCTTAACATACAAACCCTTATCAGTCTTCCATTTCTCTCTACTCCTTTCTTCACTTTCCGAAAAGCATACTATCAATGGCTTCTTCCTCATCAAAAGTCCCAACCATAGAGCGTTTAAGCCCATCTGTGGTCTTAAAAAGGCTTATTGATGCAGAATGTGAGAAATACAAGGCTGGGAAGAAAAGCGCTATCGATGGGCGCATCTTTATCCCTCGTCGTCACGAGCAGCAAGACTACGTGCTCGGGCCAATATTCAAGGAGACCCTTACTGAACTTCCCGCCCTATATCCTCGTCTGGAGGATCAACGTCTCCTTTACGAAAGTAATCTTGACTGGAAGAGCTGGAGAATCAATCGCCCCCACCGATGCTGGCCCACGATGAGACCAGAATGGCAGGAATGGTATGACCGGGTTGTCCCTGCCAAGACACTAGACCTTCAAGAGCTTTGTCTTCTCAATGCTCTTCGATTATCCAGGGTAACTATCTCAGAAGACCCTTTCTTAGTTCCTGCTGCTTTATGCTTCTGGAACCCCATCTTTAATTTCTTTCAATTTAGGTGTGGGATGATGGCCCCTACCGTTCTTGATATTTGCCATCTTCTAGGGATATCCCCTATTGGCACTCCCGTTACCCCAGATTTCCTTGACTTAGCAGTTCCTTTCTCCCTTCCCTCTCTTAACTCATCTTACAGTGATTTTGTTAAGACTGAAAACAAAATGGAGGGTCCAGTAACTGATAGGGAACTCTTCTCCTTCTTATTATATTGGCTTTGCAAATTCCTATTTTGTACTTCCTCCCAAAGAATCATGCCTGAATTTGCTCCTCTTGCCAAAGCCTTTGTTTTGCAGAAAAGAGTAGCTTTAGCCCCATACGTTTTAGGCCACGTTTATAGAGTTTGCTCCATTTTCTGTGAGAAACCTTTAGATGCCAATTAAGGGGGGCCATTCTGGATCCTTCAGCTTTGGCTTTTTGCTTATTTTACTGAATTACAATCCAAATGTCTCAAATTTCATGGGCTACACTCTCTCACCCATGGCATAAGACTGGCCAATGCTTCACTCTATCCCTCTACTTTTGCCATTTATTTCTCCTTCTTTCATCAACTGCCAGCTGCCCTTCCTAATCACCGTTTCCGTCCTTTCGAAGCCAACATAGGCCCAACTTGGTTGAGTCACTTCCTAAGTGACAGACTCTGTGCCTTACCTATTCACAAAGACATATGGGCTTCCCTTCTGATCCCTAGAGAACTATTTATTGGGACCACGAACCCTAGAGCTTATAAATGCATAGCTGAGCCTTACTGTCCTACTCAATTTGCTAGACAATTTGGTCTCACACAAGGAGTTCCAATTCCCCTCTGCAGTAACACCAACCTAACCCTAACCAGGAGAGATTTGAAGGTTCGAAAATCAAGGCTAAAAGAGGCAACTGTCAAATTTATAGATGACTTAGCCAATTTTGAATACACCCCTTTCATCCCTCAAGGCACTTTTTTGAAGAGACACCAAAAGTGGTGGGTGAGCAATATGGAAGTTTACTTGGCCATTTCACCTCAAGATCGACTAAAGGTGTTGGATGTGTCCCAATCCAAAGGCACTGAAATTGTCACTTCTTCCACTGTGCCCCCTACAACTCAATCTGTTCCTGTTACTTCAACTCCTCTCAGAGTCACTCGAGCTGTTTCGAAGAAAGGTACATACATTTGTTTTCTTTCCTTCGACTTTTCTATAATGCTGGTTACCTTATTCTTAATTCGTTTTTCTTTCTGTTTGTAAAGGTGATCAGCAGCAAAAGAAGAGGAGACTGCTGGAGCCCGAGAAGAAAACAATTGAGGTGCAAGAAGAAGAACAAGAAGAAGCAGAAGACCTAGAGCATGAATTACCCTTGATAAAGAGGAAAAGAGTGACTGATTTGGTTTACGAGGAGGCGGCTGCTAAAGGAACAGAAGAAGAGCTTCCTTTTGGGGAGTCTGAATCTCAGGCTGAAGGAACTGAGAAGACAATTGAGGAGCAGACAATGCCGATTCAAAGAAAAAAGAGAAGAAAGATTACTGTCTCTCCTTCTGACTTTGATGCCTCTCCTACTGACTCTGATGAGGATTCTGATTCTGAGACACTTGCCCAAGCAATAGGAAAGAGAAGGAAAATGACTGCTTTAACTACTGCCTTGTTTGAAGATCCCATTCATGAGGCAGCTGCCAAGGCAGTAGAGCAGGAACATTCCAAGACAATAATTGTCTTCGAGAGGGCCGAGAAGAGACGGCAGCAACAGATTTTAAGAGAAAAAACTGCTGATGCTGATGCATTGCAAAGGGAAATAGCGAGAAAGCAACAAACTGCCGCACATTATTCCCTTCGCCGCTCTCCCATCAGTGCCAGTGTTTCTGAAACAAGTAATTTTCTTCACACTTCCACTGTTTTCCCTTTGTCAACTTTTACATATCAATTTGACAAATTCTTTATATTTCTTCTTCTTGCGACAAAGAATCTGCCATCGATTCATCTTTCCAGCGAGGCCTCCTTCGATTTCAGTTGAAATTGACCAAATGCAATGTGTGAAAACCATCCAAATCATGCTTCCACTCTCTAAGCCTATATTCGATATACCTTCTTTAAATCCAAGCATCCCTGCTTCTCTTTTCCTTGGCTTAGAACCATATCTTCTTTTTTTGACTTTTGATCTGCCTCAGTCTATTTCTTCTTCGAGCCTTGCCCTTCTTCCTTTCTTCACGGAAATTCCAATTGCCACTCCATCTCTGATGGCAGTTAATTCTTCCACAGAGGGTGTTGGTAGTCCTTCAATTCATGGTTCATCGCCTATGCCTACTTCCAGCCCCTCTTCTCTTGATTCGCTGGTGGCTAAGACTATAGAGGCTGCCAAAGACACTCCTTTAACTTCTCCTATCCTCATGCAATCCTTTGGGCCTTTCACCACCACACTCTCTGCACCCTTCATGTCTATGGATGAGGTAGACATCTTTGAAGCCAGGCTGGCTAGTTTCTTTGACATACCCTCTACCTCTCCATCATTCAATGCTGAAGCTGAACCATTAGTCTTGGCTGACTCCTTACTAGAGATTTTTGAGAATTCTTCCTTCAGCAACAAACCTTCTGCACCTTCGATAGACATAGACACATGTCTAGAACTGCTAATTTCCTTTTCAAGGATTCCCTTTGAGGCTCTACAAAGGCCTACTATCAGAAATGGGTTCCTTCAGTGTTGCAACGTTGCTGAGCAGTCTGGCATGAATGTTTCAAGTCATCTATCTCAGGCAGCAGCCACCATCGATTTCTATCTCAACATTTGTCATGCTGCTAAGGCTGCGGATGAGAAACTAACTAGGGACCAGAGTTTTGTTTCTCAAGTGTATACCGAAGTATCAGAACTCAAGGAACAACATTCCTCTGTTTCCTAATTTCGAATCCAGCTGCTAGAGAAGAAGGCTCAACTGGAGGAGGAATTAGTCATAAGAACCGCCTTGGTTCGAACTGACACCAAATTGCAGATCACTAACCAAGAACTGGCTGAACGAAAAAAGGACATGGCTGCAGCTATTAAACTGTTCCCATCACTTAGTAATAGGAAATCTGTTGTACAAAAACAATTAAGACATTGTAATGATTTCTGGGCCAATCTGTGGCATAATGTATTTAATTCTTTATAAAAGAACAAATTTTGTCCATCCTTTGAGTAGTCTTATGTTTTTGTATTCAATGTTTATTTTATTCCTTGTGTTTCCCAAATGGTTGGAAAATAAGGCTTCAAATATCTGCCATTAATCTTTTTGGAATGTACATAGCCACTCAAATTTCTTAAATGGTATGCTCCAAAAGGCAAAACTCTATGAACTTGATATGGTCCTTCCCAGTTAGGTGACCATTTGCCAAACTTATGGCTTTTAATCCCTATTGGGAGTATTGTTTTCCATACCAAGTCACCTTCATCAAAGCCAATATGCTTGACTTTCTTGTTATAATTCTTGGCTGCTTTCTTCTTTTGAAAAAGAATGCTATTTAACGCCAAAATCATGGCTTCATCTATGCCTTCTAATTCCAAGCACATGCTTTGATGATATTGCTCAGGTTCTAATTGATCTTGATATCTTACCCTCAGAGATTTAACATTAATTTCCACAGGTAACACTGCATCATGCCCGTATACTAAGGCATAAGGGGTGACTCCTGTGCTCGACCTTGGGGAAGTTCTGTATGTCCATAAAACATCCAACAATAGATTATGCCAATCCCTAGGATTATCTTCTACCACCTTTTGTATTCCTTTTTTCAAGGATTTATTGGATGATTCAGCTTGACCATTGGCTTGTGCATAATAGGGAGTGGAATTAATAAGGCTAATCCCAAATTTTGCCACAAAGGACTTTACCATTTTCCCATCGAACACAGTTCCATTATCAACTGTTATGGTTTGTGGAATGACAAATCTATGGATCAGATCTTTAATGAACCCAATGACCTCTGTCTGGTCTACAGCCTTATATGGTTTGGCTTCGACCCATTTAGTGAAGTAGTCAGTGGCCACTAGAATGAAATATTGATGTTTCAAAGAAGGTGGGTGAATTTTACCCATCATATCCATGGCCCATCCTCTGAATGGCCAAGGCTTCACTACTGCATGTAGGTCAGTTATGGGCACATGTCTTATTGTGCCATGTTTTTGGCATGCCTGGCAATCCTTTGCATATTCTATGCAATCTTTAAGAATAGTTGGCCAATAGTAGGAATACCTTCGAAGCAACCATCTCATCTTTACACCAGGCTGATGAGCACCACAAATGCCTTCATGAACCTCAGCCATAGCTGTTAATGCTTCTTTTGGGCCTAAACATTCCAATAATAAGCCATCTCATCCCCTTTTGTAGAGAGCATTACCATATATCATGTATTGCATAGACTGCAATTTGACTTTTCTGCTGGCCTTCGAAAATGGACCAGCCAAGTATTGCATTATTGGATGCCTTCAATCCTGTTCTTGTGAGTCATTATGATTGACTTCCAAGATCACATTCCTTTTATTCAAAGGTTGTATTGATCTCTGATATGTTGTTTGGCTTATATCCCTTTGGGTATTATCCCTTCTCTTGAAGTTCGAAGCTTTTTGAGCCACATCATTAGCTCTATTGTTCAAGAATCTTGGAACATGGGTTACATTTGCTATTTGAAACTGAGAAAGCAGATGTAATGCAACAACATAATATGGTAGGATGCTTATGCTTTGACACTTGAAAATCCCTTTCACTTGGTTAACCACCAATTGAGACTCCCCAAATATGTCAACTGCATGCACTTGTAATCCAATAAGGATTTCTAGTCCCACTATTAAGGCTTCATATTCAGCCTGGTTATTTGAACAGCTAACTTCATCCACTCTGAAACCATGCGTGGTTTCTACCCCTTGTGGAGACTTAATCACAATACCAATCCCAATTAATCCATTGGCCTTCGATCCATCGAACCACATTTGCCATGGTTCAACACTAGCCATACCGAGTTCCATTACCTCTTGGCTCTCTGTTTGAGATGGATGATCTGCCAGAAAATTGGCTAATACTTGCCCTTTTATCGCCTCTTTGAGGGACATATTCTAAATGAAATTCGATAAGGCTAATATCCACTTGCCAATTCTTCCCTCAACATAGGTCTAGATAACATGTATTTAACCAAATCAGGGTTGCAATTACCAAGACAGCTTGTAGGTAAAAGATAATATCTTAATTTCATTGCAAAGAAAATACAAAGCAAGACATTTTTTCAACAAATGAATATTTACATTCACAAGAATTTAAAACCTACTAAGGTAATAAATGTTTTGTTCCTTGCCTTCTTCATTGTCTTGGGCCAAGAAAGCTCCTAATGAATCTTCACGCCGCTATGTATAACTTCAAGGGCTTATTCCCTTTTGGTGGCATCAAGATCGAGGGTTGGCCAAGTAGGCTTTGATACCTTCGAAAGCAATTTGATGCTCTCTGTCCACACAAATTCCTCTTCATCTTTCAAATTTTAACAAGGAAGAAAATACTTTAGTTTTCCTCGCAGTGTTAGAAATAAACCTTCAAAAAGTTAACATGCCCAAGAACCTTTGTAACTCTTTTCTTACTTGATGGAGGCCTAGCTTCGATGATGGCTTTGGCTTTATTCTCGATCAATCAGATTCCTTTCTTGTGCACTACATATCCCAAGAAATTTCCAGATGACACACAAAGCACATTTAAGAGGGTTGAGTTTCAACTTGAACTTCCTCATTCTCGAAAGTCGCTTCTAAATGAAACAAATGCTTCTTCATGGATCGATTTCACCACAATGTCATCAATATAACATTCTAGATACCCTCCAATAAGGTCATGAAAGATAGTGTTCATAGCCCTCGATATGTAGCCCCAAAGATTCTTCGCACTAAATGGCATTTTAACCCATTCAAGGTGCCAATATTCCTGTGACATCCAATGTTGTCTTGTGGATATCTTCCTCTCGCAATGCATATTTGGTTATAACCAGAGTGGCCATCCATCATCGATAAAACTTGATGCCCTGCTGAACTGTCCACCAACAGATCCACTATAGGCATAGGGTACTCATCTTTAGGAGTTGCGAGATTTAAATTTCTGAAATCGATGCATACCCTCATTTTGCCATTTTTCTTAACTACAGGCACAATATTAGATAGCCATTCAACATACCGGGTCGTTCTAATAAAGTCTGCCTTAAGTAGTCTAAGAATTTCTTCCTTGACCTTCTGAATTACGTCTAGACTCATCCTTCTTGGTTTCTGCTTGTATGGCTTGAAATTAGGCTTCATAGGGAGCCTATGTTCCACCAATGATCTATCCAATCCTGGTAGTTCATTATAGGACCATGCAAAACAATCTTTGTATTTCTTTAAAACAACCAATAACTGGTCTCTGTCCAGAGCATTCAAACAAGTACTTATATAAGTGGGTCACGCACGTAACCTTCCCCTAAATTCACTTCTTCTAAGGGTCTTAAGGTCGAGAATTCATTGAAGCTTTTTCTTTGGTTTCTTCGACCTTTGAAGCAACCTTTTCACCTTGTTCTGCTCCTAGGTTCTCTACTTCGACATCTTTGCCCTCTTCCTCATAAACAAAATCTGTCCATAAGGCGTCTTCTTCCTGTATCTCCTGGACTTTCGTTTCAATGTCCAATGCACAGTATTTCCCAAAGGTCAAACTTCCGACTGTTGTCGCTTTGCTCTTGTTCTGACCAATTATCATGGCCTCTCTCTCTTGTTTCTATACTTTCTGGACTATTGCTTTTACATCCAATGATGAGAATTTAATCAAAGCCAATGACTTGGCTTCTCGTTCTTCACTTCTTTGCCTACAACCAGGCATCATTGTCATCTTTCGCGACAACCTCTTCATCAGCACTTTCTTGGACTAAGTGCTTCAGGTGTGTTACTTCCTCATCAGCCGTCACTTCGGCTGAGCCATCAGCTTTCCTCAATATACTGAGTGGGGTTACTCCCTCAATATACAACTTGGCCTCTGCAAAGTCTGCACAGGCTATGAAGGGTTGAGGATCTGCATCAATCTCTTCTGTCTCTCCATTGCCCAGGGCCATCATGATCTTCTGATGCAAAGAGGAAGGCACACATTTGTTGGTGTGAATCCAATCTTTCCCAAGTAAGGCATTATATTTAGCATTGTTGTCGATCACGAAGAATGCTGTCATACAATCCCTGGTTCCCACACTCAAATTAATAGGCAGAATTCCCTGGGCCATCTGCTTATCTCCAAAGAAAGCCAAAGAATGGTTGTACTTGGTTGGGATCAACTCGATTTTTCTTCCCTAATTTCTTCAAAGAAGATTTCGTAATAAATTTACCGCCCATTGTCTACTAGGACTCGCTTAATCAGATCCCATCAAAGAAAGCCTTAATGTACAAAGGCTTGACATGTTGGGTCATGGAATTCGAGGGGTATTCAAAAGGATACGAGAGGTTGATGCTCACCTCCTCCTCGCTTTCACACTCGGCCATTGGAATAGCCATTTCAGAGCATCCTGCCATACTCACTTGTGATTCCTCGCTAGAGACAGAATTGATCCATGTCTTGGTCATCCCGATCCTCATTTTCACTGAATTCATGAGGTAGTATGTACCATGTTGATCGACATAGGGGAAATGAGCCAAACCGATGGTCGCAATATACCTTCTTCCCTCTTGGCTACCTTGCTCGGTGTCTTCAAAGTCATTCCTCCATGTCGATTCTGGTATTTCATTGATAACTGATCCTTTCGAATGATCATTCTCAACTGATTCTTCAGTCAGAAATGTTTGTTCAGCCATGAAGGCTTCGAACATTTCTTCTTCTGCCATTTCCTTCTTTTGACTCATGCCAATCTCTTCTTCTATTTCACTATCACTTTCCATTAGAGCCTTCTCCAGCCCTGCCAAACTAGACTTCTCCCTGGCTTTTAGTTCAGAATGAACTTGAGCCAATTGTTCTCTGCTACAAACCACTTTACTTTGTAGCGTCGGTTTTGGAGCATGGTCTGACTTCGAAGTTTTCTTTTCTTCTGTCTTGACCTGTGAAGAACTCTCTCCACTTTCTTTCAGATCTTGCTGGTACTGGGTGTACCTGCGCTAAATCTTCCTCCTTTGTGATCTGGAAATAACCGGAACCATATTTGGTTCCTTTGTCTTTGGGTGCTTCAGCAATACCCAGTTGTTGGGAGTCACCAAAGGAGGTTTGACCATTCTGCCTGTGATTCTGATATCTCTCCTGGCAGGCAATTCTCTAGGTTTGTTTTGCATTACAAACCAATCTGGAACTCCAGGTACCCAAGAGCTTATTGATTCAGATGTTGAATCACCCTTTTCCACCTTCGAAGCCATTTTCACAACTGGCCGTGGAGGTAAGTGCTTGGTTCTGGTCTCATGCTTCGAACTTGATTCTGGCCTTTGATGGAGATAGCCATTTTCTGTTCTGTGTGAGGTTGGTCTGGGGGGCCAATCTCTGGCTTTAGTCCCATAACCTGAACTCCTCTCTAATCTTCTTTCAGAATGTTTGCTCTCCATTCTGTAGTAGTTAAGTGGCCTAAACTCATACAAGGGCCTTTTGCCTTTAGCATTTATTCTGTCAACTGCAGGCTCAACCACCACTGGTCGCTGCCTATCACTAGCCGGGTACGGCCTTTTGTTGTAAGCGTTGGTTGATTTAGGACGTCTCTGAACATCCTTATAGTATTGTTTCCCATCAATTGGAAGCCCCTTCAACTATTTGTAGCTCAGTCTACACCTGGGACACATCCTTTGCATTACAGCTGCTTCTAAGGAATCGTCATCCAGTATTTCTTCATCAGAATGTTCCTTCTGATGTGAGAGACCGCCCAATAACCGTGGATTTCTGGTCTCCTTCTTGGCAGCTGTCTGGTTGGCAATATGCATTTGCACATTGACCTCTTCCAATTCCTGCAGAGATAGATTCTGAAAGTTTGGAACAACCACATTAGTCGCGCTTTCTCCAACTTCTGGAAACGGGTTACTGTCAATTCCCATGGCTTTCTCTGTTTTGGTTGGGAACTTCAGACTTCCTTTCCGAATTTGCTCTTGGATCCTGTCTCGAAAAACAATGCAGTTTTTAGTTTAGTGAGACCAAGAATTATGTCATTTACAATATACTTTTCCTTTAAGTTCATCAAGAGAATGCAGTTTTACCCCTTTTGGTAACTTAAGGAAATTAGCTGCAAGCAAATGATCAAAAATGTCATCTGCTTTTGTTAAATCGAAAGAATACTTTCTGTGAAAGTCTTTCTTTTTAAACTGCTGGTCAATAGTCGTATCCTTATGAATTAATGCTTCATGACATGTGTTCTTTGCCCACAATCTCTGCCAGATCGATCTCATAATTGGGATCTCTATAGTATGTCTTATACGAAGCATTGTTTCGATCTTGTTCTTCCTCTAGTAATGCTTCATATCGAGACACCTTATAGGTTAATTCGACTAAATCCTCGAATTCGCTTGAGTCAAACTTCTTTCAAGCCCGAACTCTAAACCGCTTTGAGCCAATCTTACAAATTTCGCTCGAAGGATGACTCTACATTTATTTCGAGCCCTTTAACTGCAATGAACCGAGTAGCCTTTTCTTCAGCCTTTGACTCAATCTTGCCAAGTCTGCCATGGACACCTCTCGCTCGATTGAAAAATTGGGCATGAAATGCCTCTTCCATTTGTTGCCAAGTTTGAATGGAGCCAGGTGTAAGGTTGATATACCATACAAACGCTCCCCCAATTAAAGAGTTTGGAAATAATCTCAGTTTTATGTAGTCATGATTAGTGAATTCACCACACGAGCAAATAATCTAGCAATATGCTCTCTGTTGATTGATTTCAGCCCATAGAATAGGTAAAATCTGTATTCAATCCTCTTGGGTATTCATGTACCCTATCCACCCACTGGGTATGGTTTTCAGATATGAGTCTGACCTCCGAGCCATCGGTCCACACATCTCCCTAACAATATCAAGAATTTGGTCCCTAGGGACCATATTTTGGGCTTGTGAACCACTCATCGAGGAACAAACACACGTGGTTTGGCGGACAAACTTGTGCCTGTGGTCCTCTTGGTCCATAAGGTGGTACATTTGGGACCTGTTGCCTGTGGTGCGAGTTGTTGTTGGGTACGGTAACCCCTTTGAGCCTGGCCCTCTCAAGGACTGTGAAAGGTGTTGGAACAGCATTGTGTCCTTCCATTTGTGGGCAAACCTTCCAACCCCCGGTATAAATTCAATAAGGGATTATTATACCCTTAGTGCTGTGTATGGCTTCAACATGGATTTGCCATCATTCTTATACCAGCTTGTACTTGGCCGATCCACCAACTTGTGTGGCTTCATTGTTGAGTATCGAGGCATTTTGGCCTATTACAGCCTTGAAGTGGGTTCATACTAAGATCGAGGTGATGGTCTTTCATAGTTCTCGAGTACTAGTCGACCATTAATTTGTCCATTAGTTTGCATAGGTCGCTTTTCTCTAGCTAATGTTTGCCGAGGACATTTAAAATTTCCTCAAGATGTCTTGTATTTGTTGGTTGGTGGTTATTCATTCGATCCAAAAGGATGTTGCCCACCTTTCCATTGTGTTCATTAATTGTCGCCCCATAGCATCTACCAAGCCATCCCATGGATTTGTTGGTCGAGTAGATGGAATTGGATGGTCCAATTCCTTGGTTTCATCCAATATTATGAACATATGGTTCTTGTCTGTAAGCGTCGGTCTGTTCACCAAAAGTTCTCGATAACATAGGAGTTCTCCACAGATGTGTTACCACATTCTCCTCTGGATTAGGTATTTCTACCTCTCCTTCTACGCCTTCTTCTAAGCTGCTCATTTTCTCCTTGTCGCCTTCGCTCAGCCATTTTAACAAGTCCCATGGGCGTGCCAAAAATATATGTTGGCTTTTTGGCTTTTCAAGGGTATATTTGTAAATGCAAGCGTGCAAGAAGGATCAATCACCCCATGAAATTATAATTGCCAATCAATTATCAGCGATCGTGTTTTAATTCTTTCAAATTTCAATGAAGAGGACTTTTACTGGTGGCTTGACTTAGGAGAATTTAAGAGAAATAACAGTTAATATGAAGAACAATCGAAGTATTTCATTAAAAATGAACACTTACAATAGTCCAAACTCAAATTTCGAGGAGGTTTACAAAGAATAGTCTACTTGAATCTATTTGAAACTACTCCTATGAATCGAAGTGCAGTGCGAATATTTAAAGTGCAGGTATTTAAAGAACAAGTATTTAAAGTACAGGAAAGGTAAAACTGGAAAGAAAATATGAAGTAAAAACTGGTTTGTATGATCTGAGTCTGGGGGTCTTTTCTGGGAACTTCCTTGTTATTTATACTTGTTAGAGATGACCTTCGAATCGCATTTCAACCGTCGAATCGCTTCCTCCATGATCGCCGATCATGTTGCCTTAGAAATAGTTCCACTACGCCATCACTTGCAATTGAACTTCCTCCTCAGATTTGAATTCGAATATAGGTAACCGTTGAAGTCACGTCACCTTGTATCTCATTGTTGATCTAGTGCTACTCAGATCTCTTGAGAACCAATATTTATTGCCACGTGTACGATTGGGATCAAAGATTAAAATCATCTTCCCTTAATACCCTTATTCTGCCACGTGTCGAATTGTAATTGGCTTTTACAAAATATGTAGCCAACAATTATCAATAATGATTAAGATCTCAAAAAACATAATTCTTACAATCTCCACTTACATATAATTGATTTCAAGAAGAAAAGAAAAAAAAATACAAACTTAAACACATGATTAGTCTATATCACTTTCAAGATGGTAAGGGTCTCCAAAAATGAGAGTTTCACTTATTTTCCATTCATCAAACAGTATCTTCTTGTTTCTCTACAATTTCCTCATTTTTAAGGTCTTCTATTTATTTTGACATGTTATTGTTTTGGGATATTGCTAACATAAAATTTTGGATAATCACAACTCAGTGGAATTTTGAAAGACAAAAAAAATTATATATTCTGAAAAAAAAAATTATAATTATAATTATTAATATTTGTAAAATTCTGATTTATAATTATTTTTTCAAAAATTCATTAATGTGATATTTTTCCTAAAATTTTCATTATAGTATAGTGCGGCACACATGGCGTACAGGTGCTGCGTGCCCATGTCGCGCATATGCCAAAGTATTTTTGCATTGTTGACTCCCGCACATCTTACAATGCGTTAAATAGTTCCAAATTATTCGTTTTGTTTGGTTCTAATTTTTTTTTTTTTTAAATTATTTTTTATTTTTCATATTTTAATATTTTAATAAATTTTTTTAACATTTTAAGAATTTTTTTTAATTTTTAAACACACCGAATATAAATATACTTAAAAAGTATAATATTTATAAAAAAAAAAAACTTTTAAAAAATACACTAAATACCAAAATATACACAAACAAAAAAATATGAAAATTTAATAATTTTTTCATAGTTTTTATGTATTTTTAAAATTTTTGAAAATATTTTTTTACAAATACTTTTACTAATTAAATATATGTAAGTAAAGTGTATCTAAAAAAGTGAAAAATTTATTTAAAATTTAAAAAATATTCACTAAAAATTAAAAAAATGCAAAAACCAAAAAATTAACTTTTAAAAAACTGAATTCAGAAAAGTAAAACCAAACCACTAATTAATTTTTCCTTTATATAAAACTTTTCTTGTTTTTCTATAGGAAAATGTTTTTTAGCATTAAAAAAAGTGCCCCTAATGCCCCTAATTTTTCTTTTTGATAACTGTTTTTCTTTTTTTTTATAACTATTTTTTTTTTTTCTTTCTTTAAAAAAAAAATTTGAGGCATTAGTGCCCCTTTTTCGAGCTGCATATCACAGCTGTTTTCTATAAAGCCCACCATTCTCTAATCTTTTGCTGTTTGTTCCCTCCATGTTTGGGTGAAGAACTCTCTCTCTCTCTCTCTCTCTCACTGAGAGTTCGGCCGCCTATTCCTTCTCCAACTTCGTCATCTCTTCTCGGTAATCTCACTCTTCTTCTATTATCTTCGAAAATAAATGCTTATTACACTTTATATACTTAAATATTGTTAAATTATCTATTTAATTTTTAAACTATCGATTTAATCTATTAAGCCTCTAAATTATATAAATCAAATTCTATTTAGTTTTTTAATCTATCGATTGAATCCATTAAATTCTTAAATTATCGATTAAATTTATTAAATCTTTAAAATATTTAATTTCTAAAAAGATTTAAAAAAAATCATAAATATTATAAATTATTAAAAGACCCTGTCAAGTCAAGATTTTATTCCAAAAAAAGTATTAGATTTCTATTGTTTTTAAAAAGTATGTTATTCCACTACTAAAAAAAACACTTTTTGCGACCGCTATAAACCGTCGCAAATAATAAAAAACAGTCGCAAAAGACTTTTTGCGACGGCCCATGCGACGGCAAATGGGGGTCGCGAATATGGAGGTGGCAAATACTTTTTGCGACGGCAAAACAACGGTCACAAATTATTTGCGACCACCTAAACTACTTATAGCGACCGCTATTTTGCCGTCGCAAAAAACAAAGAAAAACATTAATATGATCTTTAGCGACCATCTTGTTACCGTTGCAAAAAATAAAAATAAAAATAAAAATAAAAACAAATAAATAAATAAAAGCATTGCATAATTTTTTGTTTTCGTTGTCCATTTATGAACACATGCAGAGCATGCCCTGTTGACTGCACTATGAGAGTAGGCAGTTCACCACCACGCAAGAATGATTCAGATGAACCGATATCAACACTGTTAACAAATTGATCGGGTGGGGATTACAATCACAACACAAAAGCATTGCATAATTTGCATTTAATACTCATGCTTAAAGCTATACAAGTCCCAATTCATGTACACTATACAATTATAGAGACAAATGCAAGTATCCCATGTTGAGAAAATATTTTTGAACAAATTACAAATTGAAACAATCAGTCAGAAATAAACTGTCAATTACTTTCTGTAAAACAAAAACTGAGTAAGAGGAAGAAGATATCAACAAAACCATTCGCTGGAAAGAACTCTGAATAACAATCTCACCTAGTGATATACCAAAGATAATCACTAGCATCCCTTGTGACATTTATCTGCTCCAAGAGACCAACAGAACTGAATGCCAAGCTGTCATCCAGAGATGATAAATCTTCATTATAAGTATCCCACGAGAACATTTCAAAGATTACTTGGCGGATTTCCATCTGTGATGTTTGAACTCCAACCTTGTAATGGAGGCACAAGAATCGAAACTTCAAAGACAATAGTAATTATGATTGAAAATGGATTTTCACTCCGGAAAGATTAAATAGAGATCAACATACTTTGGCGGTATTGAAAACTACATTCCTACAATCGGGAAGGATGCTGATGGACCAAGGAGGCAAATTATAGTGTATGTTATTGAACATCACTCTTGTAACGGACTTGGTATCATAGTTTGAGAGAAAAGACGAATCTTTTGTCTAAAGAACCCTGGTGTAAAAGGTAATATTACTTGTGGTCCAACATAAATTCACCAGAAACTCTAAAAAGATGCCAAAAAACATAAAAATAGAATTTAAAGAGATCTAACATCAATTCAAAAAACTTGAAAAATAAGTTACATTATGGAAAACATCCAGGCTAAAAAATAGAAGAGACAAGAGACGCACCTTTTTGAGCAACATCTAGAAGCTCTTCCAGCTCAAAAATTCGATTAATACCCCTTTTTTGCAAATCTAGTAATGTTCACAAGCAAAACAAGGTAAAGGAACTTCAGTTGGCCAGAATCCATATATTTCATTAAAGTCAATAATTTTATTCCTACACCAAGGTTCTCTCTCCTCAAACTGCAGCCTCTGATATTTACAACCAAAAAAAAAAAGGTTGATGAAATTATAAAATTACATGACAAACAGTTTCACCAAACCTCATCCACAAGATAATTTGTTCCACATCTACTAGTTCAAATGGACAAACCTGAACTTCATATTATTACAAAACTTCAGTCAATTTTACATATATACTACTGTTTCAACACATATACAAACGTAGAAGATAAGTCTTTTCTACCTAACACTTCACAAACTAACTTAAACAAAACCGTCAAGATTTTGAACAATTCAAACTGGCTGTAGTAGACAATTTCCCTTTCTACTCTTAGCCAACCGACTAACCCAATGGTCAAAAATATGCAATTTCAGCTAGTCAAAAATTCTGGAAAAGGCAAACAATTACAAACCAAAAGATCTCATATCTCAATCTGTCGAGTCATAGAATTATGCATCAAATTGCAATCAGGGTTTCAACACATTCCATTTCAAGATGCCCAACATTGAGGTCCACCACTAAATAAGTTCGGTGGAATGAGGAATGATAAATCAATTGAAATGCTTAATATCGTAATAATAACAATAATGATCTTTTGGTAAACTATCACAACAATAATTTATCACATCTCCAAATAAAATGAATCTGAACCAAATAATCACAAGTCAAATAATTTATGCAAAATAAAAATAAATAAATGAAGGTTCTTGTTCTTTATTATGTGAATTGACAGAAAAATGAACACTCACAACACAGTAGACAACAAAGAACTTGTAACACCCTAATCAGATCATACCACATAGAACATAACCATACTACCCAAAAATCAAAATATAAGTTCCAGTCACCAAAGGATCAATTAGGCTGGCTTAATACACTAGATCTCCTAATTCTTTCAAATGTAACTTGAGGAAGCCCACAAGGATTAAAATATCAAGATGCCCTCAACCAGATACAAATACATGTCACTTTGATTAGATTTAAAAAACCAAGGCCTGTCCGAACAGGATGCCCACAGATCATATCATGTCACAAATTTCAGCAGAAAACTTCTGCATAAATTATAGTATAAACTTCAACCATATATAAACAGAGTAGCAGACATTATAATAAATTTTCCACGAAGCAAACATCAAAGAGCAATACTACATAAATGGTTTTCATCAAACCACAACCATATGTAAAGTTCCTAATGCCGATGATAAAAATAACTTCAGCGTCTAGATCCAGTTGACCACCACGGCGATGCAAAAGCAAAAGCAAGCTTCATATGGCATCCTATCGAATAGATGGGGTTGTTGCACTCTTTCATGAGATGATTTATTCAACTGCTCCAAATGACCACATTAAGCTTGATTTAGCCTCAAGACATCACAATCTCCTTCAAGTTCAGAAGGAAGACAGAAACAACAGGAACATTAGAAAAAAACCAATTAAAGCTGGTCAAAATGAAATACTGAAAGACCATCATAAAAAACTTTTTAAAAAGATTCAAAGACTAACCTTAATTTGGTTTACTAGAAACTTGTTGAGCAGCAATAGTGGAGCAGTAGAAACACGCGCAACAGCTCGCGCACCCAATGCAGGCCTTTGCCCCATCCCCCTGCACTAAATCAGGGTAACATTTATTGATTGCTATTCAATGTCCAAAAGTCAGTTTTCTTTCTTAATTTTAGAACTTACTTGTATCTTCTTTGAATGAGGCAAAGTAATAGAGAAAAGGGGTATCTTTCCTTTCCTCCCCAAATGAGTTGAGCTTACGTTCTTGATACATACCAGCATCCTAGATTTAATTATGTTACCCTCAAAGCATCACAGACCCATGTTTAATCATTTAATTTCTTTTCTTTAAAAAAAAAATAAAAATTGATGTTGTTTGCACTGCCATGGAGATGGTCTGCTTAATACAAAAATAGAAAACTTAGTTGGAAAGGAGAAATAAAAAAACAAGAGAATCAATTGCAGATATATGTTTTTGAGCTTCATCTTCCAAGTTATGCAATTCGTAATATAGAAATTCAGCTCAATCAATCAAAATTTATATATTTGTCTCATATAATAGTGTACAGAATTATACATATATACATATATATTTATATAGATACATTTGTGTGTATGTATATTTATTAAACAGCCTCAACTAAGAAGCTATAGATTCAATTTAGGAAACAAGCCAAACATCTCACGCAGCGTGTAGTGCACCCAACCCAACCATAACCTTCACTGGGTATCTAAATTTACTTTGATTGATAGCGACCCAGTAATGCAAAGATTTATCAGAATTCGCTTTCCTCCTTTTGAAGGAACTTTGATTTCTGAAATGAATATTCAAGCTATAATTTCAAGTCAAATTTGCTACAAACATGCACCGACGTGCTGTCTAGTTAGTACATAATAAATTTGTCAACATTATTATATGGTAATGGCCACAAGTATACACAATTATGTTTAAACAACAGAAATTAGGCATTCAAGAATGCTTGCCTGAAATATCAAACAATACATATAAAAACAGAGGTGGTAACTCATGAACATTATTCCGCGATCTAAATTTGAAACATATATAATATTGTAACATTCAAGAATCCTACCGCTTTTTCCCGAGCACCACCCCCAAAGAATGCAATAGATTCAGCATGGGTACGCAATCTCTCGTGCATGAACCTAATTAATGCATGATATAATGTCAGATTGATGTTCACAAAGAACATAGCTCTAAATCGAATAAATAAAAAAATAGCGAAGAATAAAACAAAATGACCTAAAGGTTCCTTCAAGTTGTTGCTCTCGACTTGCCAGATCACCAAAATCAGAGCAACACTCCTCGTAAAACCCAGCACCAGTAACATATAAGCATATAAAATAGCAACTCCTCCTTCCAACAAGCCTTCATTCTCCGTGAACCTACTAATTGCAGCATTAATTAAGATTATTGAAGGGATCAAGAAAATGTATTCATATTTCCTCATATCAACATCTTCTAATGAAGCCATGGCAAGTGCTAGCTCACCACCCAAAAAGAGAATAGACTCAATTATAATTGCACACACTCACCATAAAATGTCAACAGTTGGCTTTACCATTCCAAAGAACCATTACGACAAGTCACCGTTAACTTCTCCAGATCTTGAGTTATTCTCGATTTGCATCAATATTCATGCTTGACATCCGAATACCTACAAAAATGTAGATTTTCCATTAGTTTGACAACATTTTAGATGTTTGGCGACCTAAGTTTTTAGGAACAACAAATGATCATACAAAGATTAAAGCGAAGCCAAAACTTTTCTCGAATTCAGACATAATTAAAATCTATGCACATGCACAAGATAGTTTGTTGCAAGTACTCTATGCTTTGAAAAAATTCTTCAAAAAGTAAAACAAGATTAAAAAAAACTATAAATCCCGGAAGCATATTCTATGACAAATTAAGCAAATTCCAAGCAAAGAAAATGATCCAAATCTAAGTTCAAACTGAGTCAAATTAATTGGACAAGGGATTCCTATTTGATTACCTTGTAATATGCATTATTTCTCAAGTAGTTCTTTAGTAAATGTTGTGTCAATCGAATCCTCCATCCGAGGGCAAGCTTTGCTGTCAAGTGCCTATGAAACAATAAATAATAAATTAAATATTAAACAATTGGCATTGAGATGAAGTCCTGCATTATGTGACAAAAAACTTAAGATCAGTAATGATCTTCAGGTCCAGTTTGTTCATTAATGTCAGATGATCAGAGTGTTCTTAAAAACAATCTATTACATAAGCCAATTCAGAGTAAATCAACACAGAAATTCAGAATAAATCAACACAGAAATTCAGAGAGTGAGATTCAAGCACGCTAGATTACCGAGAGAGACAGAGAGTTGGATTCATACATAGAAAGTAGCTTACTGATTATGAATCTCGATTATGAATCGATCGAAATCTTCATCAACAGCCGATCGAAATCTTCAAATCTTTATCAACAAATCGATCAAAATCTTCAAATCTTGAGAGTGAGATTCAAGCGAGATTCAAGCAAGATTCAAATTTAGTTGAGATTCAAGCGAGATTCAAGCGAGCGAGAGTTGAGCGAGAGATTTTGAGAGAGAGAGAGAGAGATTAGGCAACAACAGGAAATGACAAATTTGGGAAATAAGAGTGAAAGGGAGAGACAGGTCAAGTTTTAGGTCAAGTTAAGAACACGATTGGGTTAAACGATTTTGTGATTTTTTTAATGTAAAATGTGATTTTTTGCGACGGTTAAACAACCAGTCGCAAAAACATAGTCGCAAAAAGTCATAATTCTAGTAGTGTTCTGCTGTGCATTTAAATTAATATTAGAATCTAAACAAAGGCAGGTAGAGAGTCATTGTAGAAGTTAAGTAAGAAAATACAACAATGATTCATCCCACTAAAAACACCACCACTAATAGCACTAATGCATTAAAAAAGTTTAAAAAAAAAAATACAACTTCAAGACCAAAACATCACATCATTACTGATGGGACCCACTGCCACCTAATTAGTGGGAGCACTAATTAGTGCTCCCAAGCATTTTTCAAGAAAATATTATAAATAATTACCCTTATCATTATGAAAAAAATTCACCAGAAGAACTGCTGTCGACTTTTCCAAAAAGGAATAAAAATTTAAGATTTTTCTAAAATAAAACTTTCACTAAATAGGGTCTTTTATTGATTTATAATATTTATATGTTGGGAATGGCTTCCCTTCAATCCGTGATCAAGGGCTAGAGAGTATTGTTGGGCCCGTGAGGACTTATTACGGGTCCCGTTTCGATAAGTCGAATCGTTCAATGTGTAGAACTCGCCAAGTACTGTATGTCTGTAAAAAATCACATTAATCGGATATCGATAACTATGTGATCAAATCAGATTTTTGTAAGCTATTTATTTTTCACTGTCCATTATTTTTCATATAAAACTGATTTGATTACATAATTATCGATATCCGATCAACATGATGTTTTATAAACATACAGTACTCGACGAGTTCTACGCATTCAACGGTTTGAATTATCGAAAAGGGACCCGTGGTAGGCCCTCACCGGTCCAACAGTACCCTCTAGTCCGTAATTGGACTGGAGGGAAGCCATTCCCTTATATGTGTATATAAGTTTGAATTAAGTAATTTAATAACTCAATATATTCAATTGATAGTTTAGGAATTAAATAGATTTGATTTACATACTTTAGAAGTTTAGTAGGCTCAATCGATAGTTTAGGGATTAAATAAATATTTTAATAATATTTTGGGGATCAAAAATGTAATAAACCCTAGAAAATAATTTTAAGTAGTAGGTGCTTTTGATTGTACTTATTTACTAATAAGTTTTGAGTATTTTTTTAAAAAAATTTATTCGTCCCTTGTTTTTGTTGAAAATGGTTATAAAAATTTGAGTAAAATCAGAATTTTTTTTAAATGTAGTCTAATTTTTAGGTGGGCCCCGTGCATCGTTTTACACGGGTCAAAGTGGTAACGCGTTCTTTACCGCGTTGTGATTCACGTGATATATTTGGTTGCTCAAAACCATTATCGAGTGAATGGGAAATTGAAGCCAAAGTATGCTCCATGGAAATGGAGTTTTGGTGAAAATTACTTAAAGGTTTGAATAAGGCTTGTCCCACATTGATTTGGTGAGAGGTTTTAAAAGGGTTTATAAGGCATGGGTTTGGTACTTGGGGTGTGCCCCAAGGGGTACCCAAGTGTTTTAGAGAAAGAGGTTATGGGCAAAATGGGCTAGACCCATTGGACTCAAAAACCACCACACGCGCACCGCCGCCGTCCGTCCGGTCTGGGCGCGGGTGCGTGGTTGGATTGGGCTTGTTCAGCCCAACACTAATCTTTTTTTGGCTAAAAACTTTTGAATTTATTTTTATTTTTTGATAAAATAAAATTCAGAATTCAAATTAACCGGAAATAATCTGGTCCAATTTTTCCTGTTCATCTAAACAAAGCCCTTCCCATTTTCAAACAGAATTAAACTGATTTGAATTTATTGTTCATCCAAACAGGGCCCTTCCCGTTTTTGAATCCAACAGCTTTAAATCTGTTTGAATTTCAAACCAAACAGTGCCTAAACAGCTTCTATCTGTTTAATTCAAATTGAACAGGTACAGTACCTGTTCAATTCAAAACCAAGAGCCACCTTTACATCTATAAATAGACTAGCCTCTCATTCTTCTGCTATAAGTTTATTCTTCATTTTTGCATTAAGTTCTTGTTAGAGAGAGTATAAACACTTTGTGTGTTCGACGAACGAATAAATTGTAGTGCTGCTTTTATTCGTTGATAGATTATTTCATCCTGGGAGATAGACGTCCAAATTCTGAAAGCACTAGGGAGAGGACGAATCTGTCTTAAGGACACAGTGTTAAACACTAGGCTTGATCAGAAAAGTTATTCAAATAAATTAATCAAGTAAGTTATTTAATTTATTTTCTGTGTTATTATTATTTGTTTAAATCAGATTTTAATTTTGTTTTTGTAACAAAATAAAATCTGTTTTTTTTTTTTATTTCGAGTTTGATTTTTGTAATCAAACAAATTCTCTCATTTTCTTTATTTCTTTAAATTCTAATTGTTGTTTTGTACACAATAGAATTAAAATCTTTTAAATACAGTGAAGATTGTTCCAACAATCTTAAGACAGAATCCTTTTTGGTATCTTCATTGTATTTAATTTTCTGTGTTTTCAAGTTATATTCTGGTTAGAAAAACAAATAGTGATTTATGCTATTTGACAGATAGTAATAATATACTGTCTCTTTTCTTTGACAACTAGTAGTAATATACTGGTGTCATTAACAATTACAGAATATTATTTGGTATTACAGAAAATTATTTTGGTGTTTTATTTTTCTCGTTTTAGTAACAAGGAAAATAAAATTATTTTGTATTATAATTTATTTTTTGGTTTAAGTAACTAGAAAATTAATTTGTGTTTTAATTTTTCTGATTTTTGTAATCAGAGATTATGGCTACTACAATCAAATCATCCGCAAGGGTACTCCTATTGTTACACCAACATCGGTCCCTATCCAGAACCATGTTCATGTACCTATCAATCATGGGGAAAAATCAGAAAAATTTAACGGTACCGAGTTTAAGAGATGGCAGCAGAAGATACTATTCTATCTTACAACTCTTAATTTGGCCCGGTTTCTCCATGAAGAGACTCCAGCACTTAAAGAGAGTGAAAGTGATCGGCAAGTTGTTGCCGCTGTAGATGCTTGGAAACATTCAGATTTCCTGTGCACAAACTATATCCTCAATGGCCTTGACAACATGATGTATAATGTATACAGTTCTCTGAAGTCAGCAAAAGAATTGTGGGATTCTTTGGAGAAGAAATACCAGACAGAGGATGCCGGCACGAAGAAATTTGTCGTCGTTAAATTTCTGGATTTTGTTATGGTAAGACTTCCAAACGGTAATATCTCAAGTTCAAAGTTTTCAAATAATTTTGCATGATATTCATTCAGAAGGTATGTCTCTTAGCGAGTCTTTCCAAGTCGCTACTTTGGTGGAAAAGTTACCACCGGCTTGGAAAGATTTCAAAAATTATTTAAAACATAAACGCAAAGAGATAACCATAGATGAGTTGATTGTAAGATTAAGAATTGAGGAAGATAACCGAAAGGCTGAAAAGAGGAATGAGAAAAATCCCATTGAGTCTAAGGCTAATGTGGTTGAACGAGTTCAAAAACCACATAACAAAAAGAGGAAATTTACTGGAGATGGTCCTAAACAAGGCAACAACAATGGCAACAAGAAGTTTAAAGGAAAATGCTATAACTGTGACAAGACTGGACATCGAGCTTCTGACTGCCGCCGCCCTAAGAAGGATCATGGAAGTACAAGTAAGAAGACCACCAATCAGGCCAATGTAACAGAATTGGATTACATCTCTGACGGAGTGAATGACATCAACCTCTCTGCTGTGGTGTCTGAAGCTAACTTGGTTGGAAATCCCAAAGAGTGGGTGGTTGACACTGGAGCAACTCGTCACATATGTGCGGACAAGAAGATGTTCACTATCTACAATGAGGCTGCAAATTGTGAACAACTTTTCATGGGAAATTCTTCTACTTCTACTGTGGCTGGACAAGGGAAAGTGATCTTGAAGATGACATCAGGGAAAGAACTGACCCTCAACAACGTACTGCATGTACCTGACATCCAGAAGAATTTAGTTTCTGGTTCTTTGTTAAGTAAAAATGGTTTTATGCTTGTTTTTTAGTCTGATAAGTTTGTATTAATAAAGAGTGGTATGTATGTTGGTAAGGGATACATGAGTGATGGTCTCTTTAAACTAAATGTAATGACAATTGTACCAAAAGTTGCTATGAATGAGAATAACACATCTTCTGCTTATATTCTTGAGTCGAATTTATGGCATGATAGATTAGGTCATGTAAATTATGATGCTTTGCGTAGATTAATTGGTTTGGATTATATACCAAAGTTTGAAATTAATCCTAATCATAAATATGAAGTTTGTGTAGAAGCGAAACTAACTAAGGCTCCATTTAAATCGGTTGAAAGAAAAACCGAACCTCTAGAATTAATTCATACTGATGTATGTAATCTAAAATTTATTCAAACTAGAGGAAGCAAAAAGTATTTCATAACATTTATCGATAATTGCACAAGATATTGTTATGTTTATTTACTCAGAAGTAAAGATGAAGCCTTAGAAATGTTTAAAATCTACAAAACAGAAGTTGAAAATCAACTTGGTAAAACCATTAAAATGGTTAGAAGTGATAGGGGTGGTGAATATGATGCACCATTAAATGAATTTTGTGCACAACATGGCATTATTCACCAAACTACAGCCCCTTATGCTCCACAGCAAAATGGAATTGCTGAAAGGAAGAATAGAACCCTAAAAGAAATGATGAATGCCATGTTACTAAGTTCAGGTTTACCACAGAACTTGTGGGGGAAAGCAATATTGTCTGCTAATTATGTTCTTAATAGAATACCCCACAAGAAAACCAACAGCACTCCTTATGAATTGTGGAAAGGTCGACCACCTTCCTACAAATACTTAAAAGTGTGGAGGTGTTTGGCAAAAGTTGAAGTTCCTGTTCCTAAAAAGACAAAGATTGGACCAAAAATAGTAGATTGTGTGTTTATTGGTTATGCTCAGAATAGTAGTGCATATCGGTTTCTGACTTATAAATCAGAAATACCTGATATAAATGTGAACACTATTATAGAGTCAAGGAATCTTGTCAGGTTTTTGAACATGTCTTTCCTTACAAGAAAGGACAGGAATTAAGTTCACAGAAAAGAACTTATGATTGTACACAAAGTCAAGAGACTAATGACAATCAAACACAAGAGACTAGTAATGGTCTTAACCAACAGGATTTAACTGATGATGAACCAAGAAGAAGTAAGAGAGCGAGAACATCTAAATCCTTTGGTCCAGATTTTCTAACATACTTGTTAGAAAATGAACCTCAAAGCTTTAAGGCAGCAATGACAGGTCCTGAAGCACCTTTGTGGAAAGAGGCTGTTAATAATGAAATTGAATCTATTATGCAAAATCATACTTGGGAATTGGTGGATCTTCCACCAGGTTCTAAACCTCTTGGATATAAATGGATATTCAAGAGAAAAATAAAAGCAGATGGTTCAATTAACAAGTATAAAGCAAGACTTGTAGTTAAAGGTTACAGACAAAAGGAAGTCTGGACTATTTTGACACATATTCTCCTGTGACAAGAATAACATCCATTCGCATGCTTATTGCTATAGCAGCGTTGTTTAATTTAGAAATACATCAAATGGATGTTAAAACAGCTTTCTTAAACAGTGATCTAAATGAAGAGATCTATATAGAGCAACCCGAAGGGTTTGTTGTATCAAGGCAAGAAAAGAAAGTTTGTCAACTTGTAAAATCCCTTTTATGGATTAAAACAAGCACCTAAGCAATGGCATGAAAAATTTGATCATGCAATGCTTACTAATGGGTTTAAGATAAACGAATGTGACAAATGCGTCTATGTTAAAAACACTGACCAAGGATATGTCATAGTTCGTCTTTATGTGGATGGCATGCTTATCATTGGAAGCAGTCAAAACATGATCAAATCAACTAAGCAAATGCTTAACAAAAGATTTGATATGAAAGATATGAGGGTCGCAGATGTTATATTAGGAATGAAAATTACTAAAACATCTGACGGATATGCATTATCTCAATCTCATTATATTGAGAAAATACTTGATAAATTTATCAAGGATGATTTGAATTTAGCTAGAACACCTGTAGACATCAGTCTTTATTTATTGAAAAATAAAGGTGATGCAGTGTCTCAGTTAAAATACTCCCAAATTATTGAAAGCCTAATGTATCTAATGAATTGTACTTGTCCTGATATAGTTTATGCTATCAGTAAATTGAGTAGGTACACTAGTAACTCTGGAGAAGACCATTGGAAAGCGATCATTCGAGTTCTTAGATATCTAAGATTTACTCGTAATCATGGTTTGAACTTTACTCGATATCCAGCAGTACTCGAAGGTTATTGTGATGCCAATTGGATATCGGATACTAAAGATTCAAAATCCACTAGTGGTTATATCTTTACTCTAGGAGGCGCTACTGTTTCTTGGAAGTCCACGAAACAAACTTGCATCGCACGATCCACAATAGAATCCGAGTTCATTGCTTTAGATAAAGCAGGAGAAGAAGCAGAATGGCTTCGTCACTTCTTAAAAGACATTCCAATGTGGCCAAAACCTGTGCCAGCTATTTGCATTCATTGTGATAGTCAATCTGCAATAGACAGGACACAGAATCATATGTATAACGGTAAGTCACGATATATTCATCGTCGACATAATACCGTTAGGCAGTTATTGTCAAATGGAATAATCTCAATAGATTATATAAAATCTAAAGAGAATATTGCGGATCCGTTAACAAAAGGTTTGACAAAAGAGCTAGTGTATAGTTTATCGAAGGGAATGGGATTAAAGCCTATTACATAAGAGTCGTCATAATGGTAACCCTACTTATATGACTGGAGATCCCAAGAACTAAGTTCAAAGGGACAATTAAGTTATGTATGGCTCGCCAGAAATCACCAAGGGATTAAAATTCCCTATCCATTCCTATGGTGAGAGTGATATCTACAACATATGTTGTCTGTAGAGGCATAAGGATAAGCTTTGCTTTTAATGATTACTTATATCTTGATTAAGGCATAAAATCAAGACGAGTATAAGAAGATACTCACAATAAGAATCACCTATATGAGTGTTGAATTGGGGCTGGTTCTATGAGAATGAAAGAGGCTACATTCTCTAGAAACACTCATGAAAACCAGGAGCGTTCAAGGCCAAAATGAACACAACAGTGAGAACCACGATGTGTTAGAAGATATTTTGTGTGAAATCTATTGTCTTGGCTTACACAAACGGCTGAACAATTCAAGGCATCGCGTCCATTGGTTAGCCAATAAGTCCGATAGGTTATCACTAGGGAAGGTTCAAGGCCGAAAACTACTTATCCTGATGCAAGATATTTTCGACTTATACTCTTTCGTTAAGTCTGCATATTGTTACATTTCCGTTGTCATCAAATTCCATTCATGTGGGGGATTGTTAGAAATGGTTATAAAAATCTGGGTAAAACTAGAATTTTTCCTAAATGTGGTCGAATTTTTAGATGGGCCCCGTGCATCGTTTTACACGGGTCAAAGTGGTAACGCGTTCTTTGCCGCGTTGTGATTCACGTGATATATTTGGTTGCTCAAAACTATTATCGAGTGAATGGGAAATTGAAGCCAAAGTATGCTCCATGGAAATGGAGTTTTGGTGGAAATTCCTTAAAGGTTTGAATAAGGCTTGTCCCACATTGATTTGGTGGGAGGTTTTGAAAGGGTTTATAAGGCATGGATTTGGTACTTGGGGTATGCCCCAAGGGGTACCCAAGTGTTTTAGAGGGAGAGGTTATGGGCAAAATGGGCTAGACCCATTGGACTCAAAAACCACCACGCGCGCGCGCGCCGCCGCCGCCGCTGTCCGTCCGGTCGGGTTGGGCTTATTCGGCCCAATACTAATCTTTTTGGGCCAAAAACTTTTGAATTTATTTTTATTTTTTGATAAAATAAAATTCAGAATTCAAATTAACTGGAAATAATCTGGTCCGGTTTTTCCTGTTCATCCAAACAGGGCCCTTCCCATTTTCAAACAGAATTAAACTGATTTGAATTTATTGTTCATCCAAACAGGGCCCTTCCCGTTTTTGAATCCAACAGCTTTAAATCTGTTTGAATTTCAAACCAAACAGTGCCTAAACAGTTTGTATCTGTTTAATTCAAATTGAACAGGTACAGTACCTGTTCAATTCAAAACCAAGAGCCACCTTTACATCTATAAATAGACTAGCCTCCCATTTGGATTTTAATTCCAATTTTCGTACTCCATCTTCTGCTATAAGTTTATTCTTCATTTTTGCATTAAGTTCTTGTTAGAGAGAGTATAAACACTTTGTATGTTTGACGAACGAATAAATTGTAATTCTGCTTTTATTCGTTGATAGATCATTTCATCCTGGGAGATAGACGTCCAAATTCTGAAAGCACTGGGGAGAGGACGAATCTGTCTTAAGGACACAGTGTTAAACACTGGACTTCATCAGAAAAGTTATTCAAAGAAATTAATCAAGTAAGTTATTTAATTTATTTTCTGTGTTATTATTATTTGTTTAAATCAGATTTTAATTTTGTTTTTGTGACAAAATAAAATCTATTTTTTATTTTTTTATTTCGAGTTTGATTTTTGTAATCAAACAAATTCTCTTCTTTTCTTTATTTCTTTAAATTCTAATTGTTGTTTTGTACACAATAGAATTAAAATCTTTTAAATACAGTGAAGATTGTTCCAACAGTTTTAATAATCAAATTTTTTTTAAAGACTTTTTAGATGCGTTTTATGTTAGTGAAATGATCATTTGATATTGATAATCATATGATACTGATCAATTTATTAAAGTAATAAATGAGTGGGTATTTTAGATTTTATTTATGAATTTTGATTTATTTTTAATTTATTTGTATTGAAATATGATGTAAGAAGTATAGGTAGTTGAATTGTATATATATATATATATATTTTTTTTTTTTTCTAAATTACAGTGATAAATTGAAGTAAAATTTTTTGGTAAATAAATTCGGTCACTTGCTCGCACCCGCCTCTTATGTCTATTGTATTCACATATATTACATTTGAATTAGTGTAAACTTTATGATAATTTTTATTTTTTCAAAATACAAGTATGTGTTTAGGGTAAATTGCACTCTGTCCCCATTATGTTTGTGTCACGACCCAAACCCGGCCCTATGGGTTTAGCATCGAATCGCCAAGAATCCGAGATTACCAAGGCTCACAAAGAATACGCTTTAGCAGTAGTATGTATGAAGCCAATACAGTAAATAACTAGTGTCCATTGAGCTGTGAAAATCTGTATGCCAAAAACATTTTTATGCATTCATACAGTTCAAAACAGTACAGTCTATACAATCATTTACAAACATTCAGTACGGGAACCTAATCCCTCGATAACCGTACAGTAAAACAGGTAAACAGTAAACAGTCTGAACAAAACAGTAGGAGACAAGTGGGGGAACAAAAACACCCCAAGCCATGGCATGGCGTCTCGGAACCTCACAGTGAGGCACATTGGCTGGCTTGACAAAACTGGGGACTAACCCACGCTCCTAGCTCCGTCAATGCCGAGAACCTACATATATATATAACAGTGAGCTAAAGCCCAGTGAATAACATAAGGCGTAAAGAGGTTATGAATGAATGTCCTTACATTAATGAAATCAATTCGTTATACAGTATTTCAATCTTTCAGTATTTCAGTCAATCAGTATTTCAATCAAACAGTCATATGTTGTACATCCATTAGCCTATAAACAGTAGGTCCCAAAGGACCGCCAGACTCCAACAAGAATGATGGCCATCAATCGATAAACAATATGGTTCCACAAGGAAACCGACAGAGCTCAGAATACCAATAACAAGGTGCTAAGGATGCCACAATCTGATTCAAATACAGACATACATTCATTCAATAAACAATATCGATTCAATAAACAGTTGATTCAAGAATCAAAATATAACCATTTTGAACATATCTTTACACAATCTGTTACTCACAGAGATTGGGCTAATAGCAGCTAGAGCGCGTCCCCGAGAGCCAACCCTAAATAGTTAACAAATAGAACACACACTAAGTTCACAGTCGGAAGGATGATAATTAAATCCCTAAATTTCCTCGGTGTGGTTCTATGTCTAAATCCTCATTAAGATGCCTTAAACTAGGCCTAAGAATGCCTAGGATGGGATGAGGATGCAAAAATACAGTTGGAAGGCATTTTTCAAAAGTTGCTGAAAATAGGCACCTCGCTCGAGCGGGCCTTCCTTCGCTCGAGCGAGCTTCCAAAACCAAAGGCTTCGCTCGAGCGAACAATCCTTCGCTCGAGCGGTCTGATGAAACAAAGAAAAGTATCGATGCTCGATTTACGCTCAAGCCACCAATCTTTCGCCGGCGTGGCTCGAGAAACGTTGGTCGCCGGCGAGAATCCTTCGCTGAAGCGAAGAAGCCAAATCTGAATTTCAGATTTGCCTTCCAAGCTCAAACCAAGCATTCTCAACTCAATTCTCGACCTCTTGGGCCCAAATTCTGGAAAATACATCCCAAAACAATGTATAACAAGTTTCAAAAGCTAATTTGCACATGCAAGGGCCAAGGGTTGGTCAATTAAAGCCATTTTCAAACCCATTTTCAAGAACAATCTTTAAACATGCAATGCATGAGCTTTAAACCAACATCAAGCTTCAATTCTTGCTCTATTGAGCTCCATTCTTTGCAAACAACTTGAAAACATGGACTAATATAAAAACATGGACATGCATGTATAATTCTCCAAGAATTTAACTTCAAAATATACCAAAATGACCATGCATGTAACAATGGAGCTCCAATTCAACAATTATGAACAAAATCATGGCTTGGCTCTCTAAATGGGCATGAATCATGCAAGACTAAGCTCAAACACTAAAATAAGAAGATAATTTCCTTACCTAGAGTGTCAATTTCAAAGTGTGGGAGCTAGATTATGCCAACAATACTTCAATTCTAAGCAATCACCAAGCAAATTCAACAAATGAGCTAAATTCTCTCTTCTCCTTCACTCTCCCTAAGCTTGGTCGGTTAAGAGCTCAAAATTGTGGCTGATCAATATGTGCTAAGTGTAATGAGGCTCCTGGAAATCAATAAACAAAGGGGAGCTATGGCAAAGTCGTAATTAATTCAAACTCTTTAATTGACTTAATTTAATCTAATTTAATCAGTCCTAATCAATTTTCAGATAAATATACCATTAAATCACAAATATTCTCCTGATTACAAAACACTAAACGATTCCTAATTCGGCCGCCGATAAGGCCTTCAATTAGCAGTTTTAACATACGAATTCAAACAGATACTCAATCGATCAAACAGATGCAATATGCAATTCAATAGGTAAACTTATTCAATTTCAGTTTCGATTTCAATCAGTTCATTCAGTACTTTAATTACTTCACTTATCAGTCATTATCAGTTCAGTTTAACGGTAATCAGTAGATAATTGTAATAACCCTCGTACTGATTACCGTTAAACCACTGAATTAGCTACTGATCACTGATAAATGGGATTAACCTAAGTACTGAATGAACTGATTGAAATCGAGACTGAAATTGAATGAGTTTGTCTGTTATATTGCATATTGTATCTGTTGGCTTGAATGACTATCTGTTTAATTGATTGATTATCTGTTTGCATTTATACGTTTAAATTGCTAATTGAAGGCCTTATCGGCGGCCGAATTAGAAACCGTTTGAAGTATTGGAATCGGTATAATATTTCTGATTTTATGGTATATTTATCTGAAAATTGATTAGGAATGATTAAATTAGATTAAATTTAGTCAATTAAAGAATTTGATTTAATTACCGAATTGCCACCTTAGTGGCCCATTTGTTTATTGATTTCCAAGAGCCTTGTTACACTTAACATACCATTTGATCAGCCCTTTCCTGCTTTCCAACCGACCATAGAAGAGGTTAGAGAGAGAGAATTATCTTTTTGAAATTGCTAGGAGAACTTGAAGATTTGAGGCATAGATTGTTAGATTGAGCTCCTAGACTTGTAATTGAGACTTAGGTAAGGATCTTGCCTTCTTAATGTTGTCTTAGAACTTCATTCTTGCATGATTCATGCATCATTGTAGAGCTAAACCATGAAATTGTCCATACATGTTGAATTGGAGCTCCATTGTTGCATGCATGTAGAGATTAGTGAATTTGGAGTTGAATTCATGGTTGATTGTACATGCATGTTCATGTCTAAGCTTTAGTCCATGTTTTCACTTTGTTTTCCAACTAATGAGCTCTTGAGAGGAAGATTTGAAGATTGAAGCATGTTCATGCATGTTCATGTAAAAATAGTTTGAAAATTGGGTTTAATTGAAACACCCTTGGGCCTTGATTTCTTAAACTGAGCTTTACAACTTGTTATTCTATGTATTTGACAGAGTTTTCCAGAAAATGGGCCCAAGAGGATCGAATTTGGAGCATCAAAACTTGATTTGGAACTTGGAGGTTGAATCTGGATTTTCCAGATTATGGCCGTCCGCTCGAGCGGGGGAAGTGCCGCTCGAGCGGGGAATTCATGCTCCCAGCATTTCTTCGAATTGTTTTATACCCGCCGAAGATTTTCACGCTCGAAAAAATCGCGATCCAAGATTTTTGCATTGTCATCATCCGCCGAAAGGAAGTTGACGCCGAAAGGAACCTTTGTTTGCTTGTCCGCCGAAAGGGGAAACTCAAGGCCGGCGGAGGCCCCTGCTCAATCAAAATTTCGCAATTGTTTCCTAAGTGTATTTTTGCATCCTCATCCCATCCTAGGCATTCTTAGGCCTAGTTTAAGACATCTTAATGAGGATTTAGACATAGAACCACACCGAGGAAGTTTAGGGATTTAATTATCATCCTTTCCAACTGTAAACTTAGTGTGTGTTCTATTTATTGACTGTTTAGGGTTGGCTCACGGACGCGCTTAGCCATCGATAGCCCAATCAATGTGAGTAACATGTGTAAAGATATGTTCAAAGTGGTTATCTTTTGAATCTCAAGCATCGAACTGCTTTCTTGAATCGATATTATTTATCGAATGAATGTATGTCCTATTTCAATCAGACAGGCATCCTTAGCACTCATCGTTATTGATCGTTACAGAGCTGTCGGTATCCTTGTGGGACCATACTGATTGATGGCCATCATTATTGTTGGGTCTGTTAAGACTCGGTCCTTTGGACCATACTGTTTATAGGCTAATGGATGTACCACATATGACTGTTTGACTGAAATACTGCAAGACTGAACGACTGTTTAAATGAATTGATTTCATTACTGTAGGGACATTCATTCATAACCTCTTTACACCTTATGTTATTCACTGGGCTTTAGCTCACTGTTTATATATATATGTAGGTTCTCAGCAGCCAGACCAGAGCTAGGAGCGCGGGTCCGTCCCCAGTTTTGTCAGCCAGCCTGTGTGCCTCACAGCGAGGTTCCGATTTTGCCATGCTATGGCTTTGGGGTCTTTTGTTCTCCCCCTATCTGTCTCTCATCGCTTTTGTATCAAGGGGCCATTGTATAGACTGCTCATTCTTTTTCTTTGCATCGTTGTCAAAGGATTAAGTCCCTGTACCGACCGACTGTAAATGTTTGTAAATGAATGCATAGACCGTACTGTTTTGGGATTGTATGAATGCATAAAAATGTTTTTTTTTTGGCATACAGCAATGGACATCAAGTTATTTATCGCTTTGGCTTCCGCCAGCCCTCAACTCAGATTTATCAGATATCGATTAGGTGCCTTTGGTAATCTTTGACATCGCCGCATTCTGATGCTAAACCTATAGGGCCGGGTTTGGGTCGTGACAGAGTGGTATCAGAGCGATACCTAACCACGAGTTATACCGCACACACGTGTCCAAATGAGCTATAGGGTGTCCTAGAAAAGCAATTAGGGCATCTCATGAATTTGAAAAGTGTGTGCTTATGACTGACTGAATAAATGTTAAACTGTTTAATTGTACAACTGTTTATAATGATAATCATATAATCGCTTTATAGTGAAATGGATAATGCAAATGAAACTGAAGCATCATCCTCTGAGGCCAGAATGGCCAGACTTGAACAAATGATGGAACTGGTAATTGAAAGACTGGACCGACAACAGAACCAACATTTTCCACCTCCTCCTCCGGTGCAACCGAATAATGCACCAAATGTACGTAATGTGAATGTTAATGAGGTGGATATCATTGCATTGACTCATAAGTTCAAGAAGATGAAACCGCCGTCTTTCAGGAGGCTTAGAACCGCTAAAGGTCAAGCATGGGTCCTGAAACCAAAAAGTGTTTCGGTGTTTCCGTGCTCGAAGCACACAAGGTATTGTTAGCCACCTTTACCCCGCAGAAGAAGCTAGAAGGTGGTGGATGTTGACCCGTGATGCAAACACTGTAATGACTTGGGCTCAGTTCAAGGAGTCCTTCTTTGAAAAATATTTTCCTCAGTGCATCAGGGATAGAAAGGTAACCGAGTTTGAACAACTGAGACAGGGCAAGACGTCTGTTGCCGAGTATGAGAAGCAATTTACTGAACTTGCTAGGTATGCCCCACACATGGTGGATACCGATTACAAGAAGGCCAGGAGATTTGAAGGCGGCCTCAATGCTGCTATACAGGATCGAATAAGTGTTTTGAAAATGCCAACTTTTGTGGGTGTTCTTGACCGGGCTTTGATGGCCGAGATAAATATTGCAGCAGTGAAACAATCTGAAACACCAACAACTGAGTGGCAAGGGAAAAGGCAGGGTTTCAAATTTAAGAAAGGCAAGCATAACCCAGCCAACAAGAAACAGAATACGGGGTCGATGACCAGCCCCAGCCAAGGGAGTGGGTTTACTCCACCGTGCTCTATATGTGGCAACAAGCACAAGGGAGTTTGCTATCAGATTTCTGGAGCTTGTTTCAGATGTGGCAAAGTGGGCCACAGGATTAAAGATCGCCTTCATTTCCACCACTAGTAGTAAGTCACCAAGCGCAGAAGATCAAATGTAGCAATCAAGCCTAACCCCAAAACTACGGGAAAAGAGCCTATAATAAGGCGAAGTATTTGCCCTAGTAAGGAGACGTTGAATCTTGAGAGACGTTGTGTCGTATCCTCTCTATTTGTGCTCAAAATGCATATGTATTGATTGATTCGGTCTACACATTCTTATGTGTCACATGCTTTCTCACGAAAATTGAATAGACCCTTAGAACCCATGAATTACTTGTTAGTCAGATCATCACCGTTGGGGATCTATGACATGTGCATATATGTATCCCGCTGTGAGATTATTGTGAGATATGCACCTATTTATTGATTTCTCGCCATTGAACATAGATCATTTTGATGTGATATTGGGGATGGATTGGTTACAAAAATATCATGCTACTATCGATTGTGTGACAAGCAAGTTGTTTTCCGTCCACCGGTTTGCCCAATTTGTGTTTAGTGGAGTCGAGTAGTACCTCCTCCATATCCGATTTCTTCTGTAAAAGCCGTCAAACCGATTAGAAAGGGGTGTAAGGGATATCGTGTTCTGTCGACCGTCAGATTCTTGATAATGTTAAAACTGATGTGAATTGCATTCCTATAGTTAGAGAATTCCCAGATGTATTTCCAGATGATCTACCAGGGGATTTGATTGACAGGGAGATTGAGTTTACTGTTGATGTAGTGCCGGGTACACAGCCGTTATCTAAAGCTCCCTACAGAATGGCTCCAACCGAACTGAAAGAACTGAAGGTACAATTGCAGGAACTGTTAGACAAGAAGTTTATCAGGCCCAGTACTTCACCGTGGGGTGCACCTGTTTTGTTTGTGAAGAAGAAAGATGGCTCACTGAGACTGTGTATTGATTACCGCGAATTGAACAAGGTAACTGTAAAGAATAAATACCCATTACCGCGTATTGATGATTTATTTGACCAGTTACAGGGTGCACAAGTGTTTTCCAAGATTGATCTCAGATCGGGGTATCACCAACTGAAAGTAAAACCGGAAGATATTGCTAAAACTGCTTTTAGAACGAGGTATGGCCATTACGAATTTTTAGTTATGCCATTCGGAGTCACGAATGCCCCAGCTGCATTTATGGACCTCATGAACAGAATTTTTAAACCATACCTTGATGATTTTATTGTGGTATTCATTGATGACATATTGATTTATTCTAAGACTGTTGAAGACCATGAACATCATCTAAGGTTAGCCTTGCAAACCTTAAGAGAACAGAAACTCTATGCTAAATTGTCTAAATGTGAGTTTTGGCTTGACCATGTGATGTTTTTGGGACATGTTGTTAGCAAAGATGGAATTTCTGTTGATCCACAGAAAATTGAAGCTGTAGTGAACTGGCCTAGACCAACCAATGTAACTGAAGTCCGAAGCTTTTTGGGACTGGCTGGATATTACAGAAGATTTGTCAAAGATTTCTCCAAGATTGCCTTACCACTGACTCAGTTGACACAGAAGGGAACACCATTTGACTGGACTGACCAGAGGGAATCAGCATTTCAAGAATTGAAAACTAGACTCGTGACTGCACCGGTTCTGACTTTGCCTTCAGGTACAGATAATTACACTGTTTTTAGTGATGCTTCTCATAAGGGTTTGGGATGTGTTTTAATGCAGAATGGGAGAGTTATTGCTTATGCTTCCCGACAGTTGAGACCACATGAAAAGAACTACCCGACCCATGACTTGGAACTTGCCGCAGTAGTGTTTGCACTGAAAATTTGGCGTCACTATTTGTATGGAGCAACATGTGAAGTATATACCGACCACAAGAGTTTGAAATACTTCTTCACTCAGAAAGAACTGAATATGAGGCAGCGGAGATGGCTGGAACTGATTAAAGATTATGATTTACAGATTTTGTATCATCCGGGAAAAGCCAATACTGTTGCCGATGCATTGAGCCGAAAGTCAATTGTCAACTTAGCATGTTTGCTCACCGGACAGAAAGAATTGCTCCGTGATCTTGAAACATTTGAGATTGAAGTTGTCTTGAGAGAACAAGGTGGAACCATAGCTGCTATTTCTGCCGAACCAGCCTTGATTGAAGAGGTTAAAGTGAAACAGCAACTGGATGACTTTCTGAAAAAGATCATCGAAGAAAGAGATTCAAAACCGAGACCGGGGTTCAAATTTGACAACAATGTACTGAAGTTTCAAGACAGACTGTGTGTACCAAATGACACTAAATTGAAAAGAAGAATTTTGCAAGAAGGCCACAATTCAAAATTGTCTATTCACCCGGGGAATACGAAAATGTACCAAGATTTGAAACAAAATTTCTGGTGGCCGGGAATGAAGAAGGAAATTGCTGACTTTGTGTCCAAATGCCTTCATTGCCAACAAGTCAAAGCTGAACATCGCCAATTCAAGAAGTATCGCAACCAATCGCCTATACCAGAGTGGAAATGGGAGCATATCACGATGGATTTTATCGTCGGATTACCTCGCTCCAGGAAAGGTATGGATTCAATTTGGGTTATTGTTGATAGACTGACTAAATCTGCACACTTCCTACCTGTCAAGACAATCTATAATGCAGATAAATTGGCTGTTATTTATATTGATGAAATTGTTAGACTGCACGGAGTACCTGTGTCTATTGTTTCAGACAGGGATTCGAAGTTTACATCGAGGTTCTGGCAGAGCCTACAGATCGTGATTAATCGAATTGAGGTGAGTAGTGCCTATCATCCTCGAACCAGATGGCGGTCGAAAGGACCATCCAGACTCTAGAGGATCTACTGAGAATGTGTGTCCTTGATTTTCAGGGAAACTGGGAAAATCATTTGCCGTTGGCTGAATTCGCCTACCACAACAGCTACCATTCGAGTATTGGAATGGCGCCCTTCGAGGCATTGTATGGCAGAAAGTGTAGATCTCCAATCTGCTGGGCAGAAGTTGGAGATGGGCCGTTGCTTGGGCCCGAGATTGTATACGAAACGACTGAGAAAGTGAAATTGATACAGCAGAGACTGAAAACTGCACAGAGTAGACAGAAAAGTTACGCGGATGTCAGAAGACGGGATAGAGAGTATGAAGTGGGTGATCACGTGTTTGTGAAAGTGACACCAATGAAAGGCCAGACTCGTTTTGGAGTCAAAGGCAAGTTAGCGCCAAGGTATGTCGGACCGTATCAGATTATTGAGAAAATCAATCCGGTGGCGTATCAAGTTGCGCTCCCTCCTGAAATGGAGCATATGCACAACGTCTTCCACATTTCGATGTTGAGAGATTATCTTCGAGATCCGTTTCATGTGATCGAGCCTACTCGGATAGTGCTTAGTGATGACTACACTTACGAGGAACGGCCTATACAGATTGTGAACAGACGGATCAAGAAACTGAGAAACAAAGAGATCCCGCTAGTGAAAGTCGATTGGCAGAATCATGGTGGTGTGTATGCCACTTGGGAAAGGGAAGATGACATGGCAAGGAGATATCCTGATTTGTTTCCACTGGATCCTGTTTTCTTCCAGACTGAAGGTAACTCGAGTTTAGAGGACTAAACTCCTTATAAGGAGGAGATCAGAACAACCCCGTAATCGACATCGTTAAACCACTGAATTAGCTACTGATCACTGATAAATGGGATTAACCTAAGTACTGAATGAACTGATTGAAATCGAGACTGAAATTGAATGAGTTTGTCTGTTATATTGCATATTGTATCTGTTGGCTTGAATGACTATCTGTTTAATTGATTGATTATCTGTTTGCATTTATACGTTTAAATTGCTAATTGAAGGCCTTATCGGCGGCCGAATTAGAAACCGTTTGAAGTATTGGAATCGGTATAATATTTCTGATTTTATGGTATATTTATCTGAAAATTGATTAGGAATGATTAAATTAGATTAAATTTAGTCAATTAAAGAGTTTGATTTAATTACCGAATTGCCACCTTAGTGGCCCCTTTGTTTATTGATTTCCAAGAGCCTTGTTACACTTAACATACCATTTGATCAGCCCTTTCCTGCTTTCCAACCGACCATAGAAGAGGTTAGAGAGAGAGAGAATTATCTTTTTGAAATTGCTAGGAGAACTTGAAGATTTGAGGCATAGATTGTTAGATTGAGCTCCTAGACTTGTAATTGAGACTTAGGTAAGGATCTTGCCTTCTTAATGTTGTCTTAGAACTTCATTCTTGCATGATTCATGCATCATTGTAGAGCTAAACCATGAAATTGTCCATACATGTTGAATTGGAGCTCCATTGTTGCATGCATGTAGAGATTAGTGAATTTGGAGTTGAATTCATGGTTGATTGTACATGCATGTTCTTGTCTAAGCTTTAGTCCATGTTTTCACTTTGTTTTCCAACTAATGAGCTCTTGAGAGCAAGATTTGAAGATTGAAGCATGTTCATGCATGTTCATGTAAAAATAGTTTGAAAATTGGGTTTAATTGAAACACCCTTGGGCCTTGATTTCTTAAACTGAGCTTTACAACTTGTTATTCTATGTGTTTGAAAGAGTTTTCTAGAAAATAGGCCCAAGAGGATCGAATTTGGAGCATCAAAACTTGATTTGGAACTTGGAGGTTGAATCTGGATTTTCCAGATTTTGGCCGTCCGCCGCAGCGGAAGTGCCGCCGGCGGAATTCATGCTCCCAGCATTTCTTCGAATTGTTTTACAGTCCGCTCGATTGGAGATTTTCACGCTCGAGCGGGGAAATCGCGCATCCAGTACTTTGCATTGTCCATCACCCGCCGAAGTGAAGTTGACGCCGAGGAACCTTTGTTTGCTTGTCCGCCGAGGGAAACTCAAGGCTTCGGCGGAGGCCCTGTTCACTGAAAATTCTGCAATTGTTTCCTAAGTGTATTTTTGCATCCTCATCCCATCCTAGGCATTCTTAGGCCTAGTTTAAGACATCTTAATGAGGATTTAGACATAGAACCACACCGAGGAAGTTTAGGGATTTAATTATCATCCTTTCCAACTGTAAACTTAGTGTGTGTTCTATTTATTGACTGTTTAGGGTTGGCTCACGGGGACGCGCTCTAGCCACTGATAGCCCAATCACTGTGAGTAACAGATGTGTAAAGATATGTTCAAAGTGGTTATCTTTTGAATACTGTTTACTGAACTGTTTACTGAACTGATATTATTTATCGAATGAATGTATGTCCTATTTCCGAATCAGACAGGCATCCTTAGCACCTATCGTTATTGATCATTAGAGCTCACGGTTTCCTTGTGGAACCATACTGATTGATGGCCATCATTATTGTTGGGTCTGTTAAGACTCGGTCCTTTGGACCATACTGTTTATAGGCTAATGGATGTACCACATATGACTGTTTGACTGAAATACTGCAAGACTGAACGACTGTTTAAATGAATTGATTTCATTACTGTAGGGACATTCATTCATAACCTCTTTACACCTTATGTTATTCACTGGGCTTTAGCTCACTGTTTATATATATATGTAGGTTCTCAGCAGCCAGACCAGAGCTAGGAGCGCGGGTCCGTCCCCAGTTTTGTCAGCCAGCCTGTGTGCCTCACAGCGAGGTTCCGATTTTGCCATGCTATGGCTTTGGGGTCTTTTGTACTCCCCCTATCTGTCTCACTGTTTTGTACTGTTGTGGGGCCATTGTATAGACTGCTCAATCGCTTTTATCAGATCTTGTTGTCAAAGGATTAAGTCCTGCATCACCGATCAGAAATGTTTGTAAATGAATGCATAGACCGTACTGTTTTGGGATTGTATGAATGCATAAAAATATTTTTTTTTTGGCATACAGTTTTCACAGCTCAATGGACACTGTTTATATACTGTTTTGGCTTCCGCCAGTTCTGAACTCAGATTTATCAGATATCGATTGCGTGCCTTTGGTAATCTTGACATCGATTCTGATGCTAAACCTATAGGGCCGGGTTTGGGTCGTGACAATAATTCAGTGCTTTAACGGTAATTAAACGAGGGTTGTTACAGTTTGATTCTTTTATCACTTTGGTTTTTAATTTTTTTTTTTTTTATTTGGCCCTTCATGTTTCAAATTGTTTTTTTTTTTTTTTAATTTGTTCTTAAAGCTAACTTTTCTTTAAAATTAGACCCAAAAAAAAAATACCACGTTAACTATCATATGACATAAAAAATATATTATTATATTGAAATTTAGATTTATGTCAAAGGTATAAATTATATATAATAAAATATTTTTATATCACGTGACTTTCGATGTGTAATTTTTTTTTATATATGATTTTGGATATAAATTAACTTTTAAAGTAAATTGACAAAGACGTAAAACGTAAAAGGCTAAAATGAAAATAAAAAAATTTTAAGAGTCAAACCAAAATGACACAAATCACAAACTGTGGAGATTGTTAGTGTAATTCGCCCTTTATTTAATGTTGACCCATCTGGATTTAACACTATAAGATATTATACCTCTGTATCGTTTTGTTAGAATTTCAAAAACCGTTGTGAGAATGGTATACAAAGTGATTGATTAGGATTTGAGATTTTTCAAACATTTTCAAACAAGTATAAAAAAATAAAAAATAAAAACAAAACAAAAAACCTCTATCCAAACTCTCTCTGCCCCATTTCTTTGGGTTTTTGAGTGCGGCGCTGCTAGGTGGAGGGGGTTTCGGTCTCCAGCCACCTCTTTCCTCTCTCCCCTATTATTTTCCTTATGGTTTCTGCCAAATGAATCTTGAGAGCTGTTCTTCCCAATCTCACCCTCTTTATAATGTATTTTCTTCCCCAATGGTGGAAGTGTGTTGGGTTCTCCTCCTCCATCCTGCTATGTAGATCTGCGTTATCCCTTTTCCTTTGTTGCTCACCTAGTCGTCATCACCATCCCGTCGCTAGATCTGCTACAAATCTAGCCCCATCTCCATGAATCTGGCTGTGTCTGGTTTCAGGTCAAGTTTTCTGGTTTTTCTTTTGTTGTTTTTTATTTGGTTTGGTTATGGAGTCCATCAGTGCTTGAAGTAGCCTACCCACTCTGCGGTTGCAACCTATGATCTATCTTAGACATACTCTATAGCCGATTGATTGGCCTCTGCCTTGTAATACAAGCACAAACACGAACACGAGTTGTGCGTCCGAGTATTTTCATAGATTTACTCCTATGTGTTTTTTGATTTTATCTTTTCTTTGCTTAGTGTAAGTTTATATGTTAGATAGATTCCTTTTTGTATGCGCCATTTGGCTTCATTAATGAAATTTTTTTTTTCTGATAAAAAAAAAATACTTTACTTAAGCCAAAATGAACTTGTTCCCCATATAACTTTTTTAACTCTTAAAAAAATAAAAACGAAAAAAAAAAAACCAGACTCACTCATAAGATATATATATTCACATATAGTTTGTTTATTTCTTTTTTAATCTATGTATACATCATACATCTAGAGGAGTTATTTTACTAATTATCTTTTTTTTGGGAACTTATTTTTTTAGCCAAAAAGTCAAAAAGTTACTAAATTAGTCAAAAAGTCAACAACTCATACCAAAAAGTCAAAGATTCTCTTTTTTCTCTACTTTTTGCACATCTTTTCGTAATTAGCCAAAAAGTCATCCTAAACATACAAGTTTTTTTTACTTACCTTTTTAGCCAAATAGCCAAAAAGTTGCTAAATTAGCCTGTTCCCAAACGAGACCTAAGTTACACTAACTTTTCTTGAGATTCCTAAAATATATAGTTACCTCACAATTTTGACATAATTATATTGACATCCCTTTTAATAATGTTAAATGGATTGAAACTAATCCAAATGATGCTAAAATACAAAAATAAACAAAGTATACACTTTTATATAAAAGAGAAGACAATATCATTTTTTTTTATCCATATAACAAACAAATTATTGATAAAAAATGAATTAATTGTTATGTGAATTAAAATTTAAAAAAATTTAATATAATTATGTCAAAAATATAAGACTTACTGTAATTTTTTCTAAATTTTAAGAGAGATGAATGTAATTTACTCGTAATATTTATTTAATGTTGACTTATCTGGATTTAACACTATAAGCCATTATACCTCCGTATCGTTTTATTAAATTTTGAGAAACCACTGTGAGAATGCTATACAAAGTGGCCGATTGGGATTTGGGATTTTTCTAACATTTTCAAAAAAGTATAAAAGAACTATGTCCAAACTCTACTTATACCAAAATGAATTTGTTTTTACATTTTTTTAGTATGTAAATAATACACAAAATATTATTAGCTCAAATATGTAAACTTCATATATATATATATATGTTATATTTAAAAAGTATAATCATCTTAACCAAAATGGTGGGCTCTATCCTTTTTTAGAGCATTTCCAACGCTTACTCAAAATTTTCACCAAATTTGAGTCAAAAAGTATCAATTTCATCAAATTTGATAACAGATGCTCCAATGATTCACCAAATTCTCAAATTTGTCCCGGGACAACCGGGTGGTCGACCATGGGCCTATTGCCCAAATATTTTTTTTTTTTTTGAATTTTTTGAACCTTTTTTTTTTGAACTTTTTGAACTTTTTCCGGGTCGACCGGTTAGGCAAAAAATTTTTTTTTTTTTTTTTTTTTTGAATTTCTGAATTTTTTTCCTGAACTGTCTGAACCTTTTGCCGGTTGACCGGTTGGTCAACCGGGTGGGCAACCGGTTGGTCGACCCGGGTCCCCCTCCAACGGTCCGCAGTGTCCTTCTGATGTTTTGATGAATTCATTACTTCCTCCGCGATCTGATGAAATTTTTGATGAAAACTCAATTTGATATCAGATTTGGTGCACCGTTGGAGCCATGAACAGTGTCATTTTCATCAAAATTCAAATTTGATATCAGATTTGGTATAGCGTTGGAGATGGTCTTATGAATCAAAAAAAAAAAAAAACAAAAACAAAAACAAAACAAAACAAATTCAGAGATTGTGTGAACAAAATCAAACTCTATCAAAACTAAAATTTTTTATTAATTATAATTTTTATTTTAAAATATAAAAAAATATTTATATTAAATAATATTCGGACCATATGGGCAGATTTGAAATTTGTTGTTTTATTTAGGGCAAATTACATATACCTCCTTTAGGTTTAGCAAAATTACAGATACCCCCTGAGGTTCGAGAAATTACAGATACTCCCTGAAGGTACTATTTGCATAACAAATTAAGAGACAAATTGTTATGAAAATATAAACCTTAGGGAGCAATTTATTATGAAAATATAAATCTCAGGAGGGTATCTGTAATTTTTGAAATCTCAAGAATATCTGTAATTTAGTTAAACCTCGAGCGAGGTATATGTAATTTGCCCTTTTATTTATTAATAGACTTTAGAATAAAGAATAGTCCTGATCTTGGATTGGGCTAGGTTAGATAAAAAAAGACTTTAAATGTTATTATGTAGTAGGCGCCTGACTCGAACCCTCCCAAGCCTGGTCATGGCCGCCCAAGATAGGTTACATGTAGATTTTTAATTAAATGAGAGAAACAAAATCATTTTCAACTTGTCTTTTTGTTAAGATTGTAATTAATGTACTAAATCAACTGGATTAGTTCAGCTGGCCACTCTTGTATGCTAGTATCTGGGAGGTCAGAGGTCAATCTTTACCTCCGTATTGTGAGAGCTTTGTTGTATTGAGTTTATTTCCTTCCATGATGGGGTTCTCTATGTTGGTGGTTAGTATTGATTATTGATGATAGGGCTCTGTTTTTTGTATTGGTGGTTAGTATTGGTTATTGGGTTAGCATTAGTTATCCACCCAAAAAAAAAAAAAAAAAATTAGTATTAGTTGTTAGACTATGATGGTTCATTTGAGGTAATTTTCTTCACATATTTGTAAATATCCTACCAATTGACAAAAATATAATAATAAATAAATAAATAATGAAGTAGTAAAATAAAAATCGACCTTGGTTCCCAACGAGCAATCTTAAGAAAACTTTTAATAATCAAATTTTTTTTAAAGACTTTTTAGATGCGTTTATATTAGTGAAATGATCATTTGATATTGATAATCATATGATACTGATCAATTTATTAAAGTAATAAATGAGTGGGTATTTTAGTTTTTATTTATGAATTTTGATTTATTTTTAATTTATTTGTATTGAAATATGACGTAAGAAGTATAGGTAGTTGAATCGTGTATATATACACGTTTTTTTTTTTTTTTTTTCTAAATTACAGTGATAAATTGAAGTAAAATTTTTTGGTAAATAAATTCGGTCACCTGCTCGCACCCGCCTCTTATGTCTATTGTATTCACATATATTACATTTGAATTAGTGTAAACTTTGTGATAATTTTTATTTTTTCAAAATACATGTGTTTTGGGTAAATTGCACTCTGTCCCCATTATGTTTGATTCTTTTTTCACTTTGGTTTTTAATTTTTTTTTTTATTCGGCCCTTCATGTTTCAAATTGTTTTTTTTTTTTTTTAAATTTGTTCTTAAAGCTAACTTTTCTTTAAAATTAGACCCAAAAAAAATACCACGTTAACTATCATATGACATAAAAAATATATTATTATATTGAAATTTAGATTTATGTCAAAGGTATAAATTATATATAATAAAATATTTTTATATCACGTGACTTTCGATGTGTAATTTTTTTTTATATATGATTTTGGATATAAATTAACTTTTAAAGTAAATTGACAAAGACGTAAAACGTAAAAGGCTAAAATGAAAATAAAAAAATTTTAAGAGTCAAACCAAAATGACACAAATCACAAACTGTGGAGATTGTTAGTGTAATTCGCTCTTTATTTAATGTTGACCCATTTGGATTTAACACTATAAGATATTATACCTCTGTATCGTTTTGTTAGAATTTCAAAAACCGTTGTGAGAATGCTATACAAAGTGATTGATTAGGATTTGAGATTTTTCAAACATTTTCAAACAAGTATAAAAAAATAAAAAATAAAAACAAAACAAAAAACCTCTATCCAAACTCTCTCTGCCCCATTTCTTTGGGTTTTTGAGTGCGGCGCTGCTAGGTGGAGGGGGTTTCGGCCTCCAGCCACCTCTTTCCTCTCTCCCCCATTACTTTCCTTATGGTTTCTGCCAAATGAATCTTGAGAGCTGTTCTTCCCAATCTCACCCTCTTTATAAGGTATTTTCTTCCCCAATGGTGGAAGTGTGTTGGGTTCTCCTCCTCCATCCTGCTATGTAGATCTGCGTTATCCCTCCTCCTTTGTTGCTCACCTAGTCGTCATCACCATCCCGTCGCTAGATCTGCTACAAATCTAGCCCCATCTCCATGAATCTGGCTGTGTCTGGTTTCAGGTCAAGTTTTCTGGTTTTTCTTTTGTTGTTTTTTATTTGGCTTGGTTATGGAGTCCATCAGTGCTTGAAGTAGCCTACCCACTCTGCGGTTGCAACCTATGATCTATCTTAGACATACTCTATAGCCGATTGATTGGCCTCTGCCTTGTAATACAAGCACAAACACGAACACGAGTTGTGCGTCCGAGTATTTTCATAGATTTACTCCTATGTGTTTTTTGATTTTATCTTTTCTTTGCTTAGTGTAAGTTTATATGTTAGATAGATTCCTCTTTGTATGTGCCGTTTGGCTTCATCAATGAAATTTTTTTTTCTGATAAAAAAAAAATACTCTACTAAGCCATAATGAACTCGTTTCCCATATAACTTTAACTCTTAAAAAAAAAAAAACGAAAAAAAAAAAACCAGACTCACTCATAAGATATATATTCACACATAGTTTGTTTATTTCTTAAACCAGACTCAAATTTTTTTTAAAGACTTTTTGGATGCATTTTATATTAGTGAAATGATCATTTGATATTGATAATCATATGATACTGATCAATTTATTAAAGTAATAAATGAGGGGGTATTTTAGTTTTTATTTATGAATTTTGATTTATTTTTAATTTATTTGTATTGAAATATGACGTAAGAAGTATATTAAAAAGTCAAAAAGTTAAAAAATTACTCAAAAAGTTAAAAAGTTATCACTATTCACTCAAAAAAATATTAAAAAATTAATTTTACACAATCTTCCTTTTCAAACAACTCTGACAGCATAGCAACGGAGCTGACATTTGGGAAAAATTACACTTATTTAGGTGTACAAATAGCACGGTGTTGTTTGGCCTGTGGGGGCCCATCACGGGTCCCTTTTTAATAATCTGAACCGTTTAATGTGTAGAACTCGTCGAGTATTATATGCCTATAAAAAATCACATTAATCAGATATCGGTAATTATATGATCAAATCAATTAAAATTTATAAAATGGATGGTGTTATAGTTAACAGTTGAAAACAAACTAATCCAATCAGATAGCTATCGATATCCGATCAAAGTGATTGTTTACAAGAATATAGTACTCGACGAGTTCTACACATTGAACGGTTTTGATTAGCAAAACGAGACCCGTGGTGGGCCCCTACGATATGAAAAGCTTGTCCAATTCAATGCCCGAAAAGTAGGGAATCATTTCCCAGCCTCTACACCACCGACACTATCCCTCAATTCAGCCTATTGTACAACCTATTCCATCCAATCTTCTCCTATACACTAATTTATATAATTTTTTAATATACATTTTTTCGTAAAAAGTTAAAAAATTATCTCAAACAACCATATTTTTTTCCTCAACTTTTTAGTCCAAAAAGTCAAAAAGTACACTTATTTAGAACACCCCAAACAACCCCTTAGTGTATAAAAGATGCATTACAAAAATTATGACTTTTTATTTTATGCAATTAGTATATTATTTTACCTATGTAAGTATAAACAACATTTGGTAAGTTCTCCAATAAATCTAAAATATGAATACATGTATGTTACAAATTACTAAATTTTGATTTCTTATTATTTAAAATATTGCAATATGTTTAAATTCTTTTGTACAATATGTTCAAATTTGTAGACAATAATTTTTTTATCTGGTAATCCCGTTTGTACTTTGCCACTAAAGTAAGAGTGGTAAAGTTACAAATAAGATCACTAGATAAATGTATTATTGTCTTAAAAAATTAGTAAGTGTCATGCATTTTACATGTAACCTGATCTCATTTAAATGTCTAACAAAGTCGCAACGAAAGGTGTTAAATGTAACAAGATATTCTTTGAGGTGATTACTGTTGAGTTTTAAAGTTCATAGGGACAAAGTGTAAATAAATTATAATTTAAAGAGATTTTCTATAATTTACCCTAAAATTAATCCAGAATGATGATGTGACACGATAACATTTTTATAATTATGAGTCACAATAAGAAACACTTTGCCTTCAAATAAAAAGTCACAAAAAACTACACCATTAAAACATAAAATTTATATACAAAAAATTTGTTTGTATATATAATATTAACTCATAACAAGTCATTCACAAACGCAATTTTTATGAGTAAAACTCATCAAGGATGTAACATTGACATTTTTATAAGGAAAATGTTGAAAATAATCTTTAGGGTTACTATTGAAAAATGTGTAGAAAGTGTGAAATTATATAAAAGTGTTTTGAAAAATATGAAGAGTAGATTGAGTATATAAATATTTTAGTATTATGTGATTGTTATTGCCAATCCTCAGGACTATTATTAGAAATACTTTTTTTTTATAATTATTAGCCACCATGATAAATGCGTTGAATATATTTACAAGTGAATGCTAACAAGTGCCCTAGAGTATATTGTGCAATACTGAGATCTATGTAAAAAATATTTTGAAAATTATAAAAATGCTTAAAAAATTCAAATCAATAATAATTATTATAAAATTGATGAAAGCGTCTTGCTATTTTTATTTTTATGTTTTTGTTTTCTTTCTTGTTCCCTAATAATACTTGTTAGCCAGACATATTTATTTAAGAGTATTTCCAACACCACCTTTAAATTTGGATATGCCAAATTTATTTGAAAGTCTAAGTAGCATTTTTTATATTTTGCAATTTAACGTATCTAGAAATAAATATTTCAACCAAAATGTCAATTATTATTATTATTATTATTATTTTTGACCTCTCTCTAAAAATGGGCCCATTAAATAAATAAATTGAACAAAAATTGATTTCGTGGATTAAGTCAAATCTGATAAAGAATGTTACATGTCAAATAAGATTTTGATACATTTTTTTAGGAGAAATACTACGTATCTCGAATTTGATTTTACCTCGAATGACTCTAATTTTATTTTGCTGGTCATCCGATCAATCGTCTGATAAAAAGTTGATAATCACGGTCGATAAGATGATAATCACGATAAACAAATATTTCACCCAATCATTCGAATGATCGTCCGACTGCTTAATAAATTCAAACACTTCGCGAAAACTCAATTTGAGGCAATAAAGAATTTCTCATTTCTTAGAGCTTCCGACACTTTCTCACATGTCATTTAAGATTTAAGATTTAATATTAGAATAATGTTTGAGGATTATAAAATGTGTGGTTCAAATGGTTCGAAACTGTCAAAATGATATCGTTTTATGTTATTTTGACAACAAAATCATATCATTTTGATAATTTCAAGTCATTCGAATCACAAATTTTTAGGTTTCCTACCATGCTGTTAATATTATCCTTAACCCTTGAAGATGCTCTGACATTGCAAACAAACAGTTGACTTTTTGTGTTGATGGATAATGGTTGTTGACTAAACAGCCTTTAATAATATGATATACTTGGTTGGAGCATAATGAGATAAATGTCAAAAGTAACATCCTTGTCTTGAGTAGTCATCCATTTTGGGAAGCTGGTAAAAAGCCAGCTTCCAGCTTTTTATCAATTTTGAGTCATATCATTTCTCACAAAATTTTTTTACAAAAAAACAAAACAGTCACATCACCTCTCACAAAACTTTTTCACAAAAAGACAAAATAAGTTAAAAAAGTCAAAAAGCCAACTTTTTACCAACTTTCCAAAACACCACAGAGGCTGCTGCTATTTATTGAATGATGTTAGGGTGTGTTTATTTTCAAGGATTAAGACGTGAGATTGGATTATTAATCTTAGGTCTCGTTTAAGAACATATTAATTTAATAATTTTTTAGTTATTTAATTAAAAAATGAGTTAAAAAATTAGTATGTTTAGGGTCTGTTTGGCAAGGGCTCATTGGGCTCATGAACCATAAAAGACAAAATAGACTCATGAGTCACAACAGACAAAACATCACATCCAACCCCATAATCATTACACTTTTCTCTCACAAAAAAAGCCAAGAGCCCTTCCCAAACCAAGCTTTTGAGCCCAGGCTCATATAGCCAAAAAAGTCAAAAAGCCAAAGAGCCAACCCACTTCCTAAACGAAGGCTTAGAATGACTTTTTGACTTTTTACAAAAAGATGTACAAAAAGTAGAGAAAAAAGAGAATCTTTGACTTTTTGGTATAGATTGTTGGCTTTTTGGCTAATTTAATAACTTTTTGACTTTTTGGCTAAAAATGAAGGTTCCCAAACGAGGCCTTACTAGATTAATAGTTCATTGTTTATTTTAATTTTTTTATTTTGGATTAATAGTTCTTCCAGACTATTAGTCTCATATTTGTAGAACTATTCTATCTCATGGTATTAGGTTCTGAAATGTCCATTTTACCCTATGTTATTACTTAGCAAACAATTAGAAAATGGTAAAATAGTCTTTTGAAAATTTATAAATTATTTTTTTAGTGTTTTTAATTTAAAATTATATATTAAATAAAAAATTTTAATTATAAATTAAATTTAATTAAAAATAATAAATTAAAAATTATGGCCTTATAAATTAAATTTTTTTAGTGTTGTTAAAAAATTAAATTTACATATTAAATAAAATTATTTTTTTAGTGTTGCTAATTTAAAATTATATATTAAATAAAAAATATAAATTATAAATTAAATTTATTTAAAAATAATAAATTATAAATTATGGCCTTATAAATTAAATTTTTTTAGTGTTGTTGAAAATTTAATTTATATATTAAATAAAATTATTTTTTATTGTCATTAATTTAAAATTATATATTAAATAAAAAATATAAATTATAAATTATAAATTTAATTTAATTGAAAATAATAAATTAAAAATTATGGCCTTATAAATTAAATTTTTTTAGTGTTGTTAAATTATAAATTATAAATTATATATTACAAATTTAAAATTATATATTAAATAAAAATTATAAATTACAGAGATAAAATAGTCTTTTGAACATTTATCCTTATCCAATTCGTCTAATCAAATATTGGATTCACTAAAAATAGTCTAATTCAGACATCTAATCCCATGACTAAACAAACATAAGATACAAATCCAATCCAACCAAATAGTCTGGAGACAATGTATCCCGGGACTAACAGTCCGATGAATTACAATCCCTCATTATCCAGTCCATCCAAACAAACACACTCTTGTTGTATTATGTTTTTGGGATTCAGGGGGTTTGGTTGCTGCTGCACTTGCAATTTTTCTTGGCTCCATTGGATGGTTTTGTTTATAATGTATTTTGTTGAGGTTATGCTGGTTGTGATTGTGATGTTTTTGTGTTAGGATTTGTTAGTTGATTGGTTCTGTATTGCAAAATTGGCTGATGATCAGCCTTTGGGTGGTTGGTTTAGCATTGGTTTAACTTGAGTGTTGCTGTCAATTTAGTCGGGATTCGCTAAGCGCTGATGCTATTTTACCTTAGCTCCCGCTTTTGACGTAATTATGTTATACTCTTTGTTACATCAATAACATTTTCCTTTTGCTAATAAAAAAATAATAACAATAAAAAATAAAAATAAAAACAACAACAACAACAACAAAGGCTACCAGTGGTTTTGTTAGAAGGTAAAAAACATATTGTAGTTCTATATATCAACTCGTGTTTTGTAGTTTAATAATATTGTATTTGGAGACAATGATATATATACTTCTTTAACATCCTTCATTAGAAGTACTCCACTGAAAACATTGGCCACCAGTGGTTTGTGGTTTTGAGTGTCAACTCAACATATCGTACCTGGGTTTTGTATTTTTGTTCTGTATTTTGACCTGCTTAAGATACATCTTTTCGAGAAATGTCAAATGAATTGGACAAAAAAAAAAAAAAAAAAAAAAATCTCATTTTTATGAGATATAAGTCATTTCTTGTAATTAGTACAAGTTTTTTTTATTTTTAGGTTAAATTATACCCGTAGTTCTTATATTTTACTTCTTATACTATTTTGGTCTCTATATTTTTAATTGATTCAATTTTGACTTTTAATTTCAAATCTTATTTCAATTTAGTTCAATTGATGATATCTTTAGTGTTTTTATGAAAAATTATCACTAACTTGGTTGAGATTAACTCACTAAGTTTAGTAAGTTTATTATTTATTTGAAAAAACTACCAATAGGTACTAATAGTTTGACTTAATTTCTTTCAAGTTCTAGTAAAATTATCGCTAAAAATAATTTTTTTGTGACAATTTTTTTGCACGTCGTTAAAAACTAATAATTAATGACTTTTTTTAATCACGATTTTTATAAATTGTTGCTATAACTTACAATTAGTGACTTTTTTTTGTGTCAAATTTTCAAAATGTCCCTGAAAGTTGAAAATTAATGACTTTTTTGTGACAATTTTTTTAAATTTTCGCTAAAACTTATAATTAGTGATATTTTTTGTGACAAAATTTTTAAACTGTCGCTGAAAATTAACAATTGGTAACATTTTTAATAGTGTTTGATAAAAAATACCATTAATTATCATAGGACCTATTAGATAATAAATCCACCTATTAAGACTTACACGTAAGCTTCTCTTATTATATTGCCCTTCAAAATATGACACATAACGCTTATGTGCATATTTTTCATTAAAAATGCTAAGAGTTATAATAAATTGGATCAAATTGAGACAAAATTATATATTCAGGCTTCGTTTGGCAAGAGCTAAACGGGGCTTTTTTGGCTATTTTAGTCACAAAAGACAAAATAGGCTATTTTAGCTATAACAAACAAAACATCACATCCAATCCATAATCATTACACTTTTCTCTTACAAAAAAAGTCAAATAAGCCAAAAAGCCAAAAAACTCTTCCCAAACCAAGCTTTTTAGCCCAGGCTAAAAAAACCAAAAAAGCCAAAAAGCCAACCCACTTCCCAAACGGAGAGTGTCAAAATTGAGTCAATAATCAAAATGACATAAGAGTCAAAATATAGGGATCACGGTCATAATTTGTCCTTTATTTTATATGCCAAACTTGCACCTAATAAATTTTCGTAGTGTAAATTTATTTTAAAATGCCTCACTGATAAGCAATTGAATCTATATTTGGTGACCTTTCTGATTAAAAATGTAGAGATCTGTATTTGTATAATGCTGCTATGGACACAATAACTGCACTTATTTATTTATTTTTATTTTTTGAGGAAAGAATAACTGCTCTCTGTGATAACGTAACTATAATACTACTATTATTAGAAACTAGGGGCTTATGGTCAGACCATCTCTCTCTCTCTCTCTCTCTCTCTCTCTCTCTCTCTCTCTCTCTCTCTCTCTCCATATATGCATATATAAATGGATCAATATATTGTCTTGTCTTATATTGTATTTGAATTGTAGCACTTCTAGTAGACAATAATGGCTCAAATTTCTGAAGTTAAAAGCAACCATGGAGTTGTTTGTTTGGATATTAAAGATAGTGATCTCAATCTCGACTCTCCAAGCTCTGTGCCCAACAACAATGAACACTCAGGCTTCTATTTCACTGCGCATTTCATTCAAAAGGTAATATCACGTGTTCTACTCTTTTGTTGTTTTTACAACATTTTAATATTGTGCATTCACTAACCCACATTGTCCTTTTTGGTTGCATGGCTTATATAAGTTGCATTTTTGGTTTCTGTTCATTTATGACATGTTGGAGCAATTGGAATGCTAAGTCAATTGGGTCAAGCTCTTGGTTGGCTAGGGGTAAAAATGTGATTTTGGCGAATGAGTTAGAAATTGCTCCAAACTTTAGTAGTTCCATTGGAATTGGCTAATGATGAAAATGTAAAAGGTTTTTATGATCTAAGCTGGGTTTGAAAATTTCGTCGTTTATTTGCGCTTTTGACTTTGCATATTAATTTTCATTTTTGAAAACTTTTTATTGAAGAATAATTTTATTTAGAAATTTATGTGCTAATGCATTTTCCATTTTTTTATAAATAATTTTCTTTATTATTTCTTTTTTGTCAGGAATATAATTACTCAATTGTAGATAAAGGTTTCATATATACTTCTCGAAGTAAACTCGCTTTTCTTTCTTTGAGAACTTTGGTTTACTAAATAGTATTTAGTTTTTCTTTGCCTTACAGCTATATCTTAAGCATAATTTTATTCAATTTTTATGCCACAAACTCATTTGAATGCTTTTAGCATCTAACCAAAATACTTCAAAAGCAAATGAAGCCGGTTATTTTTTCTTATTTGATCATATGACTCTAAAAGATTATGAAACAATATATAACCAAAGTGTTTTGGATTTACAAATAGCAGGTGATAGCGGAGTTGGGAGGTACATACTTGCTGATATTTGGTGGTTGTGCGGTGGTGGTGGTGAATTTAGGCAGAGACAATGTGGTGACATTCCCCGGAATAGCAATTGCATGGGGATTACTTGTGATGGTTCTTGTTTACTCTATTTCTCACATCTCTGGTGCTCATTTTAACCCTGCTATCACCATTGCTTTTGCTTCTTGCAATAGATTTCCATGGAAGCAGGTAATTAAAAAATATATTCTTTTATTTGACTCCCTTGCCCATTTAGATCAGTCCTAATGCCTCTTATTTCTTGCATAAACTCAGGTCTCATTTGGCTGGCAGTTTTTTTTTTTTAAATAAATAAATAAATTTCTGTCAAAATTTTGAACATTTTAGATTTGTTTATACCAGACATTTGTGTTCCATAAAACATTGTTCACGTGGTGCTCCCAAGTAATCACGTATTGGAAAACTTTATGGGTGAAAAAATGTTAACCCACCTTGTTAGCTAGTTAGGAGACAATGAGTAACTTAGTTTATGTTGAGATTTTTCTTTGATAGTAAGCATCACATAGACAATATCGCATAGCATTGCAAAACTATCCTTTTCAGATCAATATAATTTTTTTTTAATTATTTATTATTTATTATTTTATAAATAAGCCTCACACATGATTCGATCAAAGTGGACCTATGAAGAGAAGTCGGACCCTTGTTATGGACAGAAATTTGGATGTTGTATTCTAACCATTTCTTTTATTTTTGTGTTTACTTACTACTAGGTACCGGCATATATTGCAGCTCAAGTTGTAGGATCAACACTAGCAAGTGGAACCCTAAGACTAATATTCAATGGAAAGTATGATCACTTTGGAGGAACAGCTCCAGCTCCGGGAGGATCGGATGTTCAGTCTCTGATACTGGAGTTCATTATCACTTTCTTCCTCATGTTTGTCGTATGCAGTATCGCCACAGATGACAGAGCTGTTAGTTCTTATTCTTCACCTCATCATTAACTCAAAGTTCTAATTGTAACACACAAATTAGGGTATTCTAAGAATGGTAACATATATAATATTATAATACATTGGACATTGGACTGGCTTCTTTGAAGCCCTTTTAATTTTTATTGTATTTGTTAATAATAATAATAATAATATAGTATACATGATTTTGATTCTTGTACATCATCATCATCTTCTAATTTCTTTTTGTTTTTGTTGTTGGTTTGCAGATCAAAGAACTTGCTGGGCTTGTTATTGGAGCTACAGTCTCAGTTAATGTATTTTTTGCAGGGTATGTTATTCATTCATATTAGTAACAACTTATGCATAAGTCAACCAAATTTTCTTTTCTTTATTTGGTACAATTAAAAGCCCATTTGAGCTTCACCATCACAGAAGCGGCATGTCCATGGAGTCTGACTGGTGCTTCCTCTAACCATTATTTTGTAGTTCAGAGTAGCATGTTGAAATGGTGTTTTCGGTTTAATAAGAGCAGTGGTCACGAGAAACCACTTTAGTCAAGTCAACTGAATGAGAAACAAAATTGGCTCTAGCAATTCTTGATTTTACAATTTTGATACAGACACAGAAAATGCAAAGTGCATAAAATAGATACACCTCTTGTATTTATGTGTTCCTATTCGATTTTGGGATAGTAATGGTAATGAAATAGATAAATCTTGTTGGTTTCAATGACAAGAAACCTTCTCTGCAACAAGAAAACTCAAGATGGGGAAATTTTGAATGTGCAGGCCAATTACAGGGGCATCAATGAATCCAGCAAGGAGTTTGGGGCCAGCAATCGTATGGAACCAGTACAAGGGTCTGTGGATTTACATAGTTGGTCCTACTTTTGGTGCTGTAGGGGCTGCTTCGGTCTATAACATCTTCAGGCCAAAAACAGACGAGTCTTTGCCTAGCATTACCAAGACTTGGTCTTGTTGCCACAGAGGCTCGGGTAGAATCTCCTCTAGTTAACCCAAAATGCTCCCATTTTCTGACTCTGAACGCTCTACTCTTCCTCAAGGAGACTAACTACTTAGGAGATTTGTAATGGAAATCAAAACTCCACTTGTGAACTTCTCTAGTTCACTTCTTATCTATATGTATAAATATGTGTTTTGTATGTACATCTCAGTGTATTTAGATCTTCTCTATTTTATAATGGAATAGCAATTCTCATTTTGTAATCAATGACATAAAGATTTTCATCAGCAAATCTGCTCTTTAAATTTGAGAATGGTTAAAGGTAAGTTTACCGTGTGAAATGTGGCCTAATTACAATATCCAACTATTAGAAATGGATCGAGGAACGGTCTGGCAGGGGCACCCGCCACACCAATGTTTCGAAAAATCTTCTTAAATAAGTAGTATTAGTTAGGAAATTTTTTAAACTATATAGGTTAGGCCTTCCAAGATTTTTTCAAAAAATTTAATACCCGTCCCTTTAGATTTTGTTTTGTTTTATTTAATTTTTTGAAAAAATTAAGATTATTTTACCTTTCCTATATTTTTAGGTAACAATTGGTTAGATACTTTTACTTTGACATGCAAATAACATAACAGCAATGCTAGGTATCACACACTAATCAAAGTAATTTAAAGATCACAAACCTTTCATGATCATTTTCATAAAAAGTCTTTCATGATCCCTAACATTTCTCATAACCTAATCTACTCAAATAAATAATGGCCCATTATAAGTATGTATCTTATCAACGTTTCATTAAACCTCCACTACAATTATATCCGCTCAATAAATAAATAAAAGCCTCAATAGTACCGTCAGGCCTTTATTACTCTCTTAAAAACTGTGTTAAAGGCCATATGCAAAAGAAATACTAACTTCTTTGCATGAGTAGCGTATACAAGGTTGTTTTGACCCACTCGACATATTGTGAAAGGAAGGAAATGTGTTTACTACTCGTTCTGCTTCTATTAGTAATGGGCCTTTAACAAAATTTTAATCATGTTATGGTTGTACCCCAAAACCCATATAATCCATGTGAAAAAAACGAAGCATCTTGCAATGACTTACATATTTTAACTCAATCTCATTTTCAAGTTTCAATTTTCATTCTCCAACTACAAATGCGTTTCTTTCTCTTGTTCTTTATCCTTAATATTTCGATTCTCCTTCTTCTCTTCTTATTCTTCTTTCGTCTCGATTTTTCCTCTTTTCTTTTTCTTTTTGATTTTTCTTCAATTCAATCTTTTTTTTTTTTTTAATTCTTTTTCTTCTCAATATCTATTTCGAACTATGGTTTTTCCTTTTCTACTTATTTCTCTATTTTGGCTCCCTTTTCTTTCTTTTTTTTCTTTTTTTTTTTTCTTCTTTTCCAATCCTTCAAAAATTATAATATTTGTAACAATTGAACAACCGTTGATGCTCTGGTGATGGTAAAATTTTACTTTGATTTGCTATGCTAATATGCAATTTGTCTTTTATTTACTGATATTTTGTTTAAAATAAACTATAAAATTTTATTCTGTTAATACTTAATATTTCAACTTGGGACAATAACAGTTATAATAACTATGATGTTTAGTGATGATGATGATATTTCACTATTTGAACGCTAAAATTTTATAGTAAAATTGTGACGCTCCAAATTCTACTCTAAGTAACAAGGTCTAAGAATGTCACTAATGTGTCATTTGGTTAATAACCAAGTAAGATCCAAGAAAGATTGGAGGAATCAAAATAACCTCCCTTAAAAGTCCAATCTCCTTACATTGCATAGTTATCTTTTTGACAAATATTTCCAAGGTATTAACATGAGAACAACAAGAGTTGACAAGGGATATAAGAAGTAGATAGGTTTACACAAGATATATAATACTTATAAATAAAAATAGTAATAATTACAAACGTCAAGTCTTAATTACAAAATATGGAGTTATAGCAATATTTCAACCAAATATATTTGTAGACATTAACAAAACAAGTCTTATATTTCTTCTACGGAAGCCATACTTCTTCAAAAGTCTCAATTGCACCATCTTCCAAGTAGTACTCTTTTCACCTGATATGAAACACCATGAGTTTGAAATACCCAGTAAACTCACACACACCTCATCCATTTTTCCCATTTCAAATACACAAGTAAAATAATGGCACGATCATAATATACAGCAAAGCAATAATCAAGCAAAGTTTACAATAAATTTCAATTCTCAAGAATAACAATCAATTAAGTTAGTTCTAGGTAACTCCCTGCGGAATGTCGTTCCTACCCAACCATTAACACTAATCACGGACAATTCTAACTCCCCTTTGGTTATATGCGTTGCTTACCACAAAACCATTAGTGTGTCACATACCATACAATTACCAATGATACCAACGCACCTAGGTTACGTACTTGAGTGATGACATAACGATATGTCCCAAGGGAATGGGATTCCATGGATACTCTCCCTGTGTGAAACTCTCATTGCCACCATTATACCTCTCAATTCTGTTAAGCAGCCAAAATACCTCTCGTGCCACGTTAAGACTCGAAAACACACTTACGCAATACTTAACCCCACATCTCATAATTTTTTCCATTTCCAAACAACTAATTCATTTATCTCATCAATCCGATTATCTCATAAAAATATTACAAGTGATCACAATCCATTACCACCCATTAGGTTTCCCTTTATTAATTACATTATGCTTTTCGGTTAGAATGAAGCATGATCATAAAAAGATATCAATCAAAACTAAACATGTGGTAATTTAAGCACAATAAATAAACGCACAAAATAAGTACGTATGACATGATGAAGATAAAACATTCAAGAGACATAGCATACAAGAGTTAAACCACAACAAAGAGCATATTAACATATAGTTTCAGAATTTAAAGATTTGAACCAGTTTAAAAATAAATGTGGAAAAACTAATTTTGTGGCCCTAAAAACCTGGCCTCTTCAACGTTTGTAGATAAATGAGTCTAGTTCCAAACATAATTTACAAAAGTGGAATAGCCCTTTTAGATTTTTAGATCTTAACAAAATACTTCAGACCTGTCCAGATTTGTCGATTGTTACGAAAATCAATGTTTCTCTCAAACCACTTACTCATTTTCATTAAAAAAAAAAATTACTTGAAAGCTAACACTCCAAGGAAGATTTTTACTCAAAAATGGGTTTAAGAGGATTTTTCTGTATTTTTCTAGAGTTTTTTAAAGATAGCTGTGTTTACTCGTTGTTTGTGCTCTAAACTTTAAAATAAAAGGGATTAGAGGAAAAAGGGAAACCATGAGTATTACTATACTTCTCATGTATTAAAAATGTCCAAATAATGTCTCATAGACTTAGATTTTCATATTTGAATGAGTGTTTTAGAAAATGTACCAAAGAAGGTAAAAATGATGAATTACTACAACACAAGTTGAATGTAAGTGTAGATAATCATCAACACCCAATCATGCTTATATGAACACACAAGATCTATACTTTACACACATGAATACATGTATTTAGATGAGGAAAAGAAGAGAATAGGGTGTTTGTGTGGCTTATATCTTTGCTAGGTGTTGCTAGGATTTTGGAGAAAACTTCGTTTCTTTCTTTCTTACTCTTTCTTTCCCAAAGGGGTGGTGGTATTTGAAATGTGTAAAAGAGCTTGAGGGTGCTTCAATTTATAGGCCAGTGAGGTGGGTGTAAAAAGAAAAAGGTTGTAAAGAGTATAGTTAGATTCTAAGTATATGGAAATGTGATCTAGTTAGAATGGAATCAAATCAAGGTGGATTAGTGTTTATTAAATAGGGATTAAGAAGACACCAAGTACCTAGAGTTTTTTTTTTTTTTTAATATTCTAAAAAAAAAAAAACAATTTAGAGAATTGACCCACTTTTCAAACTATTTGGGAAACTAACCTACTTTTTGAAATCGCATTTTCAAAATGTGAGTTTGAAATTGAAATTGCATCTTCAACACTGCGATTTCGCAGGTTGAAAATGCAATTTATAATGACATGGTAAAATTGCATGTTCAACATGCAATTTCAATTGAAATCGTATTTTCAACATGCGATTTCAAAAGCAAGTTAGTTTCCCAAATAATTTGAAAAGTAAGTCAATTCTCTAAATTTTTTTTTTTTTTTAATATTTCAAAAAAAAACTCCAAGTACCTATGGTACAAATCTATATCAATTTCAAATCTTTTTTTTCCTTAATTTCATGAAATTTGTTTCCAAAAGTACATCAAAAAATCCTTTCCTAAGATGGCAATAGGAGTGTAAAAATGGCACGCAGCCCGTGGATGGCCCGGGGGCAGCCCAGCCCGTTTAGGCTTAGGCCCGACCCAGCCCAAGACCTTGGGCCTAGGCCATCATTTTGAAGCCCGATCCAGCCCAAGGGCCAAGCCTTCCTGGCCTTATCTATCGGCCTACTTAACGCCTGGCCCACTCGAGGCCTAGTGCCTTTTTTAGTAGAAAATAATAAAATTTTGGTAGAAAAAATTAAAAACAAAAAAACAAAAAAAAATGTTCAGTAAGGCCTAAGCCTAGGTCTAGGCCTAGGCCCACTAGCCCCGCCCGAGGCTTAGCCCACCAGCCTATCCAAACCCGAGCCTAGGCTCATGCCCACGGGTACATCTTGAGGCTCGACCCACTGGCCCGTCCAAGGCCTAATATCCCCTGAGCCTAGGCCTAATTTTCTAGCCCGTGGCCCAGCCTGGCCTGAATTTTGGCAGGAGCCTCTGAGGCTCGACATGGGCCAGGCTAGGCCAAATTTACATCCCTGGGCGGTAAGCCATCATCACCTTAGACCTAGAAGATTCATCTTTTTTTTTTTTTTTTTGGGGTACAATTATGTTTAAAATATTGTAGATATTTTGTGAACAAATAATATAATAATAAGATGTACATATATATATAGATATATAAGCAGTGAAACTAGGGTTAAAATGCAATAATAATAAAGTATGAGGGCATGAACTAAATTTATGGATTAAAATACTTAAATATAAAATTAATTAAAATATAGATAGGAAATGTAATTCGGGTCGCACTACATTGCTTTGAAATGAAATGTGAGTAATCGAGCAAAAATAGCGATAACCAGGAACTAGGATTTAGTTCACAAGTAAATAAGAAACTTAAGATTTTATTGTAATAACCCAAAAGCTAGGGTCTTAATAGAGTTTATAAAAGTTAGGGCCTCACAAAAATTTATTGTGAATTAGAGTAATTTTTATTGTGAAATAGAGTAAAATTTTACTATTGACGTTAGTTTCAACAATAAATTTTTTTTTTTTTAAATTAAAGAATTTTATGGCCAACATAGATCTTGTTTGATAGATCTCGATAAGAGAATTTTAAAAATATTATTTTTATAAAAATTCGACATTTAGATAAAAAATTATATCATTTCAAAGTTTAAAAATAAAATTAGTTATAATGATATTTTGATAATAGTGGTGTGTGTTGAAATTTTTAAGGAAAAATTTCTATATTTGTCCTTAATGCATAAAAATTTAGTTATGAGAGACTTGTGTTGGTATTTGAGACTTGTGTTAGACTTCCACGTATGTTGTAATATATATATTGAACATTATCTATGTTTTGGAAGAATTGAACTGTGATATTTGATGTTGAGAAACTCAATGTATCGCTGTTACGATTCTAGATGATTTGAGAATTGTTTCATTTTCTTTAAATGTTGGTTGATTTTAAATTTTAGAGACGAAATTCCATAAGGAGGGAGATTATAACGATTATGGTTTAAATCCAACCAATTTGTTGCTTTCGGATCTAAGAACCCGTGTATTTAACTGTTGTTCAGCTTATTTTCATCTTGTTACTTGTTGAGTTTGGCTATTGGGAGTTTTGGTTGTGTTTGAAATAGGTTGGGAGGTTAGTTTTTCTAAAAGTTGTTGTCCAAATTTTGGCTTGTTCGCTCGAGCGACCATTCCTGCGCTCGAGCAGTCTTTTACAGTCTGTAAAACTACTAAGAGTTTGATATCTTCGCTCGAGTAATCTTTTACAGGTCTGAAATAGAAGAAGACTTTTTGAATCACTTTTTCATCCATCTCTCTCTCTCTCTCTAAACATTTCAAACCCTAAACTCTTTACCTTTTCTCTCTAGTCCTTGTAGTCTAGCTCCAAATACTCCAAATCCATTGGTTTCTTCATCCTAGTCCTTTGGAGTAGAAGATTAAGCATGCCAAGGGCTTCGTTCTAATCAATGAAGTTTGTGTTTCTGGTTCCATCTAGTTCTATTCTTTGTTTCCTCTTGTCTTCTACTTTAAGGTAAGGATTTCCTTAACTCGTTTATATGATTTTTAGCTTTGTTATTTGTTCTTTGAAAATGATATTAATTTAGGAGATTTTAGGAAAAACCTAAGGTTTGGATTTGAAATCAAAAGAGAGATTTTCCAAATTGGTTCTTGAAAATGGTTGTGGGAATGAATTTATGGTTGAAATATGTTAAAATAGTGAATATTTCTTCTTGAAATTGATTTTGTAAGACAAAAGGGGTTTTGCCCTAAATTTTTGAATATTTGGAGTGGCGCAAGGAAATGGAAAATGTTATGGGTTTTTGTAAGATTGGAACAATAATTATGTTGATGATGATGGTGGGGTTGGATATGTAATATCATTTCCATTGTGAAAGGATGGAATTGTATATTATGATTGGAAACTATCTTTGTATAGAAATATTTGTTTTGGGCTATCGGTAGAGGTTAGTCTTGATTGTTGTAGACATTGTATGAGGATTAAGTTAAATTGAAACTAATTTCTCATACATTGTACATTAAGCATCATTTCATATTAAACATTGTAAATGTATTGATTTTGAGGGAAATGGGTGAATATCGTGATGAATCTAGTTAAGGGGTGTGGTTGTGGTTTTATTATGTTGACACGTGTGTCTTTGGTAAAAGTTCAAAAACCCACGCGGTTAGGTGCCGATCCTTCCGGTTAGTACTAGTAAAATGGCTTTGATAGTGCTTGTGTAGGCTACTAGCAGACACGTACCTAGAGATTCCCAGTGTGTTGTATCCACTGCTCTATTTTCTTATATAAAAGGATTATTTTCATGAACTGACTTATAATCAGCCATTGCATTGTTTTTAAGATGGAAAACCGATAAATATTTGACAAATGGCATGCACATGCATTCACCTTATAATTTTGCTAAGATTCATATACTATGTTAGAGTATCTTTACTATACTGTGGCTCACCCTATGTAGACAACAACTTTCAGGTGCTGTTGATGTGCCTCCACCAATGAGGTAGCTTGGGAGGACTTAGAGCTTAAGGCTTCATTTTTGGTTTCTTGATGTAATTATTTTTTTTTAAGCCCAGGGCTTTATTGTATTGAGTTTAAACACATTTTGTTGTAGTCAAACATCGCCTTAGAAAGTTGTAACCATTAAAGCATTTCATTACTTGGTTTTATTTCTCTTTTTACACTTGTATCCATATCATATGCTATAGATTTAAAATCTAGAATTTGTGAATATATATTGCATATGTCATCTTTTGTACTGATCAAAGGTATAATAAATAGAAATTATGAGATTATTAATCAATTGTAGCACAATTAAGAGTTGGGTTAATGTTAATTACTTTGGGACGTTACACGATTCTTCTACAAGTAAAGTTCGTTTGTTAAACACACGATATGCTTTACTTGTTGGAAAATAACCAAGGAAAATAGCTTCATCAGATTTAGAATCAAATTTTTCCAAGTTGTTCAAAATAAAACATTTACACCCAAAGGCATGAAAATGACTTACATTTGGTTTTCTTCCCTTTCATAGCTCATATGGGATTTTCTTCAAAATGGGTCTAATCATAGCCTGATTTACAATGTAGCAAGCAGTATAAACGGCTTTGGCCCAAAAATATTTTGGCGGAGAATTTTCAAAAAGCATGGTTCTAGCCATATCTTCTAGAGTCCTATTCTTCCTCTCAACTACATCATTTTGTTGAGGAGTTTTAGGAGCCAAAAAATTATGATCTATACCATTTTCATTACAAAAAATTTCAAAATAATCATTATCAAGTTCTCTACCATGGTCCGTTCATATACTTAAAATAATAAAACCTTGTTCATTTTGAAGCTTCCTAGATAATTTTGAAAAGTTTGGAAAAGCTTCATCCTTAAATCTAGAGAAATCATCAACTACAATAAGAATGTACTATTTGCCACCAAGACTAAGTGTCCTTAAAGGACAAATTAAATCCATGTGTAATAGTTGCAATGGTCTAGAAGTTGAAATAATATTTTTTGATTTAAAAGAAATTCTAAGTTGTTTTCCTCGTTGGCATGCATCACATAATTTGTCTTTTTAAAAAAAAAAAAAATTGAAAGTTCCAATGACTAAATCCTTTTTAGAAAGTTTTGAAATTAAATCCATGTGAGCATGCATGAACAAGTCTTCTATACCACAACCAACTATTATCACCAAGTGCAGAGAGGCATGTAATGTTAAAAGATAATAAATCAAAAAAATTAAAAACATAAACAATATCATGCTGGTGGCCGACAAATAAAGTCTTATTATCTTTGAGATTTTCTATTTTGCAAAGAGATTTTTCAAAGATAACTCTATTTCCCTTGTCACACAATTGACTAATAGTAAGTAAATTTTATTTCAATTCATCAACAAGTAAAACATTTTCAATAATGGGAAAGGGCCTCTTACCAATACTACCTACACCGATGATTTTTCCTTTATTGTTGTCTTCAAATGTTACACATCTACCATCTTTTAGAGATAAGTAGTAAACGTCGATTTGTCTCCGGTCATGTGTCTTGAACATCCAATATCGAAGTACCATTTTCCTTTTCCAGATTTTTCCTTGTAGCACACCTATAAAAAAAATCAAGTATTTGATTTTAGTACCCATATCTACTTGGGTCTGTGATTGTTAGTTTGTGAATTACTTGATTTTAGAACCTATCTCATGTTTGTTCCTGATAAATTTTTCTTGTAAGGACAAGATGAAAATAAGTGCCCTTTTCTAAAACAATAATGACAAATAATATGTGAGCGACTAGATGAGCAAACTCTAACAAAGAAATTTTTATAAAAAGTTTGTTTCTTGTGAGATTTGTATCCAATACCCACTTTGTCAAAAACACATCTTTAATTTCCAAGTAATTGATTTAAATTTTATTTTCCTTGTGTGAATTTAAAAATTATTTTATTTAAATCTTCTATATTTTCTTTTAAAGAATTATTTTTAATTTTCAAATCATTTAAAGAAATTTTCAAAGAATCATTTTCCTTTTTCAAACTTTCATTTTCAGTGACAAGCAAAGTATTTGATTTTTTAATAGTAGAATTTTTTGAAATTATCTTTTGAAAATTTTCATGAAGTTCCTCAACAATATCTAGCAATTCTTCATGGGATATAGAGTTTTGGATTACCTCACCATCTTCAATCCCCATGAAGGAAAGATTTGCCATTTCCGAGTCGCTTGATTCATTATCTTAGCTACTGTAGTCACTTTCTCCCCATGCTGTCATAGCTCTTTTGCTCTTCTTCTTTTCGTTCATCTTCTTTATGTTGGGACAATCATATTTAATGTGACCCGATGTCTTACACTCATAACAACTTATTTGATCTTTCTTTTCTTCATCTTTATTAAATGTTTTTTTGTGAAATCTTTTTTTAAATTGTTTATCACTTTTCATTAAATTTTTAAACTTTTTAGTGACCGTGGCAATGTCACCATCCTCATCACTTGAGTTGTTGTCGTCTTCATCTTTTTCTTGAGTTGATGTTTTGAATGCGATTCCTTTCTTCTTCTTGTCATTGTCATCATCGTCGGTCTTCATCAAAATCTCATGGGACATTAATGACCTAAGAAGCTCATCTAAACCAAGTGTGTTAAGATCATTGGCTTCTTGGTTGGCCATCACTTTCGGTTTTCAATTCTTTGGTAAGCACCTGAGAATTTTTCTTACCATTTCACTGTTAATATATACTTTACTAAGATTTTTCAAAGAATTTGTAATATTAGTAAATCTGGTAAACATTTTGAAAAACAATTCATCAGATTTCATTTTGAATAATTCATAATTATGAACAAGTATATTAATACGTGACTCCTTAACTTGATTTGTGCTTTCATGCGTGAGTTCTAATTTATCCCAAATTTCTTTAGCAATGTCACATGCAAAAATTCTATTAAATTAATTAGGATCAAGTGCACAATATATTATATGTTTGGCTTTAGCATTTGCTTGAATACTTTTAATATTATTTTCATTCCATTCATCTTATGTTTTAGGGACTTTCTTTGTATCTACAATTTTGAAATGAATAGTTGGACTATTTTTAATAATTTTCCATACCGTATAGTCTGTACCTTGAATATATATCATCATTATATTTTTTTCAATAACTATAATTAATTTCAGAAAAATATGAAGGCTTGAAAGGTGAGTGACCATCAATAATTTGTGCTCCTATAATGGTTTCCATTGATCAATTCTAAGATTGTTAAAAAAAAAATACTAGAGCCCTTGCCTTGAAACTAATCGTTACCCAGAAAGCAATCCAAGAAGGGGGTGAATTGGGTTTCTCATAAATTACTAAATTAAAATTAATCCAAATAATAAACAATTAACAATATGAAACAATAAAAATGAGTAATAAATTAAAATTTAATCCAAATGAGAAATAAATATGAAACAATTTAAATAGGACTAATAAAAATAAATTAAGCAAAGGAAGAAGAGAAAGAGCAAATATAGAATTTATAGTAGTTCGGCTCAAACTAAGCCTATGTCCACTCCGTAAGATCCTCCCTGAGATTTCTTCACCATTCGTCAAATAGAAATTACACTCCTAGCTTTACAGGTGCAAGTGAACCTTAATAATTAATCAACCCCGATCACTCCAACCAACCAGTTGTGAATCCGGTGCTAGTCACATCTAACCTAAGTGATTTTATCTAAAAAAATCACTCACAAAATTATAACTCTCTTTTACAAGAAAAAATGATAAAAGATTGGAAATCCTTTTACAATAAAAGCTCAAACACTCAACAAATTTCTTTCAAAGAAATTATGTAGCTCAATGAAAATGCACAACGCAATGTTTTAAGAATTCTTGAATATCATGTACAATTATTCACCAGTTCTTTGTCTTTTCTTTTCTCTACAAAGCTTCTTTTATAGCCATAGAAAAACTAGTCGTTGCAAAGAGATTCTAGGTAGGCTCATCTTTCCTTCTATTTTTCTTCCATTTGAATTCGTTAGCCTTTTGGACTTGCATCATTCTTGCCAAGAAACACCTCAAATCAATCAAAGGATGAAATTGAATAAGAAAATATGTGAAAATGATTTGAATTGTTTTTATTTATTTATTTATTTATATATTAAATTAAAGTATTCAAAAGATGCACAATAAATTTAGTTATTTTTAAAACGATGTAGTCTATATCAAAATGATAAATTTTATTTTCATATTTTATATCAAATGATTGTAAAAAGTGTATATTAAAAAATCACAATTTATTTCATAATATTTTAGCCATCATCAAAATCAAACTATAGGATTAACAATTCTAATATCATCTAGCGAGATAAATCTATTGTGGTAAAAATCACGTCCTATGATCCCAAAGTATTCAAACCTGGTAGCTCTAATACGAAGTTGTAATGCCTCAAAATAATAACAACAAAAGACATGATATTCAATAGAAAAGCAGCAATTTATATAAAATTAACCCTTCATCAATATTCTGTTACCGTGCAAAAGATGGCATATGCATATGTACATTCATAAATCATAGATATTGAATCTATAGCATATGACATGTTTAAATGAATTGGAACAAAAGGAAGTACATATAAGTTTATACCCTAGTGACTACATCTTTCTAAGTTAATGCTTGGGTACAACAAAAGTGAGTTAAACTCAAAACATAGAAAGCCCAAGGCTTGTATAAAATAATTACACAAAAGAAACAAAAAGAAACTCTCGGCTCCAAGTCCTTCCAAGCTACGTCCTTGGTGGAGGCATATCATTAACACCTGAAAGTTATTTTCCATGTAGGGTGAGCTAAATCCCAGTAGAAATTTTTGAACACAATGTATGAAGCTTAACAAAGTCATATAGTAAACATATATGCATACTATTTGCCAAACATTATACTTGTATGTATATCAATTCATAATACAATTCTTTTAATATCAGAAAATAGGGCAATGGATATAAAACACTGGAAATCTTTAGGTACGTGTTTGCCAGTAGGCTATACAAGCACTACCAAAACCATTTTACTGGTACTAACTGAAAGGATCGACACCTAATCGCACGGGTTTCTGGACTTTCACTAAGAACACACAGGCTAACAATACAAACCACAACCACATCTCCTAACCAGATTTACCAATGTATACATCTCATTTTCTCAAAACAATATATTTTCAATGTTTAAGTACGAAACAATGCTCAATGCAAGATGTATGAATAATTAGTTTCAATTAATCTAACCCTCATGCAATTTCTACAACAATAAAAACTATCCTTCATTGATAATCCAAAACAGATATCTCTATTCAATGGATAAATTTTCAACAACAGATATAATCTCATAAATCTCAAAATGAGAGTAATAATATTATATATATATATATCCAACTCTACTTTCATCATCAACAAATATATTCATTTTATCCTTTCAAATCCAGCATCTTTTCCTTTTCTTCCATAAAACGAACATCAATGATTCTCTAATAAAACATCATTTTCTTTGAAAAACACATTTAAAGAAGGAATTTTCAACATCTCAACACAACTCAACAATATTCACACTTCCACAACATTTCTCAATAACCCATTTTGAAAATCCCTCTTTTTACATTTCAAAACCCAAACCGTAAATCAAACCCCCATCTCCCAACTCACAATACTTGACAAGGAGCACATAAGCAAGCTAAGAATCATCCAAGAAGGTTAAAGAAATCCACACTTTAAGACTTAGAAGAAGAAAAGAACAAGTGTTGAAGTTTGGTGGAATCAAAAATGAAATCTTCTCCGATTAGATTGATCTCATCCATGAGCTCTATGTTTTACTCCAAAGCACTATGGTGGTGGAATCAATGGATTAGGGTGTATGGAAGGGTTTTATGCAAGAACTAAAGAGAGAGTGAGGAAATTAGGTTTAGAAATGTTTTAGAGAGAGAGAGAGACAGAGAGATGAATGAAAAAGTGACGAAAAAGTCCTTTCCCCGATCTGATATATGCATAGACCACTTGAGCGACCAAACCATCGCTCGAGCATCATAAACAAATAAGTCACATCGCTTAAGCAACCAAAACACGGCTCGAACGCATAATGATCCCTTTCCAGAAGTTTTGCAAATTGCAGAAGACCACTCGAGCGAAGAAAGGACCACTCAAGCGAAGATCACCCTACTCCTAGTAGTTTTGCAGACCTACAAAAGTACTAAGAGAACTCAAAGACCACTCGAGTGACAAAAGCATCGCTCGAGCAAACAAGAAAAGAAACATGAAGTAACTCTCTTAAAAAACTAACTCCCAATTTGTTTGCCAAACAACCAACAACTCCAAACAACTAAATCTAAATAATAACAAGATAAGAACAAGTATAGACAACAATAAATAGTATCGGATCCCGAACCCAAGAACATGAAGGGTCGGGTCTAACCCAAGCCGTCATAATCACATATTGAATTCAATCTGTTTAAAAATTACATGACATGCAATAACATAATTAAAATTAACTATTAAATAATAATTAAGTAAAAAATATGTATCTTGAGTTTTTGTTCTTCAAATGGGTCCAAAAGACCCTATCTACAATTGGTTTTTGTTATATATATATATATATATTATGAGTTAAAAACAACGTAGTTTATTTGTGTGTTTATTAAGGAATTTGAGATGCATTCACTTGAAATGCTCCTTTGTGTAGAGGACTTTTTGTTGCAAAAAAGAAACATGTCATTTAAAGATCTACTTAATTAGTGTACTGACTACATCTATGCAAAGAAACAAATTTAAACCGATGAAGATCTCAAATAAAAAAAATAACAATGTAAGCAAAAACTTTATAGAGTTACATAATTAATTTTAGTTATATTTGGATTTAAATCGAGCATTCTCCTTATATATTACAACAAAATGGAACACATAAATTAATATAATTGAAGAAAAAATATAATGAAATGTAAATGGGATTGAACAAAAATTTCATTCAAACTCATGAATGTATTCCAAATGCTCTTCTCGATTAGTAAAATTTTTCTCAAAATAAAATGTGTGAACTCCAATTGCATTGCAAAATATTACTTTTTGCATTGGTGTTTTAGCCTTTCGTTACCACTGCTACTTTTTTCTTTACATTATACTTGTAAAATTTTTAAGAAATGAACAATAGATTTTGGAGGCACAATCACATCTACTACATTATTATAATTTCAACAATTAGATTATGAAGCCAAAATAATAATAATAATAATAATAACAACAACAACAACAACATCAAATAAACTAAAACTAAAATAAAGAAAAAAATCTGTAAAAGAAAAAAAGAGAACAAAAAGACACAATGTGAGATTTCAAACATATGTTTCTTTTTATTTTTTATTTTTTGAAGAAATGTTTCTTTTCAAGAAGTTGTCAAAATTCTTGCATAATTGGTCAAATCACTTGTTTAATTCCCAGGATTCCTTTTCTTCTCCAATTTTTTTGCCCAATTTCATATTGTCATGGAAGTTAGGTTTCGAGATTTATAAGTTTAATTTTTTGTGAAATATCTTTGGGTGAGATATAAATCTGATGAAAGAATTTGAATTAGAGTCAAACGAATCTTTTATATCTAAAATATTTTTAAAATCTTTTATCCATTTCAATTTTAAATTTTGAAATTGATAGTATGCTTTCCATTTGAAAGTCATAAATCAAGGATATAAATGAATGAATTACTATTTTTTTAAATGATTCTATAAAGCTAACTAATTGAAGATTTTTTTAATTATTTAAAAAATAAGAATTCTTTAAAAAAAAATAATATGAGAATTTTGAATTTCACAAAGCATTGTCAATAAAAATCTCACTTTTCTTATATATATATATATAGATTGCTTTCAAGTCATCAAAACTGGTGTTGACAATATCAATATATAGAATAGATGTAGACTAATCTGCTATTGTACAGCGGAAACCACACCATTAGAATACTACTACTAATAATAATAATAATAATATACGAAAGAAGGTGAATTTTGATTTAAAAACTTGGCAAACGGTAACATGGGTATTAATATGTATTAAAATTGGGTGAAAATTGTTCTCAAAATAAGTACTCCTACAAAAGTTGGAAAATGTTTTAGAATTAGTAAAAAAATATATGATTTTCTTTTTCTTTTTATATATATATTTTTCTTGTATAGACATAAAACTTCTAAAAATTTAGAGTGAACTGTGTGTCCACGTATCAATATAAAACATATCACCATCTCCTATTATTGAAAGGAGAGCTGATTCATATTGTGGTTTGTTCTGACTTTAATTTAGACCCTTATTAGTAGACGGTGGAATTGGTACTTGGAGTTAGTCAGTTCACCGAACCAGATACCGAGTTATTAAAAAATTATTGAAAGGATCCACATGAAGTCAAATTAACTAAATAATTTAGATAAATTACAATAAACCCACTTAAACCATAACTCATTTGTACTTTTCCCTCATGAACTTCAAAACTCAACAGTTAACCACTACAAAGTATTATTTTGTTATATGCAACCCTTTTTTGTTGGAATTTTGTGAGGAATTTACATAAAATCAAGTCATGTATGAATCATATGATAAACATATTAAATTTGTAGAACAATAATTCATTTATCTGGTGATCTCATTTGCATTTTGCATACAAAATGCAAATTATAACACAAAAAATATTATTCTTATCTAAGAGAGAGAGAGAGAGAGAGAGAGAGAGAGAGAGAGCATTGTATTGAGTGTTTTAAAAATGTATACATGACTCCTTTATATAGGAGAAGAGAAATCTAGTGTAGCGATCCCGATTTTAACTCGGTCAACTTACGGGGGTCGAGCTTCCCGATCAGCTCGCCGAAAGCAAAAATGCAAAATGCGTTCGAAATTGCTTACGGAAAAGTGTATTTCACGCTCGAGCGGACCATGTTATATCAGTCCGTAGGAGAAGATTTTAGATCACTTTTTCAGTTTTCTCTCTCTCTCTAAAACTCTCCAAAATTTCCATATCTAGAGCTTCTCTCTCTAGAAGTCATCTTCTCTCTTTGATTCCTCCAAATCCGTTGGAAGTTAGACTGAAGTTCTTCATCAAAGTTGTGTAACTTCTCAAGGGCTTCATTGTGTACGGTGGAGATCGAGTTTCGACACCGTAAATTTTGGGATTTCATCTCATTTCTTCTTCAAAACTTGATGTAGGGATTTTCTTTGAGTTATATATAGATATATATATATATATATTTTTGCAAGATCTAGATGATTTTCGAAATCATCCTTTGATAGCCTTTGAAAATTGATTGTTGATTCAAGAAGTTGAGCAATTTTGAAAATGGGTTTGTCTCTTATTCTTTTAAAATGATTTTATGGATTTTGATCTTCGTTGATTGAAGAAAAGATGATTTTGGAAAGTTTTCTTTCAAAAGATTTGAGTTATATAGTTTTGGTGAAAAAACATAAAATTTGGGGATTTTTTTAGAAACTGAAAATCCATGAATGATATTGTTATATTTATTTTGTGTATAAAAATAAATGGATGTTTGGAAAATTTCTTATTTATGTTTATATAAATGATGAATTTCAGGGAATATGAGAATTATTGTTCATTTTGGAAATTATTGTTCATGACGTTGAAATAGTCTTGAAATGACTAATTGTTGAGGATACTTGAGAAGAGAGAATTGTGTTATTCCTTGAATGATGAATTGGAATAACAAATATTTATATTCATCTTGTATTATTGGCATATCAATTCATTTAATTACATTAAACTTTGAAAGTTGATTTGAAAACTTGCATTGAGAAAAGAATGTTGAGAAACAAGTTTTCATGGAATGGTTTTGGGATAAACACGTTGGTAAGTCTTGATAGGTGATGTAGATGATATTGAATAAGTTAGCTTGAGAGTCCAAGGTAAAAGACCGAAAACCCGCGTGGATAGGTGTGGAGCCTTTCGGTTAATACCGGTAAAAATGACAAATTAGTAGTAGTTGTATAGTCTACTTGCAGACATCGACCTAGGGATTATCAGAGTCGTATTTACCGCTCTTGAAATGAATTGTTAAGTTTTGAAGAATTGAAATTGCATGACATTATTGAGCATAATGGTTTTCAAAGATGAAGATGTGATTTTCTTTCAAAAGGGCATAGCATGGCATGTGCATTTCATCTCTTGAGACTTATATAAAATGTATATACTTTGTTAAAGATTTCCTACTAGGCTTTATGCTCACCCTACAGGATTTTTGTTCAGGAAAAGATGTGGTGATGTCGCCTAACTAAAGGCAAGGAAATGTGTGTTGAGAGTACAAGATTCTCATTTTGCTGTGACTCTGTGTATAAGCCAAGTGCTGTATATATGTGGGTTTGAATAACCGTTTTATATAACCAGGCTCAAGTCTTGGAAACTTGTAAACCCTTGGGGGTATTTATTTGTTTATTTACTTGTTGTTGGATTAATATATTATTGCATGAAGAATTATTGTATCATGTAATGTAAGTTTGGAGATTTATATTCGGTTTTCCTTGAAAGAACCATGGTTATCGTATTATCATTTGGGTATAAAAATTGGGGCGTTACAACTTAGTATCAAAGCTATCGGGTTTGAATACTTGGAGCTCGTGGGAAGTGGTTGTTTAACCACAATGGGTTCATTTAGCATGCTTAGGAAGTGTTATGCATTTTGTGACTATGTGATAACATGCTTATGTGACTAAATGGGTATGAGATTAGACTTTTGGAATGCTGTTTGCGCCTGTTAAATTCCTTGAAGTTTTATTAGAAGGGTACTTGATCAATACTCATTCTACTAAAAATTCTTAGTTTTTCGTGGGACGAATCTCATCATAAGAGTATAATCCGTATGTGTTTACATGACTAAGTGCTTATCTGGGGTGAAATTTAATTGTTATATCGTAGAAGAATATATAGAATTATTGTGATCAAACATGTAAGGCAAGTTGCGGCCACATATGGGTTAGTGTGCTAAATTAATTCTATTGTCAGTTATAGGATGTCAGGAAGGGGTCAAGTCTGTGGTGGTAGAGATGGGAGGCGTGGTAGGTGTAGACTCGACTTTCTTCGCGTGCCCCACTTTCGGAGAAGGCTCGAATTGGTCTCCTACAGTTCGGACTCCTGTCACGGTTCTGAATCTAATCTCACAATGTGCAATGTGAGACTGATAAACACCAAAGAGTCAAATCCGGCAAATCATTTTAGAAAATTGATTTTGAATCAAATAATACCAAAATTAGACTACTTTGCCAGATTACAAAGTCGCCACCTAAATATTTTATTTTGAGAAATTTAGAAAACCCTGACTCGTGCCAAAGGCCACGTATCCATCATCACCAAAGTTGCCTCGGCTCGGGAACTTGGGTATGAGAGGGGAAAGTCCTGAAAGAAGCACCCCCGCTCGCCCGATCAAAGGATCGGCCTCTACTAAGCATAATATGTTGTTTTATAAACACATGTGTTCTTATCCCAGTTGTTAGCTAATTTTACGTGATGCACATAGTATACAAGTATAGACTAAGTCGCGAGAATTGGAATAACTCAACTCATGTTTGTTTTCGAAAATGGTTTGAAAGTGCCAACCTCAAATGGGCTAAAGCGCGGATTTGCCACCCTCGGGTGGGCTTAAAACATGATTTTGCCACTTCGCAAAGTGGGCTTAAAACTCACAATCATCGAATTGTCCCAATTCAAGCAACAAAGCCTTCATCCATAGGCATTCATGCAGTTAATCACTTAAGTAAATAGCCTCATGGCAAGCATGCTATTATGGCAACACTCAAAAGCATGTAAGTATGCTAAAGCGTAACACTTACAGTGTACTCCGAGCCAAAATAGAAGCTAGTTAGAAACAATGCATGATCCTAACTATATAGAATGCCTAATGCAACACATGCAACATGACATTAATAGGCTCGACTATCTAAGATGGCATATGAATGCAACAATTTGATAACATGCTTTGAAACACGTATTCAAATAAGTATTGAAATACGATGCAGTTTGAATGATGCGCCAAGCCCGGTGCATGCAAGACAAATGAATGATGCAATCATGTAAGCATAAGGTATGCTAATCAAAACGCGCCCTAAAACTAACCATCGAAAGCAGTTAAGTAAAAGGGAAAAAGACATGGGATTGGAAGACATGCATACACACACGCACCCTTATTACAACATTGTGCCCTCTCGAAGGAGGGTCCGAACGAATAAGCTAAGCTAAGCTACACTAAGTTAAGCTAATTATTACAAATCAACTAATTAACTATTCTAGCTAATTAATTATTACAAACCAATTGAATAACTAGCAAATTCTAAGCTAATTAAAATATTACAACACAGATTAAACTAATTAATTACAATACATGTAATAATCAACTACACCTAGCTAATAAAGCGATAAAGTGGCCTCGCGGGCGAGGGAGATATGCATGCTCGGTTAGCTTCCTCCTAAAAATTCATTGCCTTGCCACCGGTTGCCTCTATTTGCACTTGTTGTGATCTCTGAACATTGAATCAACTTCCAAATTGCCTCTGCCTCAAAAAAGGAACACTTTTGCTCAAAAATGGACTAGTGGCCGGTCGACCACAAAAGGTGGCTGCCAGCCACTTCAACTGGCCGGTCGGCTAGTGCATGTGGTCGATTGGCTATCTCAAGTGGCCGGTCGGCCACCTGCTTTTCCAAACTTCTGGTTTTGCTACAACAGAGAACAATAGAGGCACAGCAATGTATTTGCAAGGGAATGTGTGTACTGCCACCCTCCTTATCAAGTCTTAAGCTCAAAAGAGTATGGCACTTGGCTCTCAAGCCACCAATCAAGCATTTCATGCATGATGGCCAAAGAACTAAGCTTGTACAAGTTTTGTGAATGCGCATATAAGACTCAAATGGCCATCACCCTATCATGCATGATCAAGGGTGACAACGACCAAGAAATGTGATACGTTTCATCACTTTGAGTATGAAACGTCCCATATTTCTTGTGTTTGGATTAACATCCGATCCAAACACATGCAATGCAACACAACATGCTTATCTTGTTCACATTTTACTTGATTGATTTTGTTTACACATTTTACTTTACCAAGCCATTCATTAACCAATTTGTCCCAAGTGATTGTCCTCTAATGCGAGAGAGGTCAACCAATGGATGGTTTAGGACATGAGAGAGATCATGTCTTTGGCTAGGAGGAACCCTCAAAAGAGAGTTAAAGCCATTTGAGCACGAACTCTATCAAGCTTAAACACAACCATAGGCCAACCAATCCTCAAAGCAAAAGGAAAAATGAAGAAATGAGGGAGGTTGCAGAATTTCAGTGCTAAAGTGGCATGAAAAATAATACAACAACATGCAAACAACACATGCATAACATGTTAAAGGCCAAAAGCATTGAAACTAGTGAAGGATACAACACTAGAGGCATGTAATGCAATGCTCAAAAGGGACCAACAATCCAAAATAGTCCTAAAACACCCTAAATAGAGTTCCAAAACATGCTTGAAACAAGCTAAGAATAGCTATCTTAAGAGGCCAAAACAATAGCACATGCTAGGCAATTTAGCACAATTGCACTTACAAGCATATAAAGCAAAGCTCATGTGATCAAACCAGCTCAAAATAAAGCTTAATCATGCCAAATCAGTGACCTAAACATGCTGAAACTTAGGCACAAAAGGCAAGAAAAACATACTCGCGTGTTGGCTCACAAACAAGACATAAAGCACGACTCTCAAAAGCAATGAAAGAGTGGGATATGTGAGAGTGTGACAGTAATATATGCTCTGAAATCACATACAAAATGATACTATATCATGCAAACATCACAAGCAAAGCATGCTAGAGGCCCTAAAACTCAAAGTTAGTAAAGGCCATTTACACTATAGCTATACAAAGCAAAGTACATATGACCAAGACCACCCAAAACAGAGCTAAAGCATGCTAAATCAGTAGCAAAAATGTGCTGGAGTTGAGCTAACACAAGCTAGAATGATAGGCTAACTCATCAAGCATACTAGGCTAGTGAGCAAAATTACACTATAAGTGTAAGAAGCAAACAAGAGGTGCTCCAACTAGCCAAAAACAGAGTTATAACATGTTAAAATAAGGCTAAAAACGTGCTTGAACTAGGCTGCAAAAAGGTAGAAAAGCATGCTCAAATACAAGGCCATTTACACATGCAAACAAGATATGAGGAGGGAGGACCACCCCCTCCTATTTTGGTCCTCAAAACCAACTTTCTACCATTGAAATTCCTCTGGAATTTAGTGGTTAAAAGGCTAAGAAAAAGGGGTTTCAAAAGCTTTGAAAGAAGGCTTAAAAAGCTTTACAAGCCAAGGAGCAAAGAGGGGAACCACCCCCCTAACCAAACAAGACTCAAACCACTATTTTAGAACCTTAAAAGACAGAGTTTTTAGAGGTTAAAACCAGCTTCAAAGTAGCATACAAAGGTGGTCCAACAATGAACTAAGAAAAAGCTTAAAAGGGACAAGTCCTTACCCTTGAAGCACAACAGCAAAATAGCACAATTTCTGAGCCAAAACCAAGCTTGAGACCTCCAAACAAGCTTCAAGGGACCTCAGCTCCAAGGTGGAGGTGTTTGGCTAAGGGGTTGTATGCAAAAGTATGAAGAAAACTCACTTTCTAGCACAATATATATATATATATAGAGAGAGAGAGAGAGAGAGAATTCTAGAGGGAGAGGGAGAAAATTTTACTCTCAAAATTCTGAACCTCAAAAATGGGGGAAAGACCTCCCCTTTTATAGAAAATGCAAGCCAAAGCTTGCTTGAATCCCTCCATACACGTGTATGGAGATGAGCCTCAGTGCTCACCAGCTGGCTCAAAAGATCTGAAAATATCTGAAAAAGGAGAAAATTGGCCGTCGGCCACTTTAGGTGGCCAGCCGGCCACCTCCCCTAGCCGACCGTCCACTTTAAGTGGCCGGTAAGGGAAACAAGTGGCTGACAAGTGCCAAAAGTTGGCCAACGTAGCTGAAAAGGAGAAAAATGTCCATTGGCCACTTGTGGTGGTTGGCCGTCCACTGATAGTAGCCGGCTAACCACTAAAAATCTGCTTCTAGGCCTGACTTCAAACGGGCATATTTCCTTCGTTTGGACTCCTTTGTAGGTCATTCTTGTGCTTAAATTGAATCCCCGAAAGTAAGCTTTCCAATGGTGGCAGCCTCACATCAAAATTATATGTGTGCTAAGAGATATCTCTCTTTTAGTGAAGATTGCTCAGTTTCGGTCTAATCGGATTGATGCCTAACTTCAATCTGCCATATCTCCCTCATCTGGCCTCGGCTTTAGGATATTCTTGAGTGCAAAATGAAGCCCCGGAAGTCCTCTTTCCAACAGTGGTGGCCTCATAGCTGAAATCCAAGCGTACAAATGGATAGGCCCAATTTAGCGAGGGCTGCTCGACTCTCTATCTTAACGGTTCATGCCCATCTTTTTCCCCAACTTGGTTTCTTCCCTCTGCTCCAATTTTATTCAACCCCAAATCCCTAAGTAAGGTGTTTTGAAATATTTTTCAAATATTTCACCTCTCTTTTATTTATTTCCACTTTGTCCTTGCTCAGTTTATCGAAAAGCGCAAAATTTAACAAAATGCGAGTCTCAGAACATCGTAGAATCATTGTCAAAAATATTTTGAAAGAGAGGGTTTTAAGGTCTAAAATATTTTTGGTCAAAATAGTTTTGGTCCAAAAATGGGGTGTGAGATTTGGATTTGACACTCTCCTTGCCGAAGAAATCGAACCTTCGCACAAGATAGCCTGCACCATCAAATAAGCAATCAGTGGCGCCCAAGTCTTAAGAGCGGTCAAAAATGAGGTGTCTACAGTAGGACTCGCTGAGGTGTGCATAAGGTACAGGTCCATAAGGTTCCGATGCCAGAAGAAGGGTTCGGCCAAGCTAATATGGCCAAGCAAGCAGGCCAAGCTAATGTGGCCGAGCTGGTGGGACAAGCGGGTCAAACCACAATGGGGGCCCTAACTCGAGAAATGGCAAGGGCTTTAAGAGAGTCTATGAACTTGTTGAGGGTGGAGAATCAAGCCCAAGAGAACACCGTGGAGTCAAGGGCGAGTTTCCTTACTAGAGAGTTCTTGCGGGCCAAACCGGATAAGTTCCATGTTGGCCTCGAGCCCAAAAAAGCAGATGAGTGGCTCGAACAAACTGTTAAGACATTTGAGATGCTTCACATCGAAGATAGTGAACTAAGAGTGACTCTGGCAAGTTACTACCTTAAGGGAGATGTGGGTCAATGGTGGAAATATGCCAAGGGTAGAGTGGAGCCAACATGGGAAGCCTTTGCGGTTGCTTTCCAAGATAAGTACATACCTCCCACTGCTAGGGAGAGATTGAGGCGAGACTTTAAAGACCTCAAACAACTCGACATGCCCGTGGCCGAGTTTGAGACGGTTTTCTCTAGTTTGTCCAGATTTGCACCAGAGTTGGTGGCAACAGAGGAGCGCCGTTGCATTGAATTTGAAAAGAAATTGAAAACAAAAATTATGTTCAAGCTTGTTAGAAATATGATTCAGGAATATGACCGTCTTTTGGAGACAGCAACACACGTAAAAATTTCCACACAAGCCGAGGATGAGAGGCTTCGGAGTTCGAGGTCTAGGGGCCAAGAGTCTCAAGGAGACTATAGGCAGAACAAGAAGAGTAAGAACATCTATCCATCCCAGTCCCAACCACAGCAGTCTAGATCCATTTTTCCTTTGCCTAGTGCGGGTTCGGGAAAAAGTGTATCGAGTAGCTTCTCGTGTTTCAAATGTGGCCAACCGGGTCACAAAGCCTTCTCATGTCCACAGAAAGGAGGAGGGCAGTTAATATTACCACCACCTAACCGATCTCAAAGTCAGTCTCAGTCTCAGAATAAAGGTCAAGGGTTTAATTGTTATCAGTGTGGTCAGTCGGGGCATATGAAGAGAACTTATCCACAGTTAGAAGGCCACATCTGGCACATCAAGGTCGAGGTAGACTCAGAGCCACCAGCAAGCTCAATCAGTCCAAGCTTCACGAGTTAATCAGGGAGCCGCTTCGGCTTAGTCAGTACAACAGGCCTATGCTCCGAGAGGGAAGTAAGTTAATCAAGGGCTACAGGGGCGCGTGTATGCTATTACCGTGCCAGAGCAGTTGCCAGAATCCTCAGTTGTGAGAGATATTTTTGTTGTGTGTAATTCTTTGGCTAATGTATTGATAAACACGGGTGCGTCTCATTCATTTATATTTACTACATTTGCTTCTGCATTAAGGTTAAAGATAGCACAGTTAGTGCCTCCACTCAGAGTAGAATCACCTATTGGGGGTACAGTTGATTTAGACCGGGGTTGTCGTAATTGTGAAATAAAAGTTGCCGGACGTCGACTTCCGTTTGCTTTTGTGTTGCTAGATATGTCGAGTTTTGATGTCATTTTAGGCATGGACTGGTTGTGTTCTTATCAAGCCGTGATTGATTGTTACCGTCAGAGAGTCACGGTGTGCACTTCAGGTAGTGATCATTTCTATTTTCTGGGGAGCCGAGTTGATAGAGCCTTGTCGTCAGTTGTTGACCCTCGTAGTAGGAGCAAGCTTAGTAGCCTTGTTGCAACTCTCTTGGATAGTAAGAGTGACGGGGCTCGTGTTGGGTTACCAAGGATAGTTTGTGAATACTCGGATGTCTTTCCAGAAGATCTTACTAGTTTACCACCTCACCGGGAGATCGAGTTATCCATTGAATTAGTGCCTGGCATGGCACAGATTTCCATGTCACCGTATAGATTTGCACCCGCCGAATTGCATGAGTTGAAGATTCAACTCCAAGAACTTTTAGACAAGGGCTTCTGTCACGACCCAAACCCGCCCCTATAGGTTTGGCGACGTAACCGGCCAGTAATCCGTGGATTACCTACGGCCTCTAAACAGAACAACAAATATTAAGGGGCTGCGGAAGCAATAATGTAACATAATCAAGGTCCGAAGAGCTGTGATGACATACATGGGACAGAAAATTCAAAAACTTATTCATATACATAGCATGCTAGTCAATGTACACCAATATTTACAAATATTTACATAAGTATGCCCCAGGATTCGACATTACAAAACATGATCATCAACTAGCACGATGCACAAAATTGCCCGAACGTCAGGCTTCACACGGTACCTCCTCGGGAGGCGCAACAGGTGGCTTGACCAAGACAAAACGAAACAGAGGGCCATCAACTCTGGCCAGGGTCTTGTGCCGGCTCACCTACATATATATAATAAACTGTGAGCGAAAGCCCAGTGAATAATAAGCAGAGTAAAGGGTTTAATGAATGATGTCCATCACAGAGTTAGAAACCAGAGTTTATATTCGAAACACGATCTTAACAGAAACAGAGTCTTATGCATATTCCAGATTGTAATTCAGAAACAGATTCAAATACATGCTCATATTCATATTCAAATTTCGCATAAGGTCATATGTGGTACACCCCTTAGCTAATAGATCCATCGGCCACGGTATTATTACCCCCGAGCAAGGGCCATCGGCCACGGTATTATTACCCCCGGACAAGGGCCATTGGTCACGGTATTGTTACCCCCGGACATGGGCCATCGGTCACGGTATTGTTACCTCCAGACAAGGGCCATCGGTCACGGCATTGTTACCCCCGGACATGGGCCATCGGTCACGGTATTGTTACCCCCGGACAAGGGCCATCGGTCACGGTATTGTTACCCCCGGACAAGGGCCATCGGTCACGGTATTATTACCCCCGGACAAGGGCCATCAGTCACGGTATTGTTACCCCCGGACAAGGGCCATCGGTCACGGTATTATTACCCCCGAACAAGGGCCATCGGGACTAAGGGTGCCACAACTACTTTTCAGAACAATTGGACATTCATTCATTCATTTTCAACATATCATAGCTTTTCGTGAACCAAATCATTTCATATCATAGTATACTGAAAATACATAACATTGAACATAACTTTACAAAGTTATTACTCACGATGGCGTTAACCGATAGGTGAAGCCAAACGATCAAACCAACTACGGCACACGACCTACATAGTCACATAATGGGTACACACTTGAAATATGCATTTCTAATTGTACAAAACTCACATCCATGATTCTAAGTGTGTATCTAACCCCTTACCCTTAGTATGGAGTCTTAATCATGGCCTAGGAATGCCTAGGATGGAATGTAGATGCAAAAATGCCTTAGAAAACATTTTTTCAAAAGTTGCTGAAAACAGGGGTCTCGCTCGAGCGAGCCTTCCTTCGCTCGAGCAAGCTCCCAAAATCGAAGGGTTCACTCGAGCGAGGAGTCCTTCACTCGAGCGATCTGATGAACTGAAAAAGTACTAGTTGTTGATTTTTTCCGCGCGATGCTCGCTCAAGCGAGCTTCCAAAATCAAAGGCTTCGCTTGAGCGAGAACTCCTTCGCTCGAGCGATCTGATGAAAATGCAAAAGTACTGGATGCTGCAATTCTACGCGCGATGGTCGCTCGATTCTCGCTCGAGCGAGATTGCAAAATAAAAGGGCTCGCTCGAGCGAGGAATCCTTCGCTCGAGCGAGGAAGCAAAATCTGGAATTTCCAGATTTGTCTTCCAAGTTCGAACCAAGCATTCAACAACCCAAAACTCAACCTCTTGGGCCCAAAATCTGGAAAAACACTTTAAACACAATGTATAACAAGTTTCAAAAGCCAATTTGCACATGCAAGGGCTAAGAGTGAGTCAATTAAAGTCATTTTTCAAACCCATTTCAAGAACAATTTGAAAACATGAAATGTATGAACTTTAAACCAAACTCAAGCTTCAATTCTTGCTCTAAAGAGCTCAATAGTTGGAGGACAAAATGAAAACATGGGCTTTAATAACAATATGAGCATGCATGTACAATTTACCATGAATTCAACTTCAAAATGTACTAAAATGGCCATGCATGCATGAACTAGGCTCCAATTCAACATTCTAAACCCATTTCCAACTTCAAACTCCAATCTAACCAAGGATCATGCAAGAACAATTTGAATTCTAGCTCAAGAAAATGAAATTCCTACCTTAAGTTCTCAACTTCAAGTGTGGGAGCTCAAACTTATAACTCTCCTACCAATTCTTCTAGCAATTCTTGTTGGAATCAAACTTCCCTCACCCTCTCTCTCTCTAGCCGAAATTGATGAAGAAAAAGGGGCTGATTCTCCTGTTGTCTAGGAGCTAATCCAAGTCTTAGACAACTTGACCCACCAAAAATGGCAAAATCATAATTAACTAGGTTCATTATTAAAATGTTATTTAATCAGTTTTAAACGTTCCAAATCGAATTTTAATTGAACCTACCATAAATTCACATAAAATCTAACGAGTCCAAAACACTAATCAATTTCAGAATCGGGCGCCGATAAGGCTTCCAATTTGCAGTTTAAAGTTTAGAATACAAACAGATATTCCGACACCGAACAGATAGAAACACATAAATCATGCAACGCACATGCCAATAAATTCCAGATTTTTCCCTTAATTATTATTAAGCGTAATTAAGTCCCAATTAGCGTTAATCAGGGTCGGGGTTATTACAGCTTCATTCGCCCTAATACATCACCTTGGGGAGCGCCGGCTCTCTTTGTGAAGAAGAAGGATGGGTCATTGCAGTTGTGTATTGATTACCGCAAGTTGAATAGAGTTACAGTTAAGAACAAGTATCCTCTACTCATAGTAGATGATTTGTTTGACCAACTTAGAGGGTCTCGTTACTCCTCAAAAATAGATTTGAGGTCGGGGAACCATCAGTTGAGAGTCCGGGAGGAGGACATTCAAAAGACGGCCTTTCGTACTCGTTGTGGCCACTATGAATTCCTTGTAATTCCTTTTGGGTTGACCAATGCGCTGACTTCCTTTATGGATTTGATTAACAGAATTTTTCGGGAATACTTAGACCGTTTTGTGGTCGTCTTTGTGGACAACATCTTGATTTATTCAACCTCTGAAGAGGAACACGAGACTCACTTGTGGGTAGTGCTGGGTTTACTTGGTGAGCACCAATTGTATGTCAAATTTGAAAAATGCGAGTTTTGGTTAACAGAAGTGAAGTTTGTGGGGCATATAGTGTCTAGAGAGGGAGTGACTGTGGACTCTTCAAAGATAAATGCCGTACAAGATTGGGAACCACCCAAGAATGTTTTTGAAATCCAGAGTTTCTAGGGATTAGTGGGATATTATCGACGTTTTGTAAGGGACTTCTCTAGACTAGCTGCACCTTTGACTAGGTTGATTAGAAAGGGTATCAAATTTGTGTGGAGTGAGGCTTGTGAAAAGTCATTTCAAGAGCTTCAAACCAGATTGACTACCGCACCGGTTTTGATAATTCCGGAAAGGGGTTTGAATTACACTGTCTATTGTGATGCGTTCAAGGATGGACTTGGTTGTGTCTTGATGCAAGAGGGAAAAGTTGTGGCCTACGGTTCACAACAATTGAAAACTTATGAGAAAAGTTACCCCACCCATGATCTAGAATTAGCAGGGGTGATTTTTGCTTTAAAATTTGGAAGCATTACTTGTACGGTGAGAAGTTTGAAGTCTTCTCCGATCATAAAAGTGTAAAGTATTTATTTTCTCAAAAAGACTTGAATTTACTACAATGGAGGTGGATGGAATTTATGGAGGATTATGACTTTGAGTTACACTATCATCCAAGGAAGGCCAATGTTGTGGCTGATGCTTTGAGTCGAAAATTTGTGAGTAGTTTGGCAAGTGTGGCCATTTGGGAATGGGATATGCTAGATGTTATTGGTAAGTTTGATTTGCACTTGGGTGAGTCCAGAGAGAGTGCTACATTGTTTACTTTGAATGCTCAACCTACCTTGGTTAGTAAGGTCGTAGAGGCACAACGAGGAGACTATGATGTAGAATCAATCCGTGTTAAGATTTCCAATGGGAAGGAAGAGAAAGGTTTGAACGTTCACTTGGATCTGAGTGTACGTTACCTAGACTGTTTGTTTGTACCAAAATCTTGTAGAGATGAGGTACTTCGAGAGTTTCATCACTCACGCCTTGCGGTACACCCGGGAGGCACTAAAATGTATCATGATCTTAGTCATCAGTTTTGGTGGAGGGGTATGAAATAGGATGTTGCTTTATTTGTATCGAAGTGCCTTACTTGTCAACAAGTGAAGGCCGAACACCAAAGACCAGCAGGTTTGTTACAACCCTTACCGATAGTCAAGTGGAAATGAGAGCGTGTTACTATGAATTTTGTAGTTGGGTTTCCTAGAACACAATGAGGCAATGACACCGTTTGGTTGATTGTTGATAGGTTGACTAAGTCTACACATTTCATTCCGGTGTGTACCAGTGACTCAGTTAAACGCTTGGCATAGTTGTACATTAGAGAGATAGTTCAACTTTATGAAGTCCCTGTGACTATTGTGTCGGATAGGGATCCTCATTTTACTGCCCGGTTATGGCAAAGCCTTCAAGAAGCGTTGGGAACTAAGTTGACTCTTAACACCACTTATCACCCTCAAACTGATGGACAGTTGGAACGTACCATTCAGATTTTAGAGGACATGCCTAGAGCTGGTGTCCTTGATTTTAAGAGGCCTTGGGAAAGGCACTTATCATTGATTGAGTTTGCTTACAACAATAGTTACCAAGCTAGTATTGGGTTGGCATCATTTGAGGACTTGTATGGCTGACCTTGTAGATTATCGGTTTGTTAGGCCGAAGTGGGTGATGCACTGTTACTGGGTCCAAAAATTGTTAGAGAGACAACCAAGAAAGTTGTTCTCATTTGGAAGAGGTTAGCTACGGCCCAAAGCCGACAAAAGAGTTGCCGATAAGAAGAGACAACCTTTATCTTTTGAAGTTGGTGACCATATGTTTGTAAAAATCTCACTAAGGCGGGTTTGATGAGATTTGGTAAGAGTGGCAAATTATCTCCAAGGTTCATTGGGCCTTTTGAGATCTTAGAGCGAATTGGGGAAGTGGCATACCGGTTAGTGTAGACGTCTCTGAACGTCCCGGGAGGGAAATCCCGTTTTGTTCATTGGGCTCACTACAGTTCAGGACTCATTGTCACGGTCATGTATCTAATCTCGCAGAGTGCAATGCAAGACCGATGAATCATCAAAGAGTCCAAATCCGGCAAATCATTTTTGAAAATAGATTTTTTTGAAAGAAGTGCCAAACATGGACTGCTTTGCCAGATACAGAGTCGCCACCTAAATATTTTATTTTGGGGGAATTTAGGAAACCCTGACTCGTTGCCTAAGGCCACGTGTCTGTCATCACCAAAGTTGCCTCGGCTCGGGAACTTGGGTACGATTGGGGAAGGTCACTTCGTGAGCACCCCCGTTCGCCCGATCAAAGATCGACCTTTACTAACCATGATATCGAGTTTTGAAAACATTATGCATTCTTATTCCGGTTATTAGCCTAGATTTACTATGTGATGCGCGTAGCATACAAGTATAGACTGAATCGTCTGAGTTGGAACAAAACATTTCATGTTTGTTTTGAAAACGGTTTGCTACTCACAAGTAGGCTAAAATGTGGATTTGCCACCCTCAGGTGGGCTTAGAAAACATGGTGATTTGCCACTATCTAGTGGGCTTAAAACTCATAGTCAATGAATTGTTTCAATCCAAATAACCTAACCTTCACCCACAGGCATTCAGGCGGTTATATCACATAAGCAAGTAGCCTCATGGTAAGCATGCTATCATGGCAGCCACTCACACACATTCAATGATGCTAAAGCGTAAATACTTACCTAGTACTCTGTGCCAAAACAGAAGCTAGTTAGTAATCAAATGTATGATCCTAACTATACAGAAATGCCTAATGCAACACATGCAAAAATGCAACTACAATAGTCTCGGCTATTCTAAGATGGCATATGATAATGCTACAGCTAACACGTATTCAACTAGGAATTGACATACAATGCAGTTAGTATGATGCGCCGAGCCCGGTGCGTGCAAGACAGATGAGTGATGCAAACATGCAAGCATAAGTATGCTAATTGAAACGTGCCCTAAACTAACCATCATAAGCTGGTAAATAAAAGGGAGAAAGACGTGGGGTTGGAAGACATACATCACACACACGCACACTTATTACAATTGTGCCCTCGCTCGGAGGGTCCGAATAAATAATACAAACCGCCTAATTAACTAACTCACAAGCTAATTAATTATTACAAAACTGAATTAATAACTAGCTACAACTAATTATTACACAACTACTAACTAACAAGTAGGCAGTAAATGAATACTATTCCAGCTCTGTTTGGAGAAGAGGAAGGTATGCATGCTCGCTTCGGTTCCTCGCCTCGAAACGTCTTCCGTTTGCTCTCTAGAGGCTTTGCTGGCAAGGTGTCTTCCAGTGCTTGTTGCTGAAACTTACCAAAACACTGCTGGAGGTTTCACCAGTGGCCTGCCGGCCATAAAAGGAGAATTGCCGGCCAACAACAAGGAACTGCCTGCCAAGAATAAGGGTCTGCCGGCCATAAGTGGTGCACTGCCGGCCACTGGTGTGCTGTGACACCAAGCTGCAACAAAGGACAAAATAGAGAGAATGGAGGGTCTCCCAAGGACATGTATGCACTATGCCACCCCAAATCACCTCAAAACATCAAGGGAGAGGCCTAGTCAGATCCACGACCATCAATCACGCATCCCGATGTATGATGGCCAAAGACCCAACTTGTGCAAATCAAAATGAATGCACAAACAAAGCAAGTAAAGCCTAGAACTCTATCATGAATCATCAAGAGCTTCGGCGACCAAGAATTGAGACACGTTCCATCACTCGGAGTATGAAACGCCCCTCGTTCCTCGTGCTCAGATTAACACTTAATCCAAACAATGTGATACGTAATGATGGCAAACATGTAATATGACTTAAGTGTGCAAACATGCAACTAACCCAAGCATGCAACAAGCATATAAGCATGATGTGAGGCAACAACCTTGGACAACATGACAAAATGCAATATGAACATGCAACAACATGTAATGGGGCTAGCATGCGACAACATGCAAAGATCGAGCAAGCATACAACAATATACAAGACAGGCATGCGACAACATGCAAAGAGATGGACTTAAACTAATGTGGGCAGCTCTCAACTAGGCCCAAATCAGTGGCCAAAAGTGATGGATTAAACCATCAAAACACACTCAAGCATGCAAAATGCAAAAGGCTCACCAAAGAGGCCTAAGAGGGCAACTCTCGAGAGTGCTTAAGGAGTGACAAATGTGCAAGTGTAACAACACTAGATGCACTGAAATGAGATGATAAACGATGCCAAATCATTTAAACAACACAAAGATAGCATGCATGAGCTAACAAAACACAAAGCTTGCAAAGCTAATTACGCTATAGCTATACAAAGCATGAAGGATATGGCAAGGGGAACCCAAAACAGTCATAGTACATGTTAATATGAGACTAAAACATGCATGGAAGTATGCCAAAACAAGCTAGCATACAATGCTAAAACATGGGACATGCAAGGTTACAAAAGAGGCAATGCACTACACCTATTGAAACCAATCATGGCATGACTTTGACAACATAAAACAGAGTCACATTATGGTATAACAAGACCAAAAATGCACTAAGGTGATGAGCCAAAGACTTGTGCTTTATGGCATGCACAAAGGTCCATTCTTGAGGCATAAAGCACAAGCTCTATAAAGCATTCAAGGCATGTCAAATGCAAGTGTATGACAACATTTCATGGACTGAAATGGCACATGGAATGAGGGCAAAGCATGCAAACATCACATATATAGCATGGTAGGGGCTTCAAAACCCATGACTAGCCTAAGCATTTACACTATAGCTATACAAAGCATGAATGATATGGCCATGGCAGCCTAAAACAGTCCAAGGACAGCCCAAAATAAGCATAAAATCATGTTAGAGTAGAGCCAAAATATGCTAGGATGATGAGTCAAAACATCATGCACAAAGGGCTAGTAAACAAGATTTGTTCTACACCTATATGGAGTATGCAAAAGATGATCAAACAAACTATGGATAGGGTCATGACATGCCAAATGATGACCAAATACATGCTGAAATGTAAACCAAACAAGCTAACATGACATGGCAAAGCATGGAGCGTATGAAGCTAGTTTAGGGGATTTACACTACAAGTGTATCATGCAAGTATGAAGTGACAAAACCAACCCAAAATAGATTTATGGAATGGTAAAACATTACCAAAAACCCACTGAAATTGACTCAACACAAGCTAAGCACACATGCTACTTTGATGAGCTATGAATGGAGTTACACCACACATACTAGATGCATGCAAAATATGACAAAACCAACCATGGACAGGGCCAAGGCAGGTCCTAAAAGTCACAAAAATAGGCCTGAACCAAGCCTCAAAAATGCATAGAGGGATGGTCCTTTGGAAGGCCAAAAATACAAGCAAAGAGGAACTAAAAGAGAGGGGGCCACCCCCTTTGATTGAGGACCTCAAAACCACACCTTTACCACTGAAAATCCACTGGATTTCAGTGGTAAAGAGGCCAAACTAAGGCTAGCTCAAAGGCCTCAAGGAATGGCTTGAAACAAAGCCAAACAAAGCATGCAAGGGGGTTATACACCCCTAGCAGCAAAAAGACCTTGAACAAACTTCAAAATCACTTAAATACAAGACTTTTTCAGTTATAAGAAAATCCCAAATAAATATGCAAGGAGGGCTAAAGTGAGGTACAAAAAAGTGAAAAAATGGGAAAAATACTCACCCTTGAAGACCCTCTTCGAAACCTGCAACTTTAGGGGGTGGAAATCAGTTTTCAGACCTCAAGAAGACCTCCTAAGAAGCTTGGTCCAATGGTGGTGGTGTAGCTCTATGTGTTGTAGTGCAAAAATGCAAGGAAATCCAACTTCTAAGCACAAAATATGAGCAATATAGAGATAAAGAGAGCTTTTTTCTTCAAAAATAGCTGAACCCCCTCTAAAGAGAGAGGCACTCTCCTTATATAGAGGAATGCAAAGCTAAAGCTTCTTCAAGAAGCTTTACAAGGGTTCCATCCCTTCATACACGTGTATGGAGGGCAGCAAACAAAAAACCAGCTGGCTCAAAAGATCTAGAGGAAAACCAGCTGAGATAGGGGAGGTGCCGGCCATAATCAATGGCCAGCAGTGGCTCACCACTGGCCGGCAAGGCATCACCAAAGGTCGGCAAGAACAAAGACATGGCCGGCAGTGCCATGCCATGGCCGGCAGTGCACCAAAAGGTCCACTAAGAAAGGACCTAGCCAAGGTCCAAAAAAGGGACAGAAAGGATACAAGGTCCGGGAAGCTCGAACCGGTGACGTTCCGCCGCGATTGTTGAGTACTCAGCGAGCAATCGAACTAGTTGTTGGGTGTACCTACAAGCAGAACCAAGTCTTGAGGACGGTCAAAAATGGGGTGTCTACAGTTAGCTTTACCGCCATAATTTTCGGGAGTTCACAACTTGTTTAATGTAGCTATGCTTAGGAAGTATGAACCCAACCCCTCTCATGTACTTGATTGGGTTGACTTGAAGGTAGATGAGGATGCCTCTTACGAAGAACGACCAGTTCAAATATTAGATACCCGGGAGCAATTGCTACGGGGCAAACCTATATGTTGGTAAAGGTGTTGTGGACACACCATGGGGTTGAAGAAGCGATGTAGGAATGGGAGGCGAAAGTCCGCTCTAAGTATTCGGATTTGTTTGAAAATACTTAAGTTGTTTTTCCTTATAATATTCCCTAGTGTTTAAGCGAAATATGTTAAAATTGTTGACCACATGTTATTATGTATGTTGTTATGTTAAGCATGAAGTAGTTATGGATTTTCATTTCTTTGCTTCATGTTTAGGTTGATGTGGACGGTTGTTGTTAATGAGATAACCATGGTGGAAATGGCAAAAAGAAAAAAAATTGGTTGAAAGTTAATATTGTGATTTTAAAATGAAATAGCATGTTTTTGATCGCTAGAAACCCCCTTTGTTTGGGTAGTTTGATTTCAAATTTTGGGGACAAAATTCTTTAAGGGGGGGAGATTGTCGCGATCCCGATTTTGACCGGTCAACTTACGGGGGTCGAGCCGAAAGCAAAAATACAAAATGCGTTCGAAATTGCTTACGGAAAAGTGTATTTCACGCTCGAGCTGACCATGTTATATCAGTCCATAAGGGGAGATTTCAGATCACCTTTTCAGATTTCTCTCTCTCTAAAAGTCTCCAAAATTTCAAGATCTAGAGCTTCTCTCTCTACAAGTCATCTTCTCTCTTTGATTCCTCCAAATCCGTTGGGAGTTAGACTGAAGTTCTTCATCAAAGTTGTGTAACTTCTCGAGAGCTTCGTTGTGTGCGGTGAAGATCGAGTTTCGACATCGTAAATTTTGGGGTTTCATCTCATTTCTTCTTCAAAACTTGATGTAGGGATTTTCTTTGAGTTATATATATATATATTTTTTGCAAGATCTAGATGATTTTCGAAATCATCCTTTGATAGCCTTTGAAAATTGATTGTTGATTCAAGAAGTTGAGTGATTTTGAAAGTGGGTTTGTCTCTTGTTCTTTTAAAATGATCTTATGTGTTTTGATCTTCGTTGATTGAAGAAAAAATGATTTTGAAAAGTTTTCTTTCAAAAGATTTGAGTTGTATAGTTTTGGTGAGAAAACCTAGAATTTGGGAATTTTTTTAGAAATTGAAAATCAATGAATAATATTGTTATATTTATTTTGTGTGTCAAAATAAATGAATGTTTGGAAATTTTCTTATTTATATTTATATAAATGATGAATTTCAGGGAATATAAGAATTATTGTTCATTTTGGAAATTATTGTTCAAAACGTTGAAATAGTCTTGAAATGACTAATTGTTGAGCATACTTGAGAAGAAGGAATTGTGTTATTCCTTGGATGATGAATTAGAATAACAGTATTTATATTCGTCTTGTGTTATTGGCATATCAATTCATTTGATTACATTAAATTTTGAAAGTTGATTTGAAAACTTACATTGAGAAAAGAATGTTGAGAAACAAGTTTTCATGGAATGGTTTTAGGGTAAACACGTTGGTAAATCTTGATAGGTGGCGTAGATGATATTGAATAAGTTGGCCTGAGAGTCCAAGGTAAAAGACCGAAAACCCGCACGGATAGGTGTCGAGCATTCCGATTAATACCGATAAAAATGACAAATTAGTAGTACTTGTATAGTCTACTTGCAGACACCGACCTAGGAATTATCAGAGTCGTATTTACCGCTCTTGAAATGAATTGTTAAGTTTTGAAGAATTGAAATTGCATGACATCATTGAGCATGATGGTTTTCAAAGATGAAGATGTGATTTTCTTTTAAAAGGGCATAGCATGGCATGTACATTTCATCTCTTGAGACTTGTATAAAATGTATATACTTTGTTAAGAATTTCCTACTGGGCTTTATGCCCACCCTATGGGATTTTTGTTCAGGAAAAGATGTGGTGATGCCGCCTAACTAAAGGCGAGAAAATGTGTGTTGAGAGTACGAGACTCTCATTTTGCTGTGACTCTGTATGTAAGCCAAGGGTTGTATATGTGTGGGTTTGAATAACCGTTTTGTGTAACCAAACTCAAGTCTTGGAAACTTGTAAACCCTTGGGGATATTTATTTGTTTATTTACTTGTTGTTGGATTAATGTATTGTTGCATGATGAATTATTGTATCATATAATGTAAGTTTGGAGATTTATATTCGGTTTTCCTTGAAAGAACCATGGTTATCGTATAATCATTTGGGTATAAAAATTGGGGCATTACATCTACTTTGGTAATCGTAAGTATAGTAATAAATATAATATGATATGTTTGATAAACAAAATATATAGTTATTATATTTAACACCCTCCCCCTCCCTCCTCAAACTCAAATAAGGATACCAACTAGAGTTTGGAGAGAGAAACTAAAATGTGAAATAAAGCTAAAAATAAATTAAAACATGGATAGTTCCGAGGCAAATAGATTGCAAAGTTCGGATGGGAGCGTAGGGGCGCTTGAGATAGATCTGAGGCCGAAGCTAATGCGGGAAATAGTTTATAGTCGTGTCGAACCGTTGTTGAAGAAGAACGGATGTTGAACCAGCAAATGTGACACACACATAACTTATGACATGGTGATGAACAATGATGGCAATAGATGAAGGAGTGCACCAATGGGCAGCTTGGAAGGGAACCATGTGCACTAGGAGGCAGCTTAAAAGGAATCATATATTCCATGAGACGGCTTAGAAGGGAACCATGTGTGTCAGAATGCAGTTTAGAAAGGAACAAAATGCGCCAAAGAGCAGCTTAGGGAGTGGGCCAAGGAGCGACTTAAATGGTGCGCCAAGCTGTGCAGCATAGATGGTGTGCCAAAAGGGCGACTTTGTTAGTGCACCAAGAGGCGACTTAAGTGGTGTGCCAAGGGGACAGCTTTGGTGGTGCCAAGGAGGCGACTTGGGTGGCTCACATGGTGTATAACCATACTCATCATGACATAGGTATAATATCCCCTTCAAACTCAAATAAGTTTGAAAATAAAAACTTATTTGAGGTTGAAGTAGAGGGAGATACAGAGTGGATCGGAAAAGAGAATTTTTTTTTCTTCGTGTCATATAATTTTTTTTTTTTTTTTTTGAAAGAAAGAAAAAAAATTCAAATGGGTTGGTGGAAGCAAGGCCATGTGATGATGGGAATAAAAAAAATAAAAATATATATATAAAGAAGAAAATGGAGGATAAAACATATGTATATGTAGTATAATATTAAGATGGCAATGGGTTTGTAGGTAGTGGTGTGAGACGGCGGTAATGGTTAGAGTTGGAAGATGGAGTTGAACTTCGACTGGTGATAGAGGAATATAGAGAAATCAGCAGACAAATAAGGAGATCACCATGAAACAATACTGAAAGAAAAATATGGCTGTGGATTGAGTTGAGGTTTGATGGGTGGCCAAAGCAAGACTGCCACCCGCTAGTGAAGCGAAATTACTAAATACTTAATCTAACTCTGATACTATGTTAAGATATCTATGAGAGAGAGAGAGAGAGAGAGAGTGAATATTCTATTGAGTGTTTTAACAATATATACAAGACACAATTATATATAGTAGGAGAGAAATTTAAGTATGGTAATCTTAAGTATAGTAATTAATATAATATAATATGTATGATAAATAGAATATATAATTACTATATTTAACAAAGTGTGTCGTTTACTTTACATATGACTTGATTCTATTTAAATCCCAAATATAATCTTAACAAAAGATATGAAATGTAACAAGATAGTTCTTTGAAATGGTTACTTGTTGAATTTCAAAATTCAAGAGACAAAATGCAAATGAATCATAATTTAAGAGAATTTATTGTAATTTACTTAAATAATTCTTCACAAAACATAACCTTTCTTTTATTAGGAGTTGTTTGGGACTTGACTTTTAAATTAATATATATATATATATATCAAACCATTAAAAACAATAAAAAAAAAAAATCACTAAATTATAAATATACTTTCTGAGTTAAATTATGAACTATCCTATATTATTTTAGAAATTACATTTCACCCATTTGAGTTTTTTATTGCATAACAAATAATATATTTTATTAATAAATTATCAATTCAATTAATAATTTTTAATCATATCAAAAATATTTTTAATTAATAATTTAAATAATTTTATTATATATGACATAGGTGAGCCCATAAAGGCTATTGGCTCCCCCACTTAGAGCCCAATACACGATCCAAACATTAATGCCCAACATTATTGAAACCCAATATAGCACCAAGAACCAATGGCATCTAGACACTTGTCAAGAGGAGAACCGGCCACATAAGCAGACAAAGATCTTGCAAAGTTATTGCATCACACATCAACCATTAATGAGGTCCCTTGTAGCATTTAATGCGATAACCCCCTCACGATGGGACAAAAACGACCTCACTTTGAACAATACAAGCTAGAGCATAGACTTTTGGCGAACATGACAGGAGGAAATGATAAAAAAAGGATATAAGAAGGTTTCTAAGAAAAAAGAAATGTTAAGTTCTTGATCACAATCCTATCATTACTTTCCACTGATCTCTCTCTTCTAATTTGTTCGTCGGAGGGTTTGCTGGGGGACTCCCGTTCCCCGTTGGACTTTTGTGTAGGTATCTCGGCAAGCCTAGTGACCAGGACAACGGTGTTAGGGGCTTGGATCAGTCCGACCCGTCCATTAGGGAGAAGCAGCTTCATCAATATAGAAGAGTATTTAAAAATTTTATTTTTTCTGCTAATTTTATTAAATAAAATATTCTAATAAAATTGTATTTTTATAATTTCTATAATTATAGAAAATAATTTATACTTTAAGAAAATTTCTAAGAAAGTATTTGTAATTTCTCCAAAAACAAATCAAACAAAAATACCAAAGGCCTCAAAAAAAATTACTAAATATCTTATATAGGTGTGAGATCCACATGAAATTCACATTGTCTAAATCTTACATCTATACAAAACATTTGATAAAAATTTTAATAAAAATTTTACATCTCTAACATTACTTAAAATCAAAACCCTACCAACCTTTGGCTAAATAATGAGTTGTTATATTTAGGGAGGGTTTGGAATGATCTAAATAAGTGTACTTTTTAACTTTTTGTGAAATATAAGTTGGGTATGGGTTGGATTTGAAGTGATGTGATAGTGAAGTGATGTGACTTAAATAAGATAATAATTTTTTAACTTTTTAAATTTTTTAGAGTATCCCAAACAAAGTCTTAAGGGTTGTTTGGGTTGTCCTAAATAAGTGCACTTTTTGTCTTTTTGAACTAAAAAATTGAAGGAAAAAATATAGATGTTTGGATTAATTTTTTAACTTTTTATGAAAAAATGTGTATTAAAAAATTATATAAATTAATGTGTAAGAAAAAATTAGAATTGAAAGTTAATACAACCGTAATTATTGACTAACTTTTTAATTTTTTTTTTGACTCTTTATAGACTTGTCAAATTTAACCTTAATCTAATCGGATTTTGTTATTGCCTATCACGTGCAAGCGAAAAGTAGTTCAATGACGGCTACGAACAGTGCCTCTCTTCTTAGAACACTTGACTTTAAAATATTTAGACTGTTTTTGAAGCATTGCAGCCATCAATATATACTTTGACCCCGAAAGAGCGGCTTGAACTCCACCAAACATTTTTCTTTGTCAAAAGATAGTGGAAATGAAAAGTCAGTTCAGAAATAAATACATAAATAAGCAAATAATAGTTTATGAGAGTTTTGAGTTTTTTTTTTAATTTTTAAATTTAAAGTTTTTTAAAAAAATTGAGAGATCTATGCGACTTATATACCACTAGTCTCTTGTTTTGATAATCTAAATTATTCATTTTATAAGTCTCTTTATTTATATTATTTATTAAAAAAAATTAGATTGATTTGGTAATTGTAACCACTTTATTTTATAGTATTTGTTTTTTAAAAATAGATAAGTATTTTATTGAAAATAGACTTAGTTTTGTCATGAATGATATATATATATATACATAAGGGCCTACAAAATGAACGGTTCGAATTATTAAAATAAAATTGTAGCAAAATGTTAAAAATCTAAATAAATTATCAAATATTCTACATAATATTAACATGAGTTTGAATCTCATACTATATGAATCCCATACTCATATAAATATTGTATAAAATATTTATTAGACCATAAGCTTACTCCTGGCGCTACAAGTCTCTTAACTCTCTAATTTAGATTTGAATGCCAACTCAACTCACATCAAGTCACTAAGTGGGAGGAAAATTCTTTTATTTATTTTTTAGGGCATTGGGCCAAAAGTCCAAAATTGACTTTTTCTTTGTTCATAAGGACAAGTTTCATCAAAATGACCAAATTGTCCCTCAAATATATATATATATATATGCCTCATTCTAGAACCAAACCCTAACCCTTATAATGATAATGATGACCACGACGATGATGATGAAACAGATATAGAACAAATTTTGACCATATAAGTGAGATTTGGTTCAAATTTTGAATAGATATAAGACAAAGTTGTTCAAAATTTGAGCAGATAATAATAGTTTGTAAATTTTTATGTAATATTTGAGTGTTGGTGGTGGGTAATTCCAACAGATAAAAAAATTAGTTTGTAAATTTTAAACAGATAGGAAAAATGAGCTTCCAACTTGGAGTAATAGATAAGAAATCGTAATTTTAATAGATCAGAAAATTTGAACATATAGATATAATTTAGGAAAAAATTAAACAAATAGATAGAATTAAGGAAAAAAATTGAACAGATAAACATAATTTAAGGAAAAAATTGAACAGATAGAAGAAAAAATTGAACAAATAGATATAAATTTGAACAAATAGACAAAATATTTGAACAAATAGACAAAAAAGAATTGAATAAATAGATATAAATTTGAACAGATAATCAACAAAAAGTCAAATAGATAAGAAAAAGTCAAAGGATAAAATTGGAAACAAAATCTTTTTTAGGACTTCTCATCAAATTATTTCATAAAATATAAACCTCGCACTAATAAAAAAAAAATATTCGCTGAATCTAATGCTAAATTTTCTCTATTTTTTTTTGTAGTAATTTGTTTGTTTTTAATTTATTATTGTTGACAATTTTGGTTTAACAAGAAGTTGTTTGGTTGGTTTTAGGAGTTTTTGAACCTGCGTTTTATGTTGATTAGTGAAGAAAACATATATTATTGTTCTTTCTTACCTAACCAACTTGAAAAGCTAACCAATAGCCCAATGATCCATGGTTTGGCATGTTTCCTTACGGAACATGATTAATTAATGACGATGACAGGAATTCTATAAAATTACTTCGTTATTGAGCAATAATTAATAGGGAGAAATATTAGGGACACCAAACCAATCATAAAATCAATTAATATAACAGAGTTTAGCATTAGTTGATTATTTGATGGTTTGTATTTTTAGATTTATTAGAATTATTGTGTGACATTTTTACCAAACACCATAACTTTCTGTCTTAGTATATATTTTTTTTAAAAAAAATTAATTTAAATAACCTATAAATAAATCATTTATAGGAGCCAAACAAATTGACAATAACAATCATTCACACCCAAAATGAATTTATTCATACATGACAAAATGTGTCAATAATATTGGGTCATTGGTTTAAAATTATCGATTCATATTTAAAAAGTGTATTAATTCCACCAAAATTTTTAGATGAGTAGATTACAGACACATAGTTTTGTTTTATTACATTTTTTATTGCTTACTCATATCATGTGATGACTGTGAAGTCTACTTTTATTAAGTTGTAAAAATATTATTAAAAAAAAAAATATTTATACATATGTTTTAATTTATAAACTTCTATTCTATTAAGTCATAATTAAGATTTTTTGAATCTTCAAGTCCCGTTAAATTTTTAATAGTCAAAATTACACTTTAAACAATGATTGTTCATCATTTATGATTATCTATAAATGAATATGATGATTTGACATTTATTTTAAGAATAAATCCTGGGAGCTCGAGGGGCTTCCCCCGAAACTCCCCCGAATTGCCATTTTTGGCAAAAAAAAAAAAAAAAATGCAAGGCAAGTTAAAAATAATAAAAAAAAAAAACAGTTTACTGAAAATGGAAATTAGGGGGATTAGGGGGAGTGAAATTCGAGCTACCAATCAAAGTTGTTATTTTAATTTTCAAAACTTTAAAATATCAACTTTCAAATTTAAAAAAAAAAAATATGTGCAATAAAAAAAAACTAATGTTTTTTTTATTAAAAAAATTTGAAAAAACTAAATTATTTTATGCAAAACTGAAAATTTTATATCTATGAAGGAGTATGATGATGGAACATTGACATGCAAAACTGAAAAAAAAAATGAAAAAATTAATAAGTTCTCAATTTTAAAATTAGAAAAAAATGATAATATTCTCAATTTTATTGGATAGTTGAATCAAACCAATAAGTAGAAAGACAAAAATGCTTAATCTCATACTCTCTTTTTTTTTCTATCAACTAGTGAAACAATTATCTGGAATATTATTATAAAAAATTGATAATGTTTTTAGTTTTAAAATTAAGAAAAATTAATAATATTCTCAATTTACTAAATACGACTTATTTGTTCAATTTTTTTTAAATAGGACTTGAATTAGCATAACATTTGTAAATATGACTTTTAATTAATTTATTCAAAAAAAAAATGACAATACCAAAACTCTTTACAAATTTTATAATTTTAAATCAATCAAAATGTGTATTTTCTTCACACATAAATTAAGGGTTGTTTGTGAATAATTTAAATAAGTATATTTATTTAAGGAAAATGAGTGAAAGCGCCTTTTTGGAAGACCTCCACAACTCCTAAAATGCTTACATCATGAGTGATATGGATCACTTTAAGAGTTATAAGGGCTTTTCAAAAACAGAAAATTAGTCTAGGGTCTCTCTCTCATTTTTCGTAATGGAAGAGATCCACAAAATTGTTTTTTGATGTCTAAGGTCCCTAAACATATATCAGAGAAATTTGACTCTTTGTCTCTCATTCTCTATTGCAGCACTTCCACTCTCTCTCTTTCCGAAACCCTAGCTTCTTCCATCGGCCTCATCATTTCTGCCGCAATGCTAGCGACGCCCTTCAACAACTCCTTCTCAAAACCTTAATTTTCAAATCATCGTCTTCTCTCGCAGAAGCCATTAACCTACGAGCTGTGGTCTTGACGAAGCTGTAATCCGGTAACCGAGGGCGTTCGGTACGGGAGGAGTCACACCAGTTGAGAATCGTCGATTTGAGATTCAAATTGGGGATGACAGTGAAGAAATTGGGGTTAGAGCCGTCGGGAAGTAATGGGTCTTCTGAGGCTGCCATGAAGAGCTCAGTTTCACAGCTTTCTACATCTATAACTGGATTAGTTAAGCTTGTCCAGGGTGAGTACACTGCTAAATCTGCTTCCTCATCTCTAATGCCAATGAAATCAGCGGCATCACCTACTTCTGGCAAAGATGGTCAACACAGAATAGCAGTCGGAAGCACCTCTAATCTCCCTTCAACTACTGCAAGGGAGAGGAGCAGCAGTTCAAGTCAGTCTCACAACAACAGTCAATCTTGTTCAAGTGACCATGCTAAAAATACAGTTTTCTCAGGAAAAAAAGATGCCAGGAGTTCTACTGCAGGGTCAAAGAGTGTGAATAAGATTTCTAGTGAAATCTTAATTCACGGTTGTTACTCTGTTCTTTTCAAACTTATCATTTGTGAATACATTTTCTTTTTATGCTTGAAGAATTATTCAACTCAGGTTAAATCATAATTTCTTTTTATGACAGTGTTGATAGTGTCAAATTTCTCTGGATTTTGGTACTTTTCTTTGGATTACCCTTGAATTTTCTCTAAATTTGGCAAATTTCTCTAGATCGAATTTTATCTAAATTTGACAATTTTCTCTAGATTACCCTTGATTTTTCTCTAGATTACTCTTGAATTTTCTCTGGATTTAGCAATTTTCTTTAGATTACCTTTGAATTTTCTCTAGATGTGGATTCTTAAATTTTCTCTAGGTTAAAGAGAATTTCTTTGGAAATGTTTCTTTAGGAATTTCATTAATTTTGAGAGAATTTCTCTGGCTTAAAATGATCCAGAGAAATTCTTCATTCATTTTCTCTGGAAAAAATTTCTATCCAGAGAAATTTAAATTTTTTCTAGGTTGAACCCAGAGAAATTCATAGCATTAAGTTTAAAGAAAATCTATCACAAACTCATAAAAGAACTATTAAACATGGGAATTGTTTATATATATTATGTATATTTTCATAGATTTCACACTCATATATACCTGTACCCATGTGTGTATGTTTAATTTCATTCCTTCAATGGTTGTGCTTCTTAGTCTGCAAATCTCACTGATATTATTGCTTCTTTTTTTTTTTTTTTGGTAATCAGCTCGATGCTGTATGCACTTTATGTCCTTCATCAACCACTCCTTCACCGTCTCTTCCCCCAACGAGTGCAACCTCTTCTTTTCTAACTTTCTCTTGATTTCCAGCAAGAGCAAAGGTTGCTTGAAGAAAGGGTTGCTACATTGTCTGGAGAAATTTTTAAAATTTCTTTGAAAAGTCTAGAGAAATTTTTTTCAAAATTTCTCTTGACCAATTTTCTCTGTGACTTGAATTTTTTATAGACTAATTTTTTCTGGACCAATTTTCTCTGGATCAACTTGAGGGAGCTTAAATATTATGAAAATATTAAATATTCTTTATACTATAAAATCTTAATACGAGAGATCTTAAAAAAAAAAAAAAAATCCCTTTCAGAAAAGAACTCTCTATTATTATTTATTTAAATTATATTATTTTTTTAATAAAAAATTAAAAAATATATTAAATAAACAAACGTAAACAACTTGTTGCCACCATATCACATCACCGAATTAATTCATTGGGAAACAAAAGCTTAGTCGCAGGGAACATTAATTGTCTTATCATCGTCTGACTAACAACACGACAAAAGCAGTCAAATATTGAATTATACAACGGTGACATGACAGCCAAAAAATGTCCAAAGTCCAAAAAAGTCCAAAACCAATTTGTATAAGCCTCCGTTTGGGAAGTGGGTTGGCTTTTTAGCTTTTTGATTTTTTTGGCTATTTTAGCTTGGGCTTAAAAGTTTGGTTTGGGAAGGGCTTTTTGGTTTTTTGACTTTTTTGACTTTTTTTATGAGAGATGAGTGTAATGATTATGGATTAGATGTGATGTTTTGTTTTTTGTGACTAAAAAAATCTATTTTATCTTTTGTGACTAAAATAGCCAAAAAAAATCCAAAAAAATTCTTGCAACGGAGGCTAAATCACATTCTTGTCCAGACAGACAATCCAAGGCATTCACATATATCGTTGTTCTGTGGAAACACTATAGCACACACATTCTTTAAAAGGTGTGCATTATATATATTTTATAATTTAAAAAAATAATATAATTTTATTTTTTAAGTCAAAATTTAAAAAAAAATTTATAATTAAATACAATATGAATTATAATTAAATTAATATTATAATTAAAAAAACTTAATTATAATTAAAAAAATAAAATAATAAAATTAAGAACGTATAAAACATATTATTTATTAAATATGTATGTATTAAATTTCTCATATTTTAATAGTAGGTGGATTGGCTCGTACTCACAATTTTCTCATATTTTAATAGTAAGTTTGGATTGGTTAATTTGAATTATTAGTTTGTTAGATATTTTGTGTATTTTATTTATATAAAAATTAAATCAATTTAATAATAATAATTTATTTAATTTATTACATTAATTATTAAAAAATTGAATGATTTATTTTTAAAAATATAATTTATTGTTCATTTTTTTTAGTGACAAACATGATAAATTAAATATATTACAATTATCATTTTAGTCTAACTTTTTGTATAAATAAAATATATTTTGTTTCGAATGATCTAAATAAATGTATTTTTTGACTTTTTATAAAATATGAGTTAAGTATGAATTGAATTTAAAATAATATAATAGAGAAGTGATATAATTTAAATAAAATGATATGATTTAAATAAAATAATAAATTTTTTGACTTTTTAATTTTTTTAAATAATGACAAATAAAAGCTAAAATGATCAAAATAAGAAGATAGGAAACGCTATCAACCCAAAGGACACCCTCCAAGTGACTGAAAGAACGCTCTCCAATCAAGACGATATTTTTGTGATTTTCAAAGCATTTCAAAATTCAAACATCACCATACTTCCATTCCATATATGGTGCAGTTTTGGCAACTTGACCAAAATGCAGTTTTTTTTTGGCCAACTCAAAAACGCCACACACACTCAAGACGTTGAAATTTTATTTGGGAAAGATTCAAAACGCAGCTTTTAAATTTATCAAAGTATTCTTTAAAACATTTTAATTAATTAATTCAAAAATAAAAAAGTAAGGATATTTTGATCATTTTAAAGTGATGTGACACTTTAAAAAAATATTAAATCAAAAATTAAAAAAGTCATCTTTTTATCAACTTTTCAAATCACTTTCAAAAAAGCCAAAAAACTTGATAAAAAGTCAAAAATCAACTTTTTACCAACTTTCCAAAACACTCTATGGTTACTATTTTATTACCACTACCACTGTTACTGCCATCTCTAACAGCTACTTCTATTTTGTTACATTATTTACATCTCTCTGATTTGTTTGACTTTGGCCTCATTTAGGAAGTGATTATTTTAAAAAAAAATTAGTTTTTTAATTATTTTAATAAATTATTTTAATTTTTGTGTTTGAAAGAATGAGATAGATTTTTATTTAAATGAATGTATTAAAAAATGTATTAAAATGATGTTTACAATAAAAATGATAATTTTATTCCTATTCTCACATTTTTCAAAGTAAATCAATAGAAGTAATTCTACTACCTGTCACTGTGACAGCCTATCACTGTTACAGTGACAGCCGCTGCCGGCCTAACTTGTTTTTGAAAACCTCTTGATTCGGAGGCTTTTAGGCTATTTTTGTTTTGGAGGCTATATTAGCCTAAACCACCTCTTCCCAAACAGCGCCTTTGTTTGTTTACTATTTTTCAGATCATCTCTGGACTCATCTCGCACTTGTTGAATTCACAAATAAGAATGAAGAGGAGGCTGACAATTCTTCACTTGGCTCTTACATGAATTCTCATATACATATATATGCAAATATGTATCTATATTATCTAAAAAATTTACTTCCCAGGAACGCTGCTGTGCTTTTGATTATTGGACTAATTTGCTTCTGGTCGTTGAGATTTTCTGAGTCAAAGTTGCCACAAAATGAAGGTAAGAAGATTTCCTCATTTTATATTGATGGTTATTTCTGTTTGGGTGCCAAGAAAATGCAGGAAAAAGCAATCAAACTATAAAAATTTTGAGTGTTGGTGTTTCATTATATGGGTTCAGTTAAAACGAGCATGCCTTGGCTTTTTGGGTTAGTTTAGTTTGAGTTTGGGGGAAATCAAAGAAATAGCAAACAAAAGATTTAGAATTTTTTTTTTTGTTGTGTCTGATTTTCTCGAAGCAAATGGAAGACCTCTAGGTTGAGTTTAGGCCTTTTTTTAAACCAATTACAGAGATAGTGGGTTGCTGTGATTGGGAATTAAGGACCTGTGATGTCAGAAACAAGAAGGTTCATTCTGTCTATGAAATCACTACTAAACTTGCTTATTAAATTGATTTTCTTGAACATGCTAACATGCTTCACAGCATGTTGACTGGTTTGGAACCTCTGACTCCTAACTGCTCATAGATTTTTCGATGGGTTTTATCATTGGTTCACCAGAAAAATTTGCTGTGATTCATCTTTTGTTGAAATTTTAACTTAAATGATGCACCACTAGAAAAATGCAAATAAGAAGTAATATTGACCCCTTTTTTGATTGATTCTTATTAAGGATCTGTTGCTGCACTTGAATCTTGAATTGAGCATAATTCTCATTTTACATGAATGGTAATGAATTGCAAATTACACTGTGAAAGGTGCATACCATATGCTCTTTTGAAACTGCACCACAATGATTCGTAACAAACGACAACGGTTCAAAACTTTTATCACTACAATAGTTTGTAACATTTTAATATTCGTAACATAACCACATTTGGAATTACAAATAATTAATTATTTAAAAAAAAATACACGTGTGAGTGGGATGTATACGAGTATAACTAGATTATATAAACTCCATGAATCTTTTACATAATATAGAAGGATGTTGTGGAAGTTAGATGAGTATACGAGATGAGAAAAAGGTTATTTTAGGCAATTCATGTTAGATGGCTTGATATACATTTCTGGACCCATCTCCCAACAATTAAGATTTTGGGACAATTGGTGATCTAATATGGTATTAGAGCTATAGTTGTTGGAGGTCTTGAGCTCTAGTTTCTCTGTTTGCATTCTACTTCTCTGTTTGGTTGTATGTTGTCTCTTTACGTGCAAGACAAATAGCACATAAGGGAAAGACTGATTTGGTTCAAGCTAAGACAAGAGAACGGATAAAAAAAAATAGAGACATAGTCCATAATTTGATAGAAGACAGAATCCAAACAGAGCATACAAAATATTGTTTGGATGTCCATCACCTACTTCCTAGTATTCAGATAAGGATCCATTTAACTTTGATGACTTCATTGATAGTGCAAAACTAATTCACATATAATTGGTCATTAACTTCCTTACATATTTTTAATTATTTCGTGAAATTTCCTAGTGTCTCACACTGCATCTATTATGTTTTTTTACCAAAACTTCATAACAATACTGAAGGTTTTTGTTTGCTTAGGATTGATAAAGTGTGATGATATGAAGATCAGTGAAAATCACCTCTAATTTCTTGTGATTCTAATTAGCAGAGTCTGCAATTAAAATGGATTGCCTTTTCAACTTATCATCTACTTTCAGAGTAAATTTTTTATATTGTCTGTTTTTGACAAATTTATTTTAGTAATATTGGCTCAATTTTTTTGGTTATTTTTTTTGCACATGATGTTTAGTGGATGCTCTCCAGCAAATTGCCATTACAATGGGTGCAAAATATTGGGAGTTCAATGGTGATTCGTGCCAAGTTGAAAGGGTCGGGGTAACACCACAGGCACCAAGTGGATCTGAGAGCACTGTTTCTTGCCCATGCAACTTCACGAATGACATCTATTGTCATGTCACAACGATGTATAATTTCTTTGTCTTATTACTAAAGATGTTTCTCTAAGTCTTCCACACAATTATGTTTGGTGTGATTCTATTTTTATTTTTATTTTTTTAGTAGGTAAAGTTTATTAACCAAAAAGAAACCGCCTTGAAGGGGGTGGACCCTGTACTCTCAAAACTAAAAAGGTATACATCAAACTCTGATAGAATTCCAAAGATCGATGTTATTACATTTGAAATTGACAACATAAAAATTTTGAGGAGGAGACTTAATGTTATGTAGGGTTATGTTCAACATCCTTGACTTCCTTTTAAACTGTAACTGGCCATTGAGACTTTCATTCTGGTCTCCTAATACACCATGTGCATTGTGCCTCCATCTTCATTAGATCAAATAGCTTATGTCTTCCTAAAGTTCTTAGGTGAAAATGGATGTTATACACTGATCAATTTGAACATAAAGCAATGGCAAAAAGTGGTTCATAATATTAAGGAAGTGATGTAGCACCGAAGAACCGAAGAAGACTGAAAGGGAAAAAAAAAAGAGAGAACCAAACCCAAATCAATATCTCAATAATCAATATCCAAAATCTAGATCCTATAGGCATCCTAGGAAACCATTATGAAAAGTGTACCAAAAATAGAACATTACAATAATTAAATTCTAATAAAACTTTAAAACCCTATAAAATTATAAAATCCAATAATGCCAAATAAATCGTTAAATCTTTATCCAACTCCTTTGCGTTCCCCATCAGGAAGTTTTGTCTTGAACCCAATGTTTGCCATTGTATATTGTTGTTAAAATTAATTTTTAATGCCAACCAGGTATGGACTTTAACAATTTCATTTTTCTTTTCCACATATTCAGTGTGCTTAAAGGTTTTAGTCTTCCTGGCGTGCTCCCGCCTGAATTGGTGAAGCTTCCTTATATCCAAACTATGTAAGGGTCTTTCAAATACCAATGTTCCAAAGTTTTGACATTAGATTTATACATGGTTCTCAAAATATGATATAAAAATCTTGGTGTACTGAATGTATTTCATCCTTACCTCTTTTATAGTGATTTTGCATACAATTACCTCAGTGGTACAATTCCACACGAATGGGCTTCTATGCAATTGAAATCAATGTAAATCTCTCTCTCTCTCTCTCTCTCTCTCTCTCTCTCTCTCTCTCAGAGTATCTCAGTAATTATAAGTTTCTCCTTTAACAAAATTAGACATGGAATTTTGATGCAGCTCTGTTCTTGCAAACCGCTTATCAGGGGAAATTCCGAAGGAACTGGGAAATGTTTCCAGTCTCACATACCTGTATGTTTCTACTGTTTCTTATCAATCTTCTTTCTGAAGAGTGTTGTGATAATTGAAGTCTGTGAAACTAAGGTCAAATCTTCAAAACTAGTATTGGAACTGAAACTGGACTAAGCACACCCTTTATTTGATTTTAAAGTGTGTTTATTTTTCTTAAAATCAACAACATGCTGTATAATTTTCTTCTCGACAGGGGCATCATTTTGGCCCATGGATTTTCAAGAAAATGTAGCAGTGATATTCCTGTTTTTCTCTTTTAGTAATCTTAATGGAGATTTTGAACCAGGAATCTTGAAGCAAACACATTTTCTGGCAGTGTTCCTCCTGAACTTGGGAAACTTAATAACTTGAATACTTTGTAAGACGTCTCATTCTTTTTTTACTAATGGTTACTCCTTGAATCAAATTTGTGAAGGATGAAAGAATATCTAACATGTTTGTTCGTCTGCATGACATTGGAACTTCAGGATGTTGTCCTCGAATCAGTTGAGTGGAAAGCTACCAACTTCATTTGCTGAGCTACAGAATTTAACAGATTTGTAAGTTTCTATATTATCTTCCTTGATTTTGCTATTGCAGTTTTGATAATCGCGTCGATTCAGCACCAGTCTCTTGCACAATGTAGTAGGATAAATGATAACAACTTCAGCGGAGCAATACCTGATTTTATACAGAACTGGAAACAACTTCAGAGATTGTAAGATTCTCATCTTCCGAAAAGTGACTCTAGAGATTGACTGGTTACATTTTGGTTTTCCATTTTGGATTTTGTTAATGTGTGCCCTTAGGGCATATGTTAAGAAGTTTAAAGTGATTTTACATTTTTCATGAATGTGCGTGTAATAAAGAATGTACAATCATTTAAAGCTTGCTTAATATGTGCCCTAAGGGCACACTTTGACAAGACCTTCCATTATATATATACCCTTTAATTCTTATTTTTGTCAATGAAGAGAAATGCATGGAAGTGGACTTGAGGGACCCATTCCACAAAACATATCCCTTCTGAATGAGTTAATTAAATTGTGAGTACAAAATATCATTATATCAACAATGTAGTTCTAATTTGTGTATTTATTTTATTATTAGTGTACTATCAATGGAATTTGCTCATGGGTCGTCTCTTTAACCAGGAGAATTAGTGACATAAATGGGACAGCTCAGGAATTTCCTAACTTGGGCAACACCGCAGGGCTAGAAATATTGTATGTTTGATGTTTATATTGTTCAATATTTACATGTGTATATATGTGCATTTCACCCTCCATTAGTTGATGTAATTTAATTTTTGGATTTAGGGTTTTGAGAAACTGCAACATTTCTGGTGAAATCCCTGAATATATTTGGAAAATGGAGAATCTGCAAGTGTTGTAAGTAAAAGCTTTTAAGCTTTGGTGAATGAATTTTATTTGGCTTTCAATGTTTGCATGGGTGTACAATTGACTACATGTCTAAAATGATTATTTTGGATGGAATTACAATGTTAAGGTACTAAAGAGCAAACAAATGCATTGTTTTGTTTTCTCGTAATCCCCAGTCATCGATGAGTTGAATGTCTAGACGTTGAACTATATTCAAAGGAGTGTGTTGCCTTGCCCACTTGATGATTGAAAATATTTGCTATTTGTTCAGCCTCCTATGGTGAAGAATACTTGGCTTTTACCAAATAATTGAAAACAAGCAGCACCAGAAAAAGAATCAAATGATTCCTAGAAATAACAACAACATTATAATCAATACAAATGACCACCAAACTTTAGTATCTGAAGTAATGCAACTTCAATTACCACTACTCTGTCTGTTTGTTTATTCCTCAGAATAGTTGATGATATTTTTTACATGCCTTTTGATTAATGTCTATAGTCAGCTTGTCCAAGTTGTATTTAGTTTCTTTTTTCCCATCTTCCCTTTGCATAAAAGAATGGAGAGAATTATTTGATTTACCTTTGAATGAGGTAAAGGCCATGTATATATAACATATTTATGATACAATTTTAGAAAACAATAGAAACAAGAAGAGAGATTCCTACAATCAATATAAAAATATTCTAATTCTTATTCTAAACATGATATTCTAGTTTGTATATTCAACACTCCCCTTCAAGCCGGCGTGAAGATATTCAACAAACGCAGCTTGTCAATGGAAGATTAGAGCAAAGTTGGTCCCATAGATTTTGTGAACATATCTGTCAACTGCTGAGAAGAAGAGACAAATGATGGATGCACAATGCCAGTCCGAACATTTTCTCTAATGAAATATATGTCAACTTCGATATGGTTGGTACGCTCATGACGCACAGAATCAGAGGATAACATAATGACAGATTTGTTATCACAAAATAAAGAGGAAGGAATAGTCTTCTCAAAACCCTACTCTGCCAGAATAGATCAAAGCCAAAAAATCTCACATGTCCCATGTGCCATAACTCAATACTCAACCTCTGCAGAAGACCTAGAAACAGAAGAATAAAAGAATGTATTGGCTTGATCTCAATTGAGGTCAGCACATGAATATATATAGATCAATATGTACAATATTAGGAAACTATAGAAGATAGGAAATAACATAGAAAAGGAAATAAAATTAAGACATAAACAATGGCCATAATGAAAAAGGGTCCTATTCTAGAATATTCTGTGTACTATATTTCAACACTCCCCCTTAAGCTGGCTTGAAGATATTTGATAAACGCAGCTTGGCAATGGATGACTGAAGTAAAGATGGTCCCACGGACTTGGTAAACATGTCTGCTAACTACTGTGAAGAAGAGAAAAATGATGGATTTACAGTACCAGTCTGAACCTTTTCTCTAATGAAATGTATGTCAACCTACGTGGTACGCTCGTGAAGCACAAAATCAAAGGATAACATAATGGCAGACTTGTTATCACAAAATAAAGAGAAAGGAGCAGATTAGCAGTCTCAATAAACCCAACTCTATCAAAATAGAGCGAACCCAAAGAAGTTCACATGTTCCTTGTGCCATAGCTCGATACTCAGCCTCTACAGATGACCTAGACACAATTGCATGCTTCTTACTTGTTCATGATTTAAGATGATCACCATAGAAAGTATAGAAGCCAGATGTGAAATGTCGATCAGTTCTAGACCCCGCATAATCGGCATCGGTGAAACAAGAGAATCCAGATTGAAGACCAGCGGTGAAAAATAGTCCCAAGCTAGGAGAAGTCTTCAAATTCCTCAAAATATGATGAATTGCGTCAAGATATTCTATACGAGGTGCATGCATAAATTGACTCACAATGCTAACCGTAAATGTCATGTCAGGTCCAGTGTTGGTCAAATAAATGAGACGCCCTACAAGACACTGATACATACCAGGGTCATCCAACAATTCACCAGACTCTAATGTGAGCTTGACATTAAGATCCATAGGAGTATAAACAGGTTTACACCCTAACATACCAGTATCCTTAAGCAAATCAAGAGTATATTTTCTTTGAGACAAAGAAATTCCCTGTTTTGAGCATGCAACCTCAATCCCCAAAAAATACTTGAGACTTCCTAAAGTTCTCCTTTACTTGACCAATGCCGGCAGCGTCATCACATGTGAGAATAATGTCATCTACATAAACCAACAAGATGATTCACTATCTCGTAGAATTATGCTTGATGAAACAAGTATGATCTGAATGGCACTGAACAAAACCCATGGAGATGATAATAGAACTGAAGCGATCAAACCATGCTCGTGGAGACTATTTTAGACCATATAGTGATTTGCATAATCGACACACTTTTCCCGAATACTACCCCTCAGTTCGAAAACCAAGTGGAGGATCCATATAAATCGTCTCAAGTAAATCTCCATGAAAGAACGCATTCTTGACGTCAAGCTGATGACGAGGCCAAGAATGTGATGCTGCAAGAGAGATGAGGAGACACACAGAAGTAAGCTTGGCAACAGGGGCAAAGGTGGTGGAAAAATTCTTGCCAGGAATCTATGTGAAACCTTTGGCCACCAAGCGGGCCTTGTAACAGTCAACTGAGCCATCTGCAAGATACTTGATAGTGAATACCGACTTGCAACCAACAATGCTTTCCTCACGAGGTAAAGATATAAGATCCCAAGTATGGCTCTGTTCTAAGACTACCATCTCAGTTTGCATAGCCACTACCCATTTTGGATTCTGAAGGGCCTCTGACACAGAATGAGGAATAGGCTGTGAGTCAAGTTTGCCAAGGAAAGAGAGATAAGAGTCGGAAACCGTGTTATAGGAAAGATATTGAGAAATGGGATGATTAGTACTACTCAAATAACTCAAACGAGCCTGAGGTGGGTTACGACGAGGAGGTGGAGGAGGTGCAGGATACGGAGGAGATGAAGAAGAGTTACTTGAGCCAGAAAGCCGAGAGGCGGCAGGGGGCAGCTGAGAGCGTGGGCGACGAGAGTATGCCAACAATGGGGGAGAGGAAGGAGGGGAAGGTTGAGGAGAAGGAAAGGGAACAACCTCAGCTTCAACCTCAACCTCATCCAAAATAGGCACTGAACGAACACTAGAAGAAACAGGTGTAGGAGCCTGCAAAGGAGGGTTAGTACCAAAGTATGGAACATCTTAACAAAAAGTAACATCTAAAGTATGATGAAAATGATGATACACAGGATCATAGCATCTATACCTCTTGGACATGGAAGAGTACCCTAAGAAAATACACCGAATGGATGTGTCATCTAATTTAGTGCGAGTGAGACTCCAATTTTGAACAAAACAGGTACACCCAAAGACACGAGGTAATATAGGAAATAGAGTTGTAGTGGGCATAAGAATATGGAACGGAGTAAGACCGTGCAACACACGATTAGGCGTCCTATTAATGAGGTAAATAGCAGTGAGGACAACCATATGCCAATAAGATTTGGGAGCATGCATTCCCCGAAGGAGACAACAGACATAATGTGACGGTTTTTGCGTGTAGCAATACTATTTTGTTTAGGGGTCTGAGGACAAGTAAGTTGTTAAAGAATACCAGTCTGATTAAGATGGGAACGAAATTCATTGGAAATATATTCCACACCATTATCAGAACGGACATTACTAACAATTGCCCGAAATTGAGTTTTAATCATATGTAAAAACCGAACAAAAATTGAGAACACTTCGAACTTACAACGAAGAAGATAGACCCAAGTGCACCGAGTGTAATCATCAATAAAGGTTACATAATATCTATAACCAAAAAAGGCAATAATCAGGGAAGGCCCTCACATATCAGAATGTATAAGGTCAAAGGTTGCACGAGTCATGTGAAGGATATAGCTAGTACGAGTATGTTTAGACAGCTCACAAACCACGCAATGAAATTTAAAATCTTTGCAAGCTTTATTAAAAGGCGAAAAAAGCTAACATAAATACTGAAAATTAATATGACCTATACAAGCATATCAAAGTTCTAAAGTTTGAATATTAAAAACATAAGACAAAGAAGCAAGCAAAACAGAGGCTTGGAAACTACCTAAAGAAGAAGTAGAAGGCTCGTTCGGTGGGTCCCTAAAGTAGTAAAGCCCATCATGCTCATAGCCCTTGCCAAAAATCTTCTTCGAACTCAGGTCCTGTAAAAGATAAGAAGAGGGTAAGAAGATGACAACACAATTAAACTGTTTGGAAAGATGACTAATAGATAAGAGATTATATGCAAAATTGGGGACATGTAAAATAGATGATAAAGTAAGGGTATGAGATAAAGACACAGCAGCCCTATGATGAACAGAAGCTGAATAACCATCAGCGAGGCAAACAGATTGGACTATGGTAGTAGGGATTGGAGAAGAAAGAAAGGAAAACTCATCCGTCATATGATCATTAACCTTAGGATCCAGAACCTATGAGGGACTAGTAGACTGAACATGGAAAACAATAGATGTACCTGTAGCAAGGGTGGCAATAGTGGAAGGTGATGGGCCATAAGAACTAGCAAGGGATCCAAGTTGAGACTGAGGTTGACCAATCTAAGTTTGTAACTCCTGCAAGTTGGGGATAGCATAAGGCGTAGGGGCAGGTGCAGCTTGCACTAAAGCAGTTATGCGAGGGGTACCCGGACCATGCGGACGAGTAGAACGTTGCCTCAACTCAAGATGAAGTTTGAAGTAATGTGCCCTGCCATGCCCAGAAGCGCTACAATAATGGCAAGCAATGGAACCTGAAGAACCTCGAGAGCCAGATTTGGTAGCAAGGGCCATCTAATCAGATAAAACTGGAGAGATTGAAGGAGAGCTTGGCTGAACCAAACGTTGGCGATGCTCATCACTATCAATGGTAGCGAATGCCTCATAGAGGGACGGCATAGGAGAGGTGTTTAAAATCTGAGTTCGAAGAGATTCAAACTCAGAGTTTAAACCCATCAAAAACTGGTAAGTCTGTTGGCAAGCAAGACGTTTGGACATAAGAGAAGCAGCAGCGACGGGTAAATAAGTCAAGGGTTCATATTGAGCCAATTCTTCTCAATGAGCCTGAAGGTATCCAAAGAACTTGGACACAGAAAGGCCTAAGGCAGACTGGGAGGCACGAGCTATATCCTGATAAAGCTCTGTTAGAAATTGGGCACCCATGTGGCATGGCCCTTTGAGTTTTTTGAACCTGAACCTCTTGAACCTTATCCATGTAAGTTTGAATTTATTCCAAACCTATTTGGATAACCATTCAGGATATCTATATCTATCATATCAATAGATATGGATAGATAGATAGATATTGGTTATATATCAGATTATATAGTTAATCTAATATATTGAATCAGATACGTATATCAGATACGTTATGGGGTTTTTACCCATAACCTTTTTTCCCAGACTCTCTCTCTCGACTCTCCAAAAACAACGATCAAAGCCATTTGCACTGTGGTTTGTGTGGGTGATATTCACTATTGTAATATCACCCCATTGCTGGGTTGATTGATCAGATTCAGAAAGCACGTAATTTACCCACAAGGTTCTTCGCTAAAAGGTATGATCTAAACATTTAATCTGCTGCGTCATAATACTTTATGATTTACAACCTCAAAGATGCGAGCATCATTATGAGCATAGGCATACATCTAGGACAAGGCACACCAAAGGCGAAGGACTGTGTCGCAACAAAGAAACATGTGATAGATACGATCCTCCATAGAATTAAACATCCAACCCAAAATAGTGCAATTATCAATATCCCACTGGGTCCGTTTAGGGTCAGTCTCATCAGGCTGGGTAGTAGAAGACAAGAGCCAATAAGCTTTGGCCTTGCCCCTCAAATAGAGTTTAAGGGAACAGCTCGAAGTGGCAAAATTTTTCCCCATTTAGCACCACACTCGTAATGCGATGAACAGGAGTGTAGTGAGAAAGAGAAAAATCAAAACTCATGGGAATAGGTTTAGTGGTCTCAACAGAAGGAGTAGCAGGAGGTGTCTTATTAGTCATGGTGATAGGTTTGAAAGACACACAAAGTCACAGCAACACAGTCCAAAAAACAAAAGCAAAAGGCCGAAAAAACTCAATAGCCTATCTAATTAAATGCAACCAAATAAAGCCAGTAGCCCACTCCACAAATAGGAGGGACAAAAATGCTCAACACATCAACTTGGAGCACCCACACAAGGAAAAAGGGTATAACTTTTTGCATTTTCATATAATATCAGAGCATGTCTAAACTTTTTTTGGTTTACTAGTTGGCCAATTCTTATTGTATTTTTTGGTGAAGAGGTTTATGATCACTTTTTGCATTTTCATAGAATATCACATGTCACCTTAATTCTCTCTGTTCTTGAGTACTTGTGAACAATTACTGCATATGCTGACCAATTGGTTTGTCTTTCCTTTTCCTTTCTCCCCTTCTCACTCTTCTACATTTGTTCCTTCACCCTTAAAGTTCTTCTATTCTTTAGAAAACATGTATAAACGAAGGTTTTATCAAATAAAGTTGACTGTTAAAAAAACTTCGGGATATGGGCTCTTTTTCTCCTCCTTTTTAACTCATTGTGTATTGTGATTTGGACAGGGATGTCAGCTTTAACAGTTTAGTCGGAGAAATTCCAAATGACATAAATGGGAAGAATTTGAGATTCGTGTAAGTATGAAACCAAAAGTTTAGGATGTATTTGGTTCTGTTGTAAATAGTACTTGAGTGAAATTTTTCCCCACGAATCTGAGAGTTGTGTGGGCTGCTATATATCACCTATATTTTTCATTCTTTTATTACGCAGAGAGTATATAGCAAGATATCATTTGCATTCATTAATTTCTTAATAATTGTCTTCAAACGTGGAAACTAATCATGAGAATCCATGTAGACTATGATACAAAATGGTGACAAAAACCGGTGATATATAGCATTTCTCGAAAGTTGTTAACAACAGGCGAAGTGTTTCTGTGGAAAAATATTCTTTTACATTTAAATTTCTCTTAAGGTGCCAACAATTTTTATGTTATTAATTTCTTTTGATCCGAAATTGCTAATTTATTGGATTATTTCATTGTTATCATACACCATTTTATAGTATATTAACTATATGGCGTGGCTTTGAATAGGTTTTTGAGTGGCAACATGCTAAGTGGAAATGTACCAGATTCAATCTTGAAGGATGGACGTAGTATGTATGTTTTTATCTTGAGTGCTTATTTTCAGAAATTTGTATTTGCGTGCATGTTTGTTGTTTCATCAAGTTGAGTCACAAATTTGTATTTTCAGCAAATAAGTTTTTTTTTTTTTTTTTCTGAATCTGTAAGTACTTAGTGCTCTTTCTGACTTTCTCTCTGCAGTTATGGCCTTCTTGCATTAACTCACCTTGTATTTGTGGCTCAAACGGTTCTGTTTTGCATATTAAACCATTTCAATAGTAAATCATTATTAGGAAAGGCTTTTCCCGGTTTCTGATCTCAGGCTTTATAATTTCCACTAATCCATTCAACACTATTGACTAAGCTGTGCATGTTACATGAGTGGTCGTCACAATCAATAGCCCATCATACTGTTACGTGTAAAAAGTTCCTTCTTTGGAAGCAAAACTGTACATCAGCCCTGCTGCCACTTCTTATTCTATTGACTTAAGAAGCATGGACATGGACACGTGATTGGAAACGGACTCACTGACACAAAAATTTTCAAAAAATATAGGACGCAACACGTGGAGTGTAATTTTATATATTTATTATATGTCATATATATGTCGAAGGAGGAGAATGAGTATAACTTTACATTGTTTTTGTTTTATTATTGAATTTCAAGTTATTTTATTCAAATTTGTAATGTGTTTCATGTGTAGTGTTGGGAAGTGTCCAACGAGTGTCATGTCGTTACCTTATTAGAAGTATTGACCCAAGCTCCCCCAATTTCCCCTTGTCAATATTCTAATTGGGGTACCTTAATTGGTTTCTCTGAATTTTCATTTTTTTAAATTATTGATTTCTCTAAATTGTCATTGCTTGATATTCAGTCCTGACTATCACTTTTGAAATGCATTTAGTACTTGCTTTCTTTGTAACAAGGAGGAAAACTTATGAAAATTATTGGGAACTTTTATTTTTTGATCAGCAACCAACAAAGAAGAATATTGGGAACTTAGGCCTTGTTTGGCAAGAGGCTAAAATAGCCAATTAGCCAAAAAGTTACCTTTTTAGCCAAAAAGCCAACAACTCATACCAAAAAGTCAAAGATTCCCTTTTCTCTCTACTTTTTGCACGTCGTTTCGTAATTAGCCAAAAAGTTGGCCCAAACATACAGGTTTTTCTTACCAACCTTTTTAGCCAATTAGCCAAAAAGTTACTAAATTAGCCTGTTCCCAAACGAGGCCTTAGTCTTGATATTTTTTCATTCTTATTTAATGGCTTTGTGACTGAAAGAAAGGTTAAATCTTCTCTATCTGCTTCCTTCTAGATTTTTCTCTAGTTTTGTTTTTTGGTGCTAATTGAATTGATTGCTAACCAGCTGCAATACTTTTATTGCACATTTTTCATTAACCATGGAAATTTCCTCACTTTGCTATGTTTCATAAATAACTATTTCCAATGTTAATATTTTTTGTCACATCACTTCCAAAAACAAATTATCTTACTGCAGCAATGGGAAGAACAACCTGACTAGTATTTATTTTATTGAACCCCTCCTGATCATGCCTGGAATTAGAAAGTACTACTTTTATCTTTGTAACTTCTCATTTTCTCCTCTGTAATTTATGAATGGTCATCATCCTAGTAGTAACACCTTATTTTGCATAAAATATATTATTGCATAAACGGAAGTTGAGTTGCTTGATCAACTGAGTTTTAGTTTGGGATTTAAAGCATTTATGTAAAACCCGGCTATTTGATTGGTCCTTTTAACTTGGCTATACTTCTATTACTAATTTATCATATCTCAATCATTACCAAGATGATAACACCTAACGTTAATGATTTCCCACAGTGATTTTTCCTACAATGACCTTACATGGCAAGGTCCTGATCAGCCTGCTTGTCAGGAGAACGTGTAAGAATACTTTTTCTACTTTAGTTTTTGTTCCTGCCATATACTTCCTGTTAAGTGGCAGTTTTTGTAATTTTGACAATTATCTTTATCTTTCATTTTATTAGGAATCTTTACATAAATTTGTTTAAAAGCTCTCTGAAGGAGAACCCCTTGTAAGATGCTCCTTTATTTATTTTTTATTTCCTCGTTTTCTAAAGTTTCATAATTAGCTTCTACTTCATCAACTGAAGTAGAAGGAGATTTCAACTTAGGGTAGTCATTTTCTTGCTTAGTGTACAATTCATACTAATTGTTGTTTGGCTGATTCCATAACAGAAAGAGAATTCTTCCATGTATGAACAATTTCAATTGTCCAAGATGTAAGTATGTTCTTTTGAAGCATCAGTAGTGTGAACTATCTTTATTTTCTTGACGTCGGACAGCACTATAATGATTTTAATACTAAATTTCTGTGGGTTTTTGTTGTGTTTTAAAGCTGCAAATCAGTAAGAATTTTAATGTTTCAATTAATGTAGGAATGACCTAGGTTTAAGGTTGATAAAAATGGAGAAAAGAAGATCAAAACAGGGGCTGTTCAGGAGCTTTGAATAGAGCTTGTGATTGTGAATAGTAAACTAACCAAACAAAACCATTTCGTTAGTCAAATTAAGTAGATCCATATCTCTGTTTACAACGCTAGCCAATATTAATCTAGGCCTACCCCGTCCCCTAACACTTCCATCTACCGTTACAACATCGCATCTCTTCACTACTGCCTCTATTGGTCTCCGTTAAATGTGACCAAACCATCTCAATCGTTCTCTCTCAACTTATCTTCTATCGGTGCTACTCCTATCCATTTCCGAATACACTCATTCCTAATTCTGTCCTATCTTGTCTTGTCTAAGTCTTGCTACACATCCACCTTAGCATCCTCATCTCAGTTACGCTCATCTTATCTATATGTTGTTTCTTGGTTGTCCAATACTCTGTACCATACAACATTGCTGGTCTAATAGCCGTTCTATAGAACTTACCTTTTAGTCTAGTGGATATTCGTTTATCGCACAGTTCCCCAGACGCACTTCTCCACTTATACCATCCTGCCTTAATCCTATGGGTCACATCCGCATCAATCTCCCCCGCTGTTGTGATAATCGACCCTAAATAACGAAAATGTTTACTTTTAGGCAGTTCTTGATTCTCAATCTTCACTTCTCCTCTGCTTTCATTGTTACTGTTACTAAATTTACACTCCGTGTACTCTGTCTTGTGAATAGTAAACTGGAAAGAAGAAAAAAAAAAGAAAAAAAGAAATCTAGGCATCACACCTTGATTCCATATGCATTCCACCTAGGGTTAGGGTTGCATCATACAAACTTGTAAGAGGCTTCAAATGAATAGTTGATAAAGGCCTCATACGGGAATTGGCCTTTTTAGTGCTTTTTTTTTTTTGGCTCTTTTATGAGGTCGAAAAAATTTAATGTGTTTGGGAATAATTATTTTTAGTTGTATCGAAAACTATGAATTACTAAGATGTTTGACCCTTTTTTTTATTGGCTTTTTTAGTGATTTTGTTTTACGTTTTGGCTATCCAATGAGCCAAGTTGCCAAACAGTGCCAAAATGTCAACTTCATTAAAGTATACTAAACTTTAGACTTCCAAAACCAATCTAAGACCAAATAAAACCCATAAATAAAAGTAAATTAAATAACTTGATCCACAAGATAACCCATGTAAACAAATCTGAAAATGACCAAAATACTCCTAACCTTAAAACTGACCAGTAGCTTTCTAAACCCAAAATAAACATAAATAAGACTCAATCAAGACTAGAAACATAATTTAGATGGTTCCAATTGATCCCAATTGAATTTGGCTCGAAACCAAGCAATTTCCAAACATGAACACTTCCTTAATTTTGGTTTTCCTTGCTCCTATTGTGGATTGCATCATTTCTCCTTGTTAAAAATCATTAAAAATTAACCTCGTATTGTAATGCATAGTTTTAGAACTGCCTTATTTTCAGAACTTAGTATACCTAACCTCCAAGCTTTTGGAAAGAACATGTCCTGGGGGATACCAGACCTGTTATGATGAATATTGTTACCAAAAAGAAGTGAATTCCACGAACTTCTGAATCAAGCTGGTGCTATTTTATATGCTCTCTAATTTGACACAACCTTACTTCTTTTATTTTCATTTTGACCCTAGAAGTCATTTAGATTATATAAAATAAAAAATATATATATAAAAAATTGCAAATTAAGAATTCAAAAAGTTGTCCATAATACTACAGTCCAGTAGGAAAATAAAAGCCAACCTAACCAAAAGCTTAATCTCATAATTAATGTCTCTTAGAAAAAATCATAATGTGTCTAGTGCATCTTATGCCATTTCCACCAATATTTCACTTATTGCAGAGTCTTTATTAAATGCAATTTAAAATTGCATTATGGTATTGTTTATATTTTTTCGTTTTATGGCAGATGGATGTTCGTTACATGTTAACTGTGGTGGAAATGATTTGACTATGAAAGAAAATGATAAAATGGTTTTGTACGAAGGAGATGCACAAGTCCTAGGTGGCACAGCAAAATATTTTAATAGTATAAATAGCTATTGGGGTTTAAGTAGCACTGGGGACTTCATGGATGATAATGATTACCAGAATGCACGTTTTACTGAAGTTTCTCCACCAACAAACATCTCTGAATTGTATAGTACGGCGCGCATTTCGCCTCTTTCACTTACTTACTTCCGTTACTGCTTAGAAAATGGGAGTTACACAGTTAGTCTGCACTTTGCTGAAATACTTTTTACAAATGACAATACATATAGCAGTCTTGGGAAGCGAATATTTGATATTTATATTCAGGTAATTTTGTCATGTCCGTAAACATATACCCTTTTTTTTCTTTGTTTTTTTTTCTATTTTTTATATTATTAATTCAAGTTATAAGGAATGCTTAATCAATTTTCTTTTTATCTTAGGGGCAATTAGTTAGGAAGGATTTCAATATTGAAGGTGTGGCTGGTGGGGCTCTAAAGCCAGTGATAGAACAATTCAATACCAGTGTGACAGATAATATTTTGGAAATCCGATTTTATTGGGCTGGCAAAGGGACTACACGTATTCCTAGGAGAGGCATTTATGGCCCCATAATATCAGCTATTTCGCTTAATCCTAGTAAGTAATTTGTATAGCTTTCTTTCCTTTTTTTTGCTTATATTCTGGTTACATAATCTGTGTGTACATATATAATTCAAAGTATGCTTTCCCAAAACATGTTATTTTGAGGCCCAAAGGTACTATTGTTTTTATGGAACTAAGTTGCCAAGCTCTTTGTGCCACACCAAAAAATTAAAGGCCATAGAGCATTATAAAGCCAGTACAGATATTCTGTCTCTAATCAGTGTTTGTCATCTGAGAGTCTCTTGAATAGTTTTATCATTTTATTTTTGGCTATTGAAATGCCTAGAACTACTTTGATGCACCATTAGGCTTAGTTACTCACCTGAATGGTGTTGCAGGGATTGCCAGTTTTTACCAAAAAAGAAGGGATTGCCTGTTTTGTCCAAATATGGGTGTAAATTCACCATGCGATGTTCCAAAGCTATGCAAACACAGGCTTGACAACCTGTGATTGCACATGTCCTTCGTGGATTTAATTTGAATATTTGATGAGATCTTTCTTTTTACTGTTGTTGGAACTAGCAGCACATCCTGGGCTGGTGCACTGAAGACCATCTCATTCATCATGACCTTGCAATATTGTTTAATTGGATTTCATACGATCATTTATCTAGACCATGAATGGACTAGAAGTCAACTATCATTTGGATCCATATCATTTGGTTGCTTAATAATTTTTTATTCATCACCCTCATAGTAAGTGCATGAACCAAATAAAATCAAGTTACAATTCTCAAGCTCTCCTTTTTCCATCTTTGGTTTTCAGTTTGTTTTATTATTATTTTTTTTTATTGTAAGTCTTAGTTGATTTTCAATTTTTTATTTTTTATTTTATTTATTTATGAGTCTTATTTGGTTTTTAGATAGGATTAAAGGGTCAAACCCTTTAGTTTCCAAACAGGAAGTTAAACTTGAGTTCAAAATTTTTGAAGCAATTTTAAAAACTAGGTGTATTTATCGAAAACAAATATCTAATCCTAGGTGTGACGCCTACGGAAATCTAGGTGGAATGCCTTGTTTTATGATTCCTTTCTTCTTCTTCATCTCTCTTGCTATTTTAATCCTTTTGATCCTTCTTCTCCAGACTGTTACTATTCATGGAGTACTAGTCATAGCCCCTAATCATCCTCTATTTTCTCCTAATTACAATACTCAAACTCTACCTTTTTGTTATCCCATAAAAGCCTTACACATTTTACATATTTTTTACCACCCTTTGTGCCTCATAAATCATCAATTTGAACCCTAAACTAGAGCAATATATTGTGGCCTCAAATTAGTTTTGGACTTAATTGACATAGAGGGCATTTTTAAGTTATGATGTTAGCAGTAGTATACTATCCTTTCCTCCAAGCTGGCTGGTGCTAGCTTTGAAAGGTCTTAGGGAGGCCTCAGCTATGGATCTTCATCATTGCTTGGTGGTGGGTGGTTGTTGATATCTTACTCCCTTGTCTCTTGGGAATATTGTTGCATTTTGAGAGACATTGCTGCTGACTTCGAACTTCAGCAGATGAGATTAGAAATATCTCTATATCTGTGAGTATGGGAATTTCTCACTTCTGTGCCATCCCCTTTCTCTATTCCTTTCATTGATTCCTTCTTCTATGAAAGCTGACAAATGAAGGGTAAACTAGTAAAACATAAAATATTAAGTAAATAATCAGAAATAAAATGTTGGGTTGGATTGGATTAAATATATATACCACACATTCTATGCAACTTTATCATAGCCAATTGCTCAATGGTGCATGGAATACAAGTCAAAAAGCACTAGTACTACCAAACCACTAATCGTAATCTAGTGCTAATTGGAATACCCACACCATAAAAAAACCCAAACTAAATGTATACCTCTCCTCTTTATCCGTCTACCAAATTTGTTCCTCTCTCTCTCCACGTCACCATGAACCACCCACACACCCATCATCACCACTATCATCGACCATGGCCACCATTGCCCACAATCACCTCTAACCGTCACCGTCTCCCTTTCCATCTCTATGAGACTCATCTATAATTGTCACCACCATTGGCTGATTCACATCCCAACTTAAGGAACCAGTGTCAACTATTGGATGGCGAAGGTTTTGATACCTATCTTAGATTCTTTTGATCTTTCTGGCTTGCTTGGTCTTGTGGTTTGTTTCGGGTCTTGAAACTAAGTTTGGAAGTGACCAAGTCAATCCAGGTGAGGATGGTGATGATGACAACGAGTTGAAGTTGCTCTCAAGTTTGGAATTCTGAGGTTCAGTACTCAATTTTTTGTGTTAACAGTTATTCTTCAAAATATGCATGTAAATATTTATATATGCACAGGGTAAATGGCATTAACAACTTATGGTACTTGTGTACACTATTTAACCCAAACAGAGGTGGGATAGGGGAGGTAGCAAGGTTTATTAATTTAGTATTATATGGTTCATAAAATGATTATTATATGGTAGTTATAGAATGAAGTTAAATAATTTATCAATTTATGAAAGGTGTGTATTATTTATTCTTATACAGGTTATTAGGATAATATTGTATGGATAATTGTATAGGAAAGTTAGTTAATCTATTAATTTATAATTATTAGTCATTGCGTTGGGTTATAATTATGTGAGCTAGGCAAATATGTCATTTCATTTTCACCTTATGGGTTACTATTGTCAATTTGTACTGTTGTTAAACAGCTTTCAAGGGTAAACTGGCATTTGTGCTTGGTAAACATGGTCAACAGAATTTTTTATTTTTAAAAAATAGCAGGAGATGTATTGCCATTTTTGAAAGTTGAGGTTTTTTTTGTTTTTGTTTTTGTGTGTGTGTGTGTGTGTGTTGCCCAAGGCCCAAACCTCAGGGAGCTCGCTGCAATTTACCCACACATATTTGATATTAGAATTATGTTGTTAGTAAATTTTTGGTCTTAGGTTCTCTTTTTGTGTGTCTATCTATTTTCATGCACAGGTGAGAGCATGTTTTCTCTTTGTAAGTGTTTTTGGCAAAGAATACATGCTCTATGAGCGTTAGTTTTTTCCCTAAGCTATCAAATGAATGCATTCTCTGTTCAAAATTTTGTTTGTGCTCACATCTATTTTTTTCTCATTAGCATAGTTGTTTGGGTTTGTTTTTTTGGGCAGCTTTCAAATCTTGTTCAGAAGGTAGAAAGAAGGCAGCAGCTACTGCTTATATTGCTGTTGGAGTTGTGGCTATATTCGTTATTTTTCTAATAGTCAGTATCCTTTTGTGGAAAAGATATTTGAAAGGCAGAAAAAAGATTGGAAAAGGTGAGCATTGGATCAAAGTATGCGCTTACTGCTTCTTGTTGATTTATTCTTGTTTTAGTGTACTGGCAATACTTTTGTAACTTTCCGAGAAAAATATTGAAGGTTGTGATATCCGAAAACTTCTCTTTTGATCCAATTGTTCAAGGCATGCGTTCATTTGTCTTTCACCCCTCACCCATAACAAATTTTGAGTTAACATGAATTAATTCCTGGACAGATTTCGAAGGTCTAGAGTTGCAAACAGGTTCTTTTACTTTGAGACAAATTAAAGCTGCCACTAAAAATTTTGATTCTACAAACAAGATTGGAGAAGGTGGTTTTGGTCCTGTCTACAAGGTTTTCTAGCTAGCCCTATAATAAACCTAGGTTACTGCATAGATTTTATGCATGGATTTTGAATAAATGTTGGATGCAGGGTCTATTGTCTGATGGTACTGAAATTGCAGTGAAGCAACTCTCCTCTAAATCAACGCAAGGAAATCGCGAATTTTTGAATGAAATAGGGATGATTTCTTGTTTGCAACACCCAAACCTTGTTAAGCTTCATGGATGTTGTATTGAAGGGGATCAATTGTTATTGGTGTATGAGTACATGGAAAACAATAGTCTTGCACGTGCTTTGTTTGGTAAGTTTTGTCATTTGCTTGATAGCCACACGCTTTAATGTGAAAATTGTTGACAGTGATTTTATTAGCCACTTATTTTAATTGCTTTACTAATGTCGGAGTGTTGGATAATGTTCAAATCCAGATGACAGACTATTGATACTTGATTGGCTAACAAGGCTTAATATCTGCATTGGAATTGCTAGAGGTTTAGCTTTTTTGCATGAAGAATCAAGATTCAAGATCGTTCACAGAGACATTAAAGCTACTAATATACTGCTTGATAAAAACCTAAACCCTAAAATTTCAGACTTCGGATTGGCTAGGCTTAATGAAGATGAAAAATCCCACATTAGCACTCGAGTTGCTGGAACTATGTGAGTCACCTTGTCCTACCCGAAACATAGTTAAATGGTCACCTTGTTCAATATATATAAGTAACTTTTGAATATTGAATAAGACATCAAAATCTTGATTTGTAGAGGATATATGGCCCCAGAATATGCACTGTGGGGTTACTTGACCTACAAGGCAGATGTTTACAGCTTTGGTGTTGTGGCTTTGGAAATTGTTAGTGGGAAGAACAACAACAATTACATGCCGAGTAACAATTGCATTTGTCTGCTAGATTGGGTACTTAAGGACTTCCTTTCTTCTTCAATATTTTACTGTTAAGCTAGGACAACATTGAACATTCTTGTCAGTCATTTCTTTTCTTCCAATTTTTTTTTTCTTGGAAAATGAAACAAATTACTTTGAATGTAGGCCTGCCACTTGCAACAAGGTGGAAACTTGGCGGACCTTATTGATTCGAAGTTGGGGACTGAATTCAATAACGTAGAAGTGGAAAGGATGGTTAAAGTTGCACTCTTGTGCACAAATGCATCACCATCGCTAAGGCCTACAATGTCCGAGGTAGTGAGCATGCTTGAAGGCCAAATGAGTATTCCAGAAGTAATCCCAGAACCTAATTCCTACACTGAAGATTTGAGGTTTAAAGCTATGAGAGACTTTCATCGAGAGAAGCAAAACCATAGTTTCAGTGGAAGCCAAAGTCAGAATTCAACAACAATCCGAACAGGTTTTGGTTCTTCCTCTACATCTGTTGACAAATCTCTATGAAATCAACTGGGATTCAAAGTCTGATACAGATTTTCTTCCAAGTATAGTTGTCCTAGTTGTGCAGTTGCTTTGTTGTTCTAGAATGGACAATGGGTACTCCTACACAGTAGAACTTATAGCTATTTATTAAATTCTTTATTCATGTTGTTTCCACATTTGTATATTGTTTTCAATATAGTGTATATTTTTCAGGGAATGGGTGAACGAAGTGACCGGGCCTATGAGCTCAGATTGAACGTGTGTTGATAGAGACAATTTAGAATAATATTACGGATTATGAAAAAAATATCATGAAATGTTTCATGAAAATTTTTCATCTTTTGATTAGTATGTGGTGTTTTTTTTGTATATGTGATCTAACGGTGAAGAATCTTTCATAATCATTTTCATGATATTTTGTTCATGATACTTAGCATTACTTAACAATTTAATCCTCTTTTTTTTTTTCTTTTTTTTTCTGTTTTTTTTTTGTGTGTGTGTGTGTGTGTGTGGGGATAGGGTTGCAGTATGATGTAAGGGTACTCCTACACTCACTACTAAAAAAAAACACTTTTTGTGACTGTTATAAACCGTCTCAAATAAAAAAAGTTGTCGCAAAAGACTTTTTGCGACGGCAAATGAGGGTCGTGAATGTGGGGGTGACAAATACTTTTTGCGACAGCAAAGAAATAGTCGCAAATTATTTGCGACTGCCTAAACTACTTATGGCGACCACTATTTTGCGGCCAATTTCCCTCTTTGTGGCGTTTTGAATATTTTACTCCCATTTTAGGGTGTATTTTTAACTTTATTCCCAAAGTAGGGTAAAACGGTATTTCTAAAACCGTTTTTCAAAAAATGGCTTTTCCAAAGCCGTATTTTCGAATTAAAATAATAATAAAATTTGAAATTGAAAACCGGCTTTTCTAAAGCTGTTTTTAATTAAGTTTGTAATTAATTCTAAATTAACTAAAAACGGTTTTTGTAAAACCGTTTTCTCATTAATTTTTTTTTATTTTATATTTTCAACATAAATATTTTTTTACCAAAATTTTTTTTAATAAAAAACGGTTTTAGAAAAATCGATTTCTGAAAAAAAAAATTTAATTAAAAATGGTTTTACAAAAGCCGTTTTTGGACCAAATATTTTTTTAATTAAAAACGCTTTTCATTACAAACAAAACAGCCCCCTTCTCCCTTTCAACTTACGAAAGTCGTATTTGATATCCAACCTATCTTCTTCTCCCTCACTCAGCCGATCTTCTTCTCCCTCACTCAGCCGACGACGAAGAGGAACACCACCGGCAAAACGAGGAACACCACTCTCCCTCACTCACGTTTGTATCGCATAAATGAGGGTTTTTAGTTGATTAACTGAATGCCGAATCAAACCCTTGTTCTCATCTCCATCTCTTGTCTCTCCTTACTTAGTTGATTAATTGAACACCACTCTCCCTTACTTAGTGAGGATTTCATCTAATTGACGTTCATTGATCTCTGACAGTGACAGAATCTACTCTTTCGGTTCATTCTTCGACGGTACGGAGAGACTAGTTCCGCCGCTTTCATCCACCAGGTAGTCCGTCTATCTACCGCTATCATTAACCAAGTAATTCGTCCCTCTTTCTCCCTCGCCCCTAATTTGTGAACCCTAACAAGTTTTTTTTTACACAGTGCAGTCGTTGCTCTCAATCACTAGCGCCACTAGCTTCGCTACTCTCAAGTAACTCTTTTTCACTCATTCTCTCTTTATTGCTTCCCAATTTGTGTGTGTGTGTGTGTGTTTTTTTTTTTTTTTTTTTTTTTTTTTTGAAGAGCTTATTTGGTGTGTGTGTGTGTATATATATGAAGTTGATTCTTTGATAGTATAATTTTTTTCTTTGATTCTTGTGGCTTTTGGAAATACTATGAAATTTCTAAATATATAGATATATCAGCGTCACTAAGATTATCATACTGCTAGTGATTCGAGTATGTAATCTACGTTAGGTGAGATTCAGATGTGAATTGGATGATTCATTGCTATAGCTAATTAGTAGTGACTAGGTGGGTGGTTTGCTACTATACATGGTTGGGTTTAGTTGTTGCACTTGGTCGAGTTCTTCTTGAATTATCTTTGCCACTTGGCCAAGTTATTCTTCAGCACACAGGGTTGTGCCATAGGTGTTTTGTTTGTGCTTTTCCCATGAGTTTCTTTGTTTGTGCTGCTCTTTTGATCTGCTAGTTTCTTTTATATATTTTTTTTCTTTTGATCTGCTAGTTTCTTTTATATATTTTTTTTCTTTTGATCTGCTAGTTTCTACCAAAACATATTTTATATATTTTTTTAATTTATATTTTCAACTTAAATATGAAAACTACAAAAAAATATTTTTCATAAAAAGCGGTTTTAAAATATAAAGTTTTTACATTAAATTTTTTTTATTTATATTCTCAACATAAATATTTTTTTTAAAAAAAAAAAATTTAATAAAAAACGGTTTTAGAAAAGCCGGTTTTTGAAATTTTTTTTTATAATTAAAAACGGTTTTATGAAAGCCGTTTTTGGACTGAATTTTTTTTTTAATTAAAAACCCTTTTCATTACAAACAAAACGGGCCCCTTCTCCCTTTCCACTTTACGAAAGCCGTATTTGATATCGCACCCATCTCTCCCTCACGCAGCCGATCTTCTTCTCCCTCCTTCACTCAGCCGACGGCGAAGAGGAACACCACCGGCAAAACGAGGAACACCACTCTCCCTCACTCAGGTTTGTATCGCATACATGAGGGTTTTCATTTTAGATTTGGGATTTTAAATTTCGAAATTAGGGATTCAGATTTCGGATTTTAAATTTCGAAATGAGGGTTGTAAACTTTTCATTCAAAATTAGGGATTCAGGAACACCACTCTCCCTTTCTCTCATCAGTTCACTAAAAAACCCTAGCCCAACGAAACCTCTCTCTTTCTCTCTCTCTCTTTCTATGTTGTGATAAAAACAAAAACACAGAGATGGAGGAGTTTTTGTATACTGATATCGAATCTTTATGTGCAAAACTCAGGTATCAAGAAAAGCAGCTCAAACTCAAAAGAAGGTCATTGCTTTTTTTAAATTTTTTTCCTCCAATTTTTATTTCTTCAAATTATATGATTACATGCTCTCAAAACCCAACTATATGTATGTATGTATGTATGTTTGTGCTTGTATCTATTTCTTTTAGTCAATTTAACTGCTTCTTGCCATCAATTTATAGAATTATGCAGGAAATTCTGCTTTAATCTTGAGACATATGTAGTGGAAATTCTGCTTTAAAAATTTATAGAATTATGTAGTGGAATTTTGAAATATTGAAATCTTGAGACATAATATTGTGTTTGGAAATGTATTGGGAATATAGGGCAAAATTGTAGAACAAAAGTAGGAATAGCAATGAAGTAGAGTGGGATTGGATTTGTGGTGTTCTATTCCTACACCATTCCTAGTTGGGGCAATACTACTGGCCTTGGCTCATTATTAGGATCCTTGCTTGGGGCATCTCCAATGGAGATGCTGAGCGCACTACACACAAATTTTTACAAGTATACACAACCCACGTTTGGCCATAAGCTAATACACCTAAAAAATCAAAATTTTATATATACTAGGGTAATACACCTAAAAATCAAAATTTTATAAAAATCAAAATTTTATATATACACCTAAAAGATCAAAATCCTAAAAATCTAATTTTTGTAAATGCATTGCCATATGTCTTGTGAGCATAAAATTGAAAATTAGATAAGGTAGTTCATGTCTCATAAAATGAACCCATATATATATATATACTAGGCAGGGAGGCAATGGCCTTCCATGGTTTGTGTGCATGTGGTACCCACCCTGATGGACTTTCAGGATAGTATAGAGTTTGAGTTGGAAGTAGGGAGAGTTTGAATTGAAAATAGCAAGTTCACAAGAAGTTAAGTTTGAATTGGAAGTATGGAAAGTTTACCATTGCTTTGTTAGTTTGGCCAAATGATGCCTTTGGCCTTCAAATCTTCAATTAATAGTCTACATATATATACAAATATCAATAATACAATGGTGTGGAAACTATCTAATTCTTCCATTTTATAACCAAATGATTGCCTATTATATATTTTAATTAATAGTCTACATATGTATAAATTTCAATACCTTATGATGAATAAATTCTACAATTATCTACCTAATTATAGGGATTTCTACAAAATTTTACATAAATCTAAAATCGAATTCGTAACTCAAATATTTGATGAAATTCCCAAGTCGTGACATTATTCCCCGCCTAGTACGACCACATCCTTAACGCAAATTCCTCGTGAAAGCTTTTGATCTTCTCTTTGAATTGATGCAACAGTTTTGCTAACTCGCTAACTCTGAACTTGTCAATTTCAAGTAGTGCATCTATTTTACTTGGTATTTTTAACACATCATTGGAGTTCCTACTGATTCCAAACCTTTAAAATATCCAAATTCAACCTTTTAAATCTCCAAATTGTTACTGATGTTACACAATTTTATGGTAAAACCATATTTTTGTGATAGAGTCCAACCTTTAGGGCCAGATATATAGATACTAGGGTAAAATGCCCATGCCTTGCACGGGGTTACAGGTACTATTGTCATAAATTTAAATTTAAGAAATACACACATTCTAATAGAGTTTAGAAATTTAAAAAAAAAAAAAAAACAGCTTTTATTTTTATCTTCATCTTCATCTATTTTTGATTGTTTTTTAGATTTTAATTACAAATCTATTTATTTTGATGCACTTAATATAAATATACTTAAAATTTTAATATTTATGAGAAGTCTGAAAAAAATTTCACTAAAAAATAAAAAATATGAAAAAATGCTTATTTTTTCTTCTTTTTATTTTTATTTTTAGTAAGCTTTTTTTTTCTTTTTTTCTTTGTTTGTTGTTAATTTTGGCTAGTACTTTGTTCGATGGTACCGTATGGTCAGGCATATGTGATGTAAAACTTGGGTTATAAATTGATGTTAAAGAAATCAAATGCTGTTATTAAAATGTGATAATTTTCCCGTCTTCTCTAATACGATCAAAAATTCGTTTCCGTACGTTCTTTTGGTTAGGTTGGAAATGAAAATAGAATTGGAAACTTTTCAAACTTTTTGAAAACATGAGAAGTAACAAAAGGATTTGTAAGTGTATGAAAATATTTAGAAAAAAAAACAAAAACTTTTATTGATGTTAATAAATTCTCAATAGTTCATTACTTGAACATGTTGAGTGTTATGAATGCTTAGTTGGATAAAGGGCTTTCCCATTTTAAGAAAAATATATTAAAAGAAATTGCGAAATTCTTGTAACAGTAGGCATGGAAAAATAAACAATCGGTGCATTGCTCATTAATGGATTCTAGACTATGAGCACAATTAGTAGCTAATTTGTTATCATAATAAAGTCTCGAAAAATCTTTTTTGGTTGGTCTTAATTCTTGTGGTGACTTTTAGTCAAAAGAAGTTTAAAGGGTCTATGTGTCATTGATTTGCACTTGATCTGACATCTGTTTGATTGGCATTTACTTTACGAAGTTGCAAAGATAACTTCTTTAAATAATACAAGAAATAATTTGTAATACCAACAGACCCATGCCTAAAGGCACTCATGTGTACAAATAGATAATCCTTCTAAATAATACAAGAAATATAAGTCATGTAGGATGCTATTATATATGGAGCAAATAACTTTCATTTCCATGTTCATGTCGATATGCCACTTAAATATTTTGTAATACTAACAGACCCATGCCTAAAGGCACTCCTGTATAATATATGTGGTGTTTGCTCTCAAATGTTCTTACTTTATTATTTAGAAATAATTGAGTTACTTTGAATGCAAAGTGTAGGTATGGAAGTTGTGAGCATTATGTTCTATTGGGGTGGAAAGATTTTGCGCACTCGCGATGAAGGTGTGTCCTACGACACCGAACCTCAGGGGTTGTATAATGTGCACAAGGGGATAACATTGGACGAGTTGAAGGCTATGATGGTGTCGAAGGTTGGTATGCATGGGGAAATAATGCGATTAGAGTTTAAATGTAGACTCCCATGTCGGGGGAAGTATAGGTTGCTGCCAATCAAAGATAATGAGACTTTAAGTAATGTTTTAGAGCTCCCACATAAATTAGGCCCTGATTATTTTTTGGAAATCTATGTGGAAAAGGAGAGCAATTTTGGTGGCACAGAGATGCCAATTCCGGTGGGTGGGACATTCACTCAAATGTTGACACAATCGCAATTCCCTGACAATACACTTATGCAGTCTGCACACATGTTCCCTGAAGATTACCCTCCATTCAATCATTCTCAGAGTTACAATCAATTAAATGCATCACAGAACCTAGATGGTTATTACAGTGCCGAAGCAGGTCCAAGTGCTCCGACAACGTATAATTCGATGGTTCTTACAACCCCATATCCCCACTGGAATGAAGAATGTCCACCGGTTTGTAATGTTCAACGTACACCAGAGACGGCTGTACAAAATTATGCATACTCCGATGATACAGTGCCATTGTTTGACGAGGTTGGAGTAAGTGATGAAGATTCCGTGGAAGATTTGGATGGCGCATGGGAAGGTGCAGACAATGACTCCGGTGATGACGAGGTTGGAGGGCATCATGATATGCAGGAGGTACACACAAATGTCCATATCCCTTTCTACCATAATTTGCATTTTGACAATGATGGTTCCATCACTAGCCGTGATGTTGTCGAACGTTGGCCATTGTGGGACTTCGAAACTGCTAATTTGGAGAAAGGAATGATATTTACTGATAAGAAAAGACTAGTGCATGCTGTTCAGTTGTATAACCTGAAGCGCAATCGAGAATACAAGGTCGTAGAATCCAAAGAAAACAGTTGGGTGGCCGAGTGCAAGCACGGCTGCAACTGGAGAGTTTGGGCAACGAAGTTGAAAGATAAAGATTTCTTTCAAATTAGAAGGTTCGAAGCGCTGCATCAGTGTGTATACCCTAGAATGAATAGGGACAATTGCAACCTCAAGTCCGAGGTCATTGCTCATTTCATCAAGGCACTGTAACACGTCCGGCGGAGGGACCTCGCTACAGTTCGGACTCGATTTTGTGTCGGTTCTAAATCTGAACCAAAGAGTCCAAATCCGGCAAATCGTTTTGAAGAAAAACAGATTTTGAAAAGTAGTGCCAAACATGGACTGCTTTGCCAGATTACAGAGTCCCCACCTAAATATTTTAAAATGGGAAATTTAGGAACCTCGACTTCGGTCAAGGCCACATGTCCGTCATCACCAAAGTGGTCTTGGCTCGGGAGCTTGGGTACGATCGGGGAAGGTCAGCTATGAGCACCCCCTTTCGCCCGGTCCGAAGACCGGCCTCTACTAACCGTGATATCCGTTTTTGAAAACTTTGTGCGTTCTTATTCCGGTCATTAACCTAGAATTACTATGTAATGCGCACAACACAAAAGTATAGACTAGATCGCCTAACTTGGAAATAAACATTGCATATCCGTTTTGTCTCAAAAACGTGTTGTTTTCTTTTTGCTACCCGCAAGTAGGCTAAAATACGGATTTCAACGAGTTGTTCCAACTCAGGCAATCCAACCTCCATCCACAGGCATTCAAATAGTTTATCATGTAAGCACTTAGCCGCATGGTAAGCATACTGTCATGGTAAACATTCACACGCGTGCGATATGCTAAAGCGTAAAATACTTACATCAGACTGTACAAAACAAGAAACTAGTTAGCAAACATGCATGACCTAGTTCATGTTAAGTGGCTAACGCCACACAGGCAGAGATGCAATCTAGAGTAGGCTCCGCTAACCCTCACCATGGCATGTGAAATGCGGTCAAATAGCACGTATTCAATTTGGAATTTGAAAATACAATGCAGTTTGTATGATGTACCGAGCCCGGTGCATGTAAACAAAATGCATGAATGCACACATGCATTGCATAAGGTATGCTAAGATAGACGTGCCCTAATCTACCATAAGCAGGTAAATAAAAGGGTTAGAAAGAAATGGGGGTTGGAAGACATACACCCACTCACGCACACTTATTACATTTTTGCCCTCGCTCGGAGGGACCAAAATAATAATACAGTCCAACGAATAAATGAATAAATAAATTATTACAAATTTATTTATAATTAAAGCAAATAAATAGATAAATGTAATGGGGCCTCGACCCTGCCTCGGGGCGCACGAATGATGCATGCTCGATCCGTTTTGCCCGAAAAATCCGTGTCATGGCATTGCTGCTTCTGTTTTTGCTGCCTTGCCTCCAAAATTCCCAAAATTTCGTGAAACCTCCCAAATGATCTCAAATGCCTCACCGGGGAAGAGCTCATCGTCCGAGATTGACCATCGGCTGCATGTGGAGTTTATCGGCACAAAACAAAGGCCGATCGGCACAATAAACCGCCGGCTGAAAGTCCCCGGCAGCAGACAAAGTTGACAAAGAATAAAGAAGACAAAGAATGCATGGCATGGGTTTTGGGGGACATGTAAGCATGGTCATTGCCTCCTATCATGCTTGGGGACTCAAGGAGGTAAGACCCTTGGTTCTTGGGCCACCAATGGTGCATTTTGATGCATGATAACCCTAAGAACTAAGATTGCATTTTAATATGAATGCATGCAACACAAGCAAATGAAATCCAAAGCCTTTTCATGTGTTGGTCCAAGGCCTTGGTGACCAAGAATTGAGGTGAGTTGCACCACTTGAAGTGTGAACTCCTCTCAATCCTATGCTTGGCTTGACAATCCCCAAGCCAAACCATGGAATGCATAAATGCAACAAGGCTCAAATGCAATGCAACTTATCATGTTAAGCATGCAAAGAGCTAAAGTATGCAAGTCACAAATGTCATGCAACATGGACCAATTAAGCATGGAACTAGCATACATTCAAGGCCTCATTGATCAAATATGCAACAACCGAGATACAAACATGCAATAATGGACTTAAGCCATAGAGGGCAGCCCTCAAACTCCCCTAAAACAGTGGCAAATCATGCCTCAAAACAAGAGCAAGATGCCGCACAAGCATGCAAGCCATAAGGCATAAGGCTAAGGCACAAAGTGGGATATTGAACCACCACTTAACAAGACTAAACATGGCACATATTAGGCAACCAAAACAGGTTTTTATCATGCAAAAAGGCACCCAAATCCCTCATGTGGCAGCCTCAAAACAATCCCAAAAGCATAAATGCACACAATGCACATTTTAAAGCATAAAGGACACACCTTTAAAACATGAAGAGAGATAACAAATCTAGACATGTGAGCATGGATTAAGGTCTGAAATAGCATGCCAAATGATCCCAAATCCTCTAAATAAGCTGACCAATGTATGCACATGGGCTATATGCTTGAAGCCAACAAACCATCATGCAAAGTAACCATACTAATCATGCAAAAAATGATCAAAACAGTGGCTCACAGCCCTAGAACATGGCAAATCAAGGCTAAATGCTCCACCATGCTAAGCCAAAACATGGAGATATATGGGGCTAAACATATGGCACAATTCTAGGCCAAATGAGGCATTACAAAGAAAGTGTAAGAAGCATGCTAAGAGCCAAAAATCCGACCAAAAACAGAGGTATAACATGTCACATTGAGCACAAATATACTCTGAAATGAAGCCAAAACTCACCATATACTCATGCTATTCTTTAACCCCAAAACAAAGGCAAACAAAGAGTCAAGGGAGAGGGTGTCTCCCTATATGAGACTTAAAATCATCTTCCCCACTAAAAAACCCACCGGTTTTCAGTGGTGAGAAGGCCAAAAACACCAAGCCAACAAGGTCTAAGATAAAGGTCACCAAAATAGCCAAATAAGGCCTAAAAGGGTGAACCTTTGTTCAAACCACAAAATGACCTTAATGAAGGTTCAAGAACAAGTAAAAACAAGAGTTTTTTTTATCTTAAACACAAACTCAAAAACACAAAGCAAAGAGGGTAGAAAGAGGTTGCAAAAATGGGGAATATAAAGTAAAGTGTTTACCCTTGAAGATCCCTTGAAGAACAAAGGTTCCAGCCACTCTCTAGTGATCAAAACCAGTCCAAGATCACACAAAACAAACCTCCTAGCCTCTCAATCTCGAGCTAAGGTGTAAAGGTGTGTGTAAAGGAGCAAAAGTGAGGTAAAACTACACTTTTTGGCCTAAAATCACACACACAAGAGGAGAGAGATGGAGATATAGATATATGGCAGAGATATATGTATATGAGCTCTGGTTTTTGTCTCTAAAAACCCTAACCTTGAGCCAAGAGGAAGAGTCTCCCTCTTATAGAACTTGTAAGACTTACAAGCTAAGCAAACAAGGGCTCATCCCTCCATACACGTGTATGGAGGGGAGCAAAACACTTTACAGCTGCAATAAAATATCTGATAAAGCAAGTGTACAGTGCTCGGCCGGCAAAGAGTACCAAATGGTAAAATTTAGTGCCGGTCGGCACAAAATAGTGCCGGTCGGCACAATAAAGTGCCGATAGAAGCTACAGCCAGCCGGTGGCCTCTAGCCCCAGCCGGTGGTGTGTAGGGATGCCTCATAAGGCATTCCCTGCCCTTCCAAAGCAAAACACAAGCGTTTGGTGCAAAACCAAACACAAACGGTCGAGTTCGGAGGTCCTGAGGCAAGGCGCGCGCAGCCGAGAACTCCGGGAACTCCAAACGAACACAAACATAGATAATCACCGAGTGTTCCAACGGTGACGTCCAAGTCTTGAGGACGGTCAAAAATGGGGTGTCTACAGTTGCCCCTCTTTGACAGAACTCGGAAGTCATAAGAATGACGGGAGTGAATGTCAAAGCCCAGAGATGACCCATTTTTGACAAGGCCGAAGACTTAGACAATCATGCAAAACAAGTAAGATATGCTACCAAGGCAGGGGCAAAATGCAACCGAAAATGCAAGAAGCCGCATAACTTATGATCATACAAAGAAAGTCAGAATGGAGCACGATACAACAAGCTTATAAGCTAGCATACGCCAATCTACACTACAATGCAGAAGGATGTAAGAGAATTATGCAATTCTCGAAACGTCTCACGCGGAGGATACAATACTGTATGCTCGTCCGGTTGCACCGCCTCAAATGAGCAGACATACAATATCGTGCTCAGAAGAAAGCAAACTTAACAGGTACAATATTGTTAGCAATATGCATGTTGCACGATTGGAGGTGTGTGGCAGATGCAACGTGTATAGGCAGTTGTAATTGAACACATGTGAGTAAAGCAGAGCACGCATACAATGCAATGTGTATAGTAGGAACTTGAACACATATCAGTAAAGCAATGCACGCATACAATGCAATGTGTATAGAGAAAATTGAACACATATCAGTAAAGCAATGCACGCATACAATGCAATGTGTATGGAGAAAATTGAACACATATCAGTAAAGCAATGCACGCATACAATGCAATGTGTATAGAAAAAGGAACTTGAACACATATCAGTAAAGCAATGCACGCATACAATGCAATGTGTATAGAGAAAATTGAACACATATCAGTAAAGCAATGCACGCATACAATGCAATGTGTATAGAAAAAGGAACTTGAACACATATCAGTAAAGCAATGCACGCATACAATGCAATGTGTATAGAGAAAATTGAAATTGAACATGGTAAAACATGGTGTTGAAATGCAACGTACTGCAACACAGTATAATTGAAACAATTTCTTTTGAAATTTATGAGACATAAAAGGATACGAGAAGGGACATCCTTCGCGCGTTCTGAGCATCGCTCACAAAAGTCATGGCTTGAAATCAACTCGAAGATCCATTAACATTCCAGAAGTGCACTTCCCCGCATCGTTCTTAAGTGACGAAGATGCCAGACCTCGTAATTAACCCGGACAAGGGCATGAAAAGTACTCTGATTGCAAGGGGAGGTTTTCGGTATTCAATCCGGTATTCTGTTACCCCGCTGCCTTCTGCTTTACATTCCTTTTCACTAGGAGTTTAAGCACATTGCGCTGCCTTAGGCAGGTTTAAATTCTTTTGAAATTGCGGGTTTTTACAAAAACACATGATGGAAATGAAACAGCTATCCGCTTGAAAAGGGATTGTACTTGTGTGCATCGCATCACAAGGCATCACATAACAATGTGAATGAAATTGAAACTGTTTTTTGAAAACAAAGCATCGCATCGTAATAATCAGGTAGTGGATCGACTTACAACTCGATAAGCAAATCAAAAACTCGACAGACTAGCCAAGTGCAAGCACAACTTGGTAAACATTACAAAGACTTAAAGAGAGTGACATACAATTCGATAAGCAAATATACAACAACTCGAGAAACAAATGGACGCGCCTCTATAAGAATTGATCACTGAAGGGCATTGGAAATGGTGGGATTCTCCCAAATTATTAACATAATAGCTTAGAGTGCAAGGGGGAGACCCACCGGTCAAGCCAAAATTCCACCGGCCGTGAGGGATGGCCATCGGCCGAAATGGTGCTTCATCGGCCAAAATATATGGCCGGTCGGCACTATAAATGGCCGGTCGGCACTAAATTGTCAGCACCAGCAGAATGTTGCCACCTGTCCTCCACTCAACCTTATCTTCTTCAAAAAGATCTTAGCCTCGTGGTCTTCTTCATTTCCACACTGATTTGCTCCAAATGGAGGAATTTCTTGCTCAAAATCTCGCAACTTGGATTAACAACTTGGATGGTTCGGAAAAGCTGAATTTCCGGGCTTTTGGGATGAATGCACTATTCACTTTGCGTTGCACCCCGTTGCATTTTCCGTTTCTCCATGCCGCGGCAAGGTTCTGGAACCCGGTGACACATGTCTTTAGCTTTAGCGGGCAAGAGATGTGTCCTACGTTCGAAGATTTCCAAGCTTTGATGGAATCTGAGCGTAATGAAGAGATTCTGCCCCAACTTCGCTTTGGCCATGCTCAAGCCTTAGGACAAATGTGTGGGCTCTCAATACCCGATGCTCGTTCTCTGATTTGTGACGGGACATTAGATGTTCCGAGTTTGGTCTGTCGTTTTTCTGAGACTGGTGACCGTGGCGACCATCACTGGCAAGGCTTTCGGCGGCACGCCCTCTGCCTATGCATGCTATCTCATTTTCTGTTCGTCTCCGGTTCCGGAGGGGCCAGTGTCCGGTTGATTGAAGTTGCCCAAGGCTTAAAGGAGGGCAAAAGCTGCATTGCCATGGTCCTGGCTGAGACACTGTTGGGCTTAGACGCCTTTTATCGTCGAGAGACGATCAGATTAGCAGGGAGTCCACTATTACTGCAGGTAATGTTTCCCACCCCATCTCACTTTTTATGTCTGCTCACATCACTGGGCTCTCAGGCTCGGTTTTTCTCACAAAACCTTTTCTCACTTTTTCTCTCATCGTACTTCTCTCTATTCTTTATTCTCTCATTTTGTATCCCTCCCCAAGTGTGGTTAATGGATAAACTGAAAGTTGTGGACTCTTGCCCAAAGATATTCAAATACGGTTATTTCTTCAGTAACGCCTAGTTGACGCCTCTTGATGAGGGTTGGTGGTTTGAATGGATGTGCGCTTTGTCCGCAGATCGCATTGCTTGGCGGTGCCCTTGGCTCAATCTCCCAATGATGAGTTACAGTATGACCCGTCAGCCGGGGATCCAATTGATTGGCTTGACTCACTCTGTTTTCTATTTCCCATTCCGTATCCTGCGCCAGCTTGGTCATAATCGACTTGTCCGGAAGGATAGAGTACCCACCGCATTCCTAATTCGAGGCTCACAATAGCACGGTATGCCGCAAAGATGGAGGACGAGAGCTGCCTCGCTCCCGCTTTCAGTTGCGCTTTGTCTGATGAGTGCTTGGATTGGCTTAATGAAGAGGCACAGGAGGGACCCACTTTGGCATCAGAGGCTTCGACCAGCTCCGGGAGGGGGCACAGGGACATTTGACTTTACCATGCCCCGGATCTATTGCTTTATCAGTACTTTCAAGTTTTCTTTATGAATGTAATAAAAAGCAACTTCAATTGTATGCAAGAGCAAGAGAACTCTATTTGAAATCAATGAAATTGAAGGTTGTGGTACTGAAATTTTTTCGCTTTTGGTCTAGAAATGGTCTTAGTTGTAAAAAGATTTATTTGAACAAAGTCATCTTTTATCAAAACTTTTCAAAGCCATTTTCGATATGGATCAGAACTGGACACGCCTGAAATTTGTCACTGAAATGCACAACCCCCGATTCCTGCAATTGGAAAATTGCCCCTAGTTCGATAGTGCTTGGTCACATTGCATGGCAACGGAAAGTTGCCCCTAGTCTGAATAGCACTGCACCGGAGATTGCGATGAATACCGATGGACAAAGATGACCAAGATGATCAAACGGACAAAGCTGATCGGGGAAAATGTTTATGGCTGAACTCCAGGATGAAGCTGCCTACGTATCCCGAAGATGGGAATCAAGCCTTACGTAGTTCAGGCTTAGGTTCGCTCGAGTATTTTTACTCTCCTTTTGCGCTCTAACTTTTGCCAAGGCCGCCCTTTGCGGGTTTTCAACCTTGTGAGCTCGGTTTTTATATTTTCTAATTTTTTTGTGCTCTGAATTTTGCCTAGGTCGCCCTTCCGGGTTTTCGGCCTAGCGAGCCTCTCAGGTAATATTTCTTCACTTGTCCATGTTGATCGGTTGGGAGAACTCTAGGCCATCTAGGTCCATCGTAACCACAGCCCACCGACCAGATAGACTTGATGATATAAGGACCCGTCCAATTAGGTCCGAACTTGCCCTTGGGTCGTGGATGGGAGCTCGATTGTCTTTGAGCACCAAATCTCCTTCCTTCAAATTCTGGACTTAACCTTCTTGTTGAAAGCTCTGCGATTCTGCCGATACCCTTGGACATGGTACGTGCTTTTAATCTTCTTTCATCGAAGAGCATGAGTTCCTCGAATCTACTCTGCTAATCATTTCAAATTTATCCGACACTCACCAAGACTGCAATGACGAACCTCAATCTCAATCGGTAGAACGGCTTCCATCCCATAGACCAAATAATAAGGGGTTGCTCCCGAAGTTCTAATTGAAGTCCCAGAGCCCCATAGAGCGAATGGCAATTTGTTTGGCCACCCGATAGGTTTCCACCATCTTCGCAAAGATGTTTGATGTTCTTGTTGGCCTCAATCGCCCGTTGGTCTGCGGCCGATACGTGGATGACTTATGAAAAGCCACATTATACTTCTCCAGCAAATCAATCACCTCCTTCTTGAAGTGAGAACCATTGTCCGAAATGATCTCATTCGGAACTCCGTAACGGCAGATAATGTTGTTTCGGATAAACTTCGCGACGTGCGCAGCCTTCAACACGGCATAAGATTGGGCCTCGACCCACTTTGTGAAATAATCTATTGCTACCAAGATAAACTCGTGCCCATTCGACCCCTTCGGGGTAACAGCTCCGATTACATCGATTCCCCAAACTAAGAACGGCCATGGTGATGTCATGTTGTATAACTTTGACGGCGGGATGTTCATGCGGTTTGCGTGAATCTGGCATTTGTGGCATCGCCGAACAAAGCCGATACAATCTTCCTCCATGGTAGACCAGTAGTAGCCTTGTCTGAGGATCTTTCGTGCCAGCATCACCCCATTCATGTGTGCCCCACATTCTCCCCCATGGATGGCCTCCATCAGGCGCTTCGATTCTTCGGCTTCCACACACAGCTTGTGCATTCCCAGATGACCTCTCTTATACAACTTACCCCCGCAGATGATAAACTGAACAGCTATTCTTCTGATGGCCCTCTTGTCTTTGGCATTTGTTCCTGGTGGGTAGGCCTCCTTCTCCAAGAAGTTCCATATGTCGTGATACCAAGGGTTGTTATCTTGTACTTCATCTATAGCAGAGATTGACTCGTAGGCAGGTGCAAGTTTCTGGTCAATAATGACTGGACGCATCCGGACCCCAGATGGGATGTCTATCATGGAAGATAGAGTTGCTAATGAATCAAGAATCATTGTTCCCTCTCACTAGGTGAGTGAAATTTAGCTTTTCAAACCGAGGAATTAACAAATCCAAGGTCTGGTGGTATATTATCATCTTTTCCTCCTTCACTTTCCAATCTCCTTTCGCTTGAGACACAACTAGGTTCGAGTCTCCAATGACATCCAACCGCCTTGCCCCTAGTTCTAGGGCAGCTTCTAAACCGGCAATACATGCCTCGATCATTGCCTCATTGTTCGAGACCTTGAACCGAAGCTTGAATGCTAAAGGGATACGAGAGTCGTCGGGCTCTATCAGCAACACCCCTATCCCATATCCGTATTGGTTTGACGCTCCGTCAAAGTACATCGTCCAAGTTTCATCTTCGATGTGCAGAATAGCTTCATCTGGGAATAGGTACTCAACCGTTTCACTCCCTTCAACCGGGTGGTCAGCAAGGAACTCGCCACCGCTCTTCCTTTCATCGACTTACGTCACATACTTGAGGTCAAATTCGAGAGCAACAACACCAACGAGCTAGCCTACCCGTAGTTACCGGTTTCTCGAAAAAATATTTGATGGGGTCAAGTCGTGAAACCAACATTACAGAGTGAGCTAACAGGTAGTGCCGCAGCTTCCGGGTAGCCCATACCAAGGCCAAACAAGCCTTCTCTAGTGGAGTGTAGCGGGTCTCGTAATCCAGCATCTTCTTGCTCAGATAGTAGATGGCCCTTTCCACTTTGTCTTCCGACTCTTGCGCGAGCATACAGCCCATCGTAGTTTCAGTTACTGAAAGATACAATATCAACGGCTTCCCCGGCTTTGGTGGTGACAACACGGGCGGATTCTCAGAGATACTCTTTAACTGCTCAAACGCAGCTTGGCATCGGCCATCCCATTGAACTTCTTTCCTTTCTTCAGAAGACCAAAAAGTGGTTCACAAGTTAAGGTTAGTTTTGAGATAAACCGCCTTATGAATTGCACTTTACCCAGAAAGCCTCGCACCTCCTTTTCAGTCATTGGTGGTGGCATTTCTAAGATGGCCTTGATTTTAGAAGGGTCGACTTCGATGCCCCTTTGTGTAATCAGAAATCCCAACATTTTTCCCGCTGTAACACCAAACGTACATTTCTGAGGATTCAACCGCAGCCGAAATTCTCTGATCCTTTGGAAAAACTTTTGCAAGGCGGTGTAGTGGCCCTCTCTTTCTTTGGACTTGACAATCATGTCGTCCACATACACCTCAACCTCTTTATGGATCATGTCATGTAATATTGTGGTTGCAGCCCGTTGATATGTAGCCCCAGCGTTCTTCAACCCAAATGGCATCACTCTGTAGCAATATGTACTTACGGTGGTAAAAGCCTTTCTCCGGTCTTGGTGCCATTACTATCTGATTATAGCCTGAAAAGCCATCCATGAACGAGAGCAAAGCATGCCTTGCGGAAATCTACCAACTCATCGATATGCGGCAAGGAAAGTCATCATTCTGACTGCTCGCTCAAATCCTCAAATCCACACATACCCGGATTCGCCATCCTTCTTCTAAGATCGAACAATGTTGGCCACCAAGTCGGGTATTCAGATACCAAGCAGAAGCTCGTCAACTCTGGTGACCTCTTCCTTGATCTTAATGGCCCAATCGGGCGGATCCTCCCGAAGTTTCGCTGACAGTCGAGCCTCGGGTCAAGAGGATCCGGTCAGCATAATCTCAGATCGATTCCTGCATGTCTTCGTGAGGACCACGCGAAAACATCTTTGAAATCTTTTAATAAAGCGACTAAGCGCTCGCGTTCCGAAGACAACGTGGACCCAATCTCGACCACCATGGGTCCTTCTCAAGACTAATGTTCACGGTAGTGATTTCATCCATTAAGGGTTTAACAAACCTCTCTTGCTCTTGTTCAATTAGTCGTTGCAAAACCGGAGGAATTTCGTCCTCGTCGTTTTCATCAAAATTTTGAAAGTCCTGATTTAAGCAATAAACCAAAGGCACAGAAAAATACTCGGAAACCACAGTTACCTCATTCTCATTAGATACTTCCGAACCGTCCAATTCTTCTGTTACAACAGACTCAAAAGAGAAAGAAAAAGACGACTGACAGATCGTGGCATCCGGGTTATCACTCCCAGGAATACCGGACTCAGACTCGGACGAGCTGGAACCTGATTCCGACTCACAAGACTCGGTGGAATCAGATTCCGGCTCGCTACCTGACCCGGTGCTGCTTGATAAAAATCCCTCCTCGTACTGCCAGACGAGGGAGGGTGCGATGGACGCATCCAAAATAGTCACGGTTGGCCCACACCGCTTTCATCTCTAATCATGGACACCAAGAGTCATCTCCTGCACAACCGGGTCGATCAAAGGATCTCGAAGTAGACATGCCATACCCCATTTCGAACTCAGGTCCGCAGACTCCAATTCCTTGCTATGTTCAATTTCAACTGTCGTTCTGTTCGCTCTTCAAAGAACATCATCCCCGTGATAATCGCAAGTCAAGAAAATCTCAAATCCCGATATGCTTTTTCTTTATTCACCATGGCTCGAAAACCACAAAATAGGAAGTCTTCCTCCCCATTTAAACGTCTGCTCAAGGTACCGGATGGGCCGGTGCATCAATTCAAAAGGTTTCCATCTGTTTTGCTTTGGCTTTTCCACCATCTCTTTTCCTCTTCTTACCCAATCTTCCTTGGTGGGCAGATAACCCAAGCCGAAGGTATGAGGATTGTGCGGCACTTCAGCCAGTGTTGCAATGCCCTTACTACGGCCGCTTCTTCCTAATCCCATCCCGGATGTATTGGAGTTTGTTCATGAGGTACCGCTTGGGCACTAACATATATCCCTTCATTAGCGCCATGATATTCTGCATAACCCGAGCCTCACCAAGGTAAAACTCGATATGAACACGCCCTCCGTGCCATGCTCTATCTCCGTATCAGCGTGGATACCCCCGGTAGTGGATGAATTGATGAATTCCCGAAAACGATGGCTACTCCCTTCCCATAGGGGTATTTCACCATTTGGTGCAAAGTAGATGATACTGCCTTCATCTGATGCAGCCACGGCCGCCCCAACAACAAATTGAAAGTTGCAGGTACTTCCAAGACGTGAAAATCTATCTCCTGCTGTCCCGGCCCAACCTTGGTCTGGATTTTAACGGTTCCCATCACCTCTCGGCTTGTATTGTCATATGCCCTGATGACCTGGACTGTTGGTACAAAGTCTGCGACTTTCGCACCAATCGCAGAAGTCGCTCGCAGGGCGACGTTGATGGCGGACCTCAGATCAACAAGGACTACCGGTATCCATTTATCCCTGCACTCCACAGAGATGTAGAGTGGCTTGTTGTGATTTGTGCCCTCAGGCGGTAATTCCTTATCAGCAAACGTCAACATCGGGGCAACTCCTCCCGGAAAGACTAACCCCACTAGCTGTTCTGGTGTTGTTTCTATTGAAAGCTTTGCTTTATCCATGGCTGATAAAACAGCCTCCCTATGCACTCGAGAAGCCATAAGCAGTCCCCAGATGGAGATGTCTGCTTGTATCTTTTTCAATTGTCTCAAAACGACCTCTTCTTCGAGCTGCTTTTCCTTCTGTTTTTCAGCCTCTCTGTCCTTCCCTAAGGCCTCTGGTTGATCCAAGTGTGGGGGTTTGAAATACCGCCCACTCCGTGTCATGTGGTCAATTTCTCCAAGGTACCAGGTGTTATCGGGTTGGTTATTCCCCCAATCTTCATCCGTATGGGCAAGACATAGGTCCTCGTCTTCCCACCACATTCCGCCAATGTCGATAGACACCGTCCGGCCCCGGTAGGATCGTTTCTGCGTTTCGCTGCACTTTCCATCCTCGCATTCGTAGCATTATCTGCTTCGTACACACACGGTTTCATCCCACGGCCTTTGCCTTTCGGATCCTCTAATCCTCGAAACTTGCTTGTTCTGACACAACTGATTGTTCAATCATTTCCATACCCAAAATGTTCCAATCCCGGGCGAAATTCTTAACATCGGCGCCCCCCGGCAATATGCTCTGCTCTTCGACCCTTCCGCCGCCGATATTCTCATTCCGCCGAGCTCGCTCGCTCGAAATTCTACTTCCACATCGGGCCGCTCGTCCAACCACCCGGTAGCTTCTATCAATCCTCATAATTGAACCACGCGAATCGCCGTGTCCTTCCGGGTATTGGTCGTCAGAAATTGAGATTGGCCAGTCTTCCCTACGGTTGCTACGTCATCGATTCCCTGTCCCAGACTATCCCTGATCATGCACAATTCTCCCCGCTGGCGCTCCATCCCGGGCCTATCTTGGCTTATCAATGAGATGTAGTCACTCGGACTATATGTCTTCCCATCAGAACTCCCAGATTCCGCAAACTCGATTCAACAACCCTTTTCTTCTTCGGTCTCTTCTCTCCGTTTCTGCGGTCACCATCGATGGCTTAGGTTGGGCTACGGAGATGTCCATCATGCACAAGTTAGTGCACTTTCGGGAGGAACACCTCGGTTTAGGCAAGTGGGTGGGTGTGATATAGACACTAGGGTCATAAGACACGGCCCCAGATGGATGAAATTAAGTCTTTTAGGTGGTGGAGCTTGGTTATGTGCAGGAGGATTTGTAGTAACATTGGGCTTCTCGAGGCAAAATCACCCCGTTATCGATAAGGTCTTGAATTTCATGGCGAACCGATAGCACCGGTCGGTGTCGTGGACCGTCTTTGTTGATGAAATGCACAATATTTGGTCGGGTTATGGGTAGGAGGGAGTTTTTCGGTAGGGGTCGCGGCTCCAGGGCCTCAGTGCCCTTTTCTTGATCAACACCCCAGAGCTTTGGATAGGGGCATATAGAGGAGCGAAAGTTCGAGTTTTTGGGTGGGTATTTGGTCGTTTAGGGTTGCTTTCGGACGACCGGAGAATGGCCGCCACGCTTTCTTTGTGGGGATTAGTGGTGACCATGCTTACCGGAGGCTCTCGTGGCGGATGTGCCACTGGCCCAGATTAGTGTTATGTTGAAGGTCCTTCGGGTTGCTCCCGATCATTATCAATCCAAATTTTGTTTCAAGGCATCTTCAATCTGCACCCCCATTTCATGCAGTCGTAAAAGGTGGGAAATGGGACTACTATCATCTTTTGCATCAATTTCTACCAGATTGCGCACAATCATCCGAACCGTCTTTGTCCGTAGGCCTCAAGGTCATCATTGAAGCCTTGGCCCTCCATCCGTTACGAACTCAAAAACTCTCCTTAGGCTCTTGTCTGGTTGTCTCGAGATCACGGGTAGTGATCTCAATCTGTGTGTTGTATGAATACTGCGCGATGAAGGCCTCAGCCATTTCGTCCCAATTTCTCTTAACGTCATCATCTAGCTTAGCATACCATGCAGATGCCACACCTAACAGGGTCCGACCAAATAGAGACAATTTCTGGAGCCTACTGAGGCCCATTGGTCTTAGAACGTCCGAAAACAGTCTTAAGTGTACCATGGGGTCCCTGCACTCCATCGAATCGATCAATGTGAGGCATTTTGAATCTATCGGGCAACGTCACAGCTGCGTCAGTGTAACCATCTTCAATATCGGGGATAGTCTTGACCCCTTGGGATCTCTTGAATAACTTTTCAAGCTTGCTTAATTTGAGTGCGGGATCACCTCGAACTCAAAGGAGAGTCCGAGATTGGTGGGTGTTTTTGATAGTTGAGGTTGAATTTGGGGTAGGGTTGGAGGCGGGGTGGTCCTGTAGGTAGCTCAGACGTCAACATTGGCCTCCCCGACGTTAGGAACTCCCGGTGGGGAGGAACTTGGTGCGGCAGATGCTCCGCTTTGTTCTAGCTCGCAATTGTCTTCGCCGTTTTCTCATAATCGTGGCTCGTTCGGCGGTTCGCTCGACGGACGGCATCTCGCCGCATTGCTTTCATGCTCTCTTGAAGGTGGCGCACCATCTCCTCCAAACCGCCATACTATCCTGCTCGTTGGATTATCGTATAAATTCTCTGTTGGTAACACAAAACCCCGATCTCTATCGAGCAATGTGGGGTAGACAAAGCCTCTCGAATCGATCACGTTGTCTCGATGTCCTTCGCCTTCTTGACCTCCGCTTAGTAGTCGGGGTAGTGAGTAGTACAATCGTTGTCCGCTTATCGATCCTCGATCGAAGGAGTCGACGGCCTCGATCCAGGTGCTTGGGGAATATCTATCGGATCGGTAGCAATTGTGCTCAACTACCTAATAAAAGATAAATAAAACAAATAAATAAATGACAATCGGACAAAGATAACGGCAAGAAAGTAAATAAACACACAACACACGGTCGGGTATTTTAAAATAAACGAATCTTTGGATACACTGCTTTCAACCACCGATTCATGAACCATTGCCCCTAGGCTCAATCGATATCCACGCATAACCGATTCTCAAAACATCGACATCGATGCCCTGCCCGACATTTAAACTTGCAAACCGATTCAGACGTTCTCGCAGAGTTACACTCTAAAGCACATAGCAGATAAATGAGAACCAAAGCACCCCTATATTGGGGTAGGGTTTCCCTGTCCTATTTTGTCAGGAACTAGGGTTTCACTATGCACGCAGCGGTTTCAAACAACCTATATCGGGTAAGCAACCTGTCCTAGTTTGGGATGGTCACTATGGATTCCGAATATGCACTAGGTCGAATGGTCAAAAAGGGTGCCCCGGTAAAACCGGGGTTTGTGTTCCCACACTGGCAGAGCCCGCAACCGGTCAGCCTTATGGACATGCCTTGACAAGACAAGCCTCCAAGAAACCGCCAGAATAGCAGATGGCCAACACGGTGTCCTAGGCGCACTAATGCACATGCAATGCAAAGAAACACATAAATGTAGTCAAAATAGGATATCACGAAGTTCGAGTCAAGCTCTCTAAAATCCCAGAGTCGCCAAATCAGAACACGTCCGCGGAGGGACCTCGCCATGCTCGGACTCGATTTTGTGTCGGTTCTAAATCTGAACCAAAGAGTCCAACCGCAAATCGCTTTGAAGAAAACAGATTTTGAAAAGTAGTGCCAAACATGGATCATTGCCAGACATGAGTCGCCACCTAAATATTTTAAAATGGGAAATTTAGGAAACCTCGACTCGGTCAAGGCCACATGTCCGTCATCACCAAAGTGGTCTTGGCTCGGGAGCTTGGGTACGATCGGGGAAGGTCAGCTATGAGCACCCCCTTTCGCCCGGTCCGAAGACCGGCCTCTACTAACCGTGATATCCGTTTTTGAAAACTTTGTGCGTTCTTATTCCGGTCATTAACCTAGAATTACTATGTAATGCGCACAACACAAAAGTATAGACTAGATCGCCTAACTTGGAAATAAACATTGCATATCCGTTTTGTCTCGAAAAACGTGTTGTTTTCTTTTGCTACTCGCAAGTAGGCTAAAATACGGATTTCAACGAGTTATTCCAACTCAGGCAATCCAACCTCCATCCACAGGCATTCAAATAGTTTATCATGTAAGCACTTAGCCGCATGGTAAGCATACTGTCATGGTAAACATTCACACGCGTGCGATATGCTAAAGCGTAAAATACTTACATCGTACTCCGTGCCAAAACAGTAAACTAGTTAGCAAACATGCATGACCTAGTTCATGTTAAGTGGCTAATGCAACACAGGCATAGATGCAATCTAGAGTAGGCTCGGCTAACCCTAAACATGGCATGTGAAATGCGATCAAATAGCACGTATTCAATTTGGAATTTGAAAATACAATGCAGTTTGTATGATGTACCGAGCCCGGTGCATGTAAACAAAATGCATGAATGCACACATGCATTGCATAAGGTATGCTAAGATAGACGTGCCCTAATCTACCATAAGGTGTAAATAAAAGGGTTAGAAAGAAATGGGGTTGGAAGACATACACCCACTCACGACACTTATTACATTTTTGCCCTCGCCGAGGGACCAAAATAATAATACAAATAACGAATAAATGAATAAATAAATTATTAGAAATTTATTTATAATAAAAGCAAATAAATAGATAAATGTAATGGGGCTCTGCCTCGGGCGCATTTAATGATGCATGCTCGATCCGCTTTGCGAAAAATCCGTGTCATGGCATTCTTTATACATTTTCTTTGCCTTGCCTCTCCAAAAATTCCCAAAATTTCAGGAAACCTCCCAAATGATCTGAAATGCCTCACCGGCTGGGGGAAGAGCTCATCGGCTGCTGAGATTGACCATCGGCTGCATGTGGAGTTTATCGGCACAAAAACAGTGCCGATCGGCACAATAAACCGCCGGCCGGCTGAAAGTCCCTGCAGCAGACAGGTTGACAGCAACAGCAAGACAGCAATGCATGGCATGGGTTTTGGGGGACATGTAAGCATGGTCATTGCCTCCTATCATGCTTGGGGACTCAAGGAGGTAAGACCCTTGGTTCTTGGGCCACCAATGGTGCATTTTGATGCATGATAACCCTAAGAACTAAGATTGCATTTTAATATGAATGCATGCAACACAAGCAAATGAAATCCAAAGCCTTTTCATGTGTTGGTCCAAGGCCTTGGTGACCAAGAATTGAGGTGAGTTGCACCACTTGAAGTGTGAACTCCTCTCAATCCTATGCTTGGCTTGACAATCCCCAAGCCAAACCATGGAATGCATAAATGCAACAAGGCTCAAATGCAATGCAACTTATCATGTTAAGCATGCAAAGAGCTAAAGTATGCAAGTCACAAATGTCATGCAACATGGACCAATTAAGCATGGAACTAGCATACATTCAAGGCCTCATTGATCAAATATGCAACAACCGAGATACAAACATGCAATAATGGACTTAAGCCATAGAGGGCAGCCCTCAAACTCCCCTAAAACAGTGGCAAATCATGCCTCAAAACAAGAGCAAGATGCCGCACAAGCATGCAAGCCATAAGGCATAAGGCTAAGGCACAAAGTGGGATATTGAACCACCACTTAACAAGACTAAACATGGCACATATTAGGCAACCAAAACAGGTTTTTATCATGCAAAAAGGCACCCAAATCCCTCATGTGGCAGCCTTAAAACAATCCCAAAAGCATAAATGCACACAATGCACATTTTAAAGCATAAAGGACACACCTTTAAAACATGAAGAGAGATAACAAATCTAGACATGTGAGCATGGATTAAGGTCTGAAATAGCATGCCAAATGATCCCAAATCCTCTAAATAAGCTGACCAATGTATGCACATGGGCTATATGCTTGAAGCCAACAAACCATCATGCAAAGTAACCATACTAATCATGCAAAAAATGATCAAAACAGTGGCTCACAGCCCTAGAACATGGCAAATCAAGGCTAAATGCTCCACCATGCTAAGCCAAAACATGGAGATATATGGGGCTAAACATATGGCACAATTCTAGGCCAAATGAGGCATTACAAAGAAAGTGTAAGAAGCATGCTAAGAGCCAAAAATCCGACCAAAAACAGAGGTATAACATGTCACATTGAGCACAAATATACTCTGAAATGAAGCCAAAACTCACCATATACTCATGCTATTCTTTAAGCCCAAAACAAAGGCAAACAAAGAGTCAAGGGGAGAGGGGTGTCTCTCCCCTATATGAGACTTAAAATCATCTTCTCCACCACTGAAAACCCACTGGTTTTCAGTGGTGAGAAGGCCAAAAACACCAAGCCAACAAGGTCTAAGATAAAGGTCACCAAAATAGCCAAATAAGGCCTAAAAGGGTGAACCTTTGTTCAAACCACAAAATGACCTTAATGAAGGTTCAAGAACAAGTAAAAACAAGAGTTTTTTTTATCTTAAACACAAACTCAAAAACACAAAGCAAAGAGGGTAGAAAGAGGTTGCAAAAATGGGGAATATAAAGTAAAGTGTTTACCCTTGAAGATCCCTTGAAGAACAAAGGTTCCAGCCACTCTCTAGTGATCAAAACCAGTCCAAGATCACACAAAACAAACCTCCAAGCCTCTCAATCTCGAGCTAAGATGTAAAGGTGTGTGTAAAGGAGCAAAAGTGAGGTAAAACTACACTTTTTGGCCTAAAATCACACACACAAGAGGAGAGAGATGGAGATATAGATATATGGCAGAGATATATGTATATGAGCTCTGGTTTTTGTCTCTAAAAACCCTAACCTTGAGCCAAGAGGAAGAGTCTCCCTCTTATAGAACTTGTAAGACTTACAAGCTAAGCAAACAAGGGCTCATCCCTCCATACACGTGTATGGAGGGGAGCAAAACACTTTACAGCTGCAATAAAATATCGATAAAGCAAATTAATGCGATTAACTCGGCAAAGAGTACCAAAAGGTAAAATTTAGTGCCGGTCGGCACAAAATAGTGCCGGTCGGCACAATAAAGTGCCGATAGAAGCTACAGCCAGCCGGTGGCCTCTAGCCCCAGCCGGTGGTGTGTAGGGATGCCTCATAAGGCATTCCCTGCCCTTCCAAAGCAAAACACAAGCGTTTGGTGCAAAACCAAACACAAACGGTCGAGTTCGGAGGTCCTGAGGCAAGGCGCGCGCAACCGAGAACTCCGGGAACTCCAAACGAACACAAACATAGATAATCACTGAGTGTTCCAACGGTGACGTCCAAGTCTTGAGGACGGTCAAAAATGGGGTGTCTACAGGCACAAATTGCGGTAAGTGCCATGCTAGATAAATTATTGTTTTTAGGATTTTATTATGACTGTAAGGTATTCAAATATAATGTGTATTTGCAGATATCACCAGAATTGCCTCTTGCTACCATAATTGAGGTCGTGAAGGAGAAGTTTCAGTTCACTATATCATATAAGAAAGCGTGGCTTGCAAGGACGAAGGCAGTTGTAATGGTGTTTGGTGACTGGGACGAGTTGTACCGAAGGTTGCCTAGCTATATGTCTGCGTTGCAGGCATTCAATCCAGGCACAGTTGTCATGTGGGACATGATTCCGAATTTGCACGCTACCTCAATCGGAACTGAAATGTACATGAACTATGTGTTCTGGGCATTTAAACCTGCAATAGAAGGCTTCAAGTATTGTCATCCAGTGATATGCATTGATGGCACACACTTGTACGGGAAATACGAAGGGAAGATTGTTTGCCATCGCAGTTGATCGCCATGACAAGATTGTACCTCTTGCCTTTGCTGTTGTTGACAAGGAGATGATCGAGAGTTGGGGTTGGTTCATTACTCTGCTTAGGCGACATGTGTGCCGTGACCGAGAGGGGGTCACATTGATATCCGATTGACACACAGCTTTGCTTAGTGTCGTGTCAAGAATTTGGGACAATCCAGCAGTTCAACCAAGAGGATACCGTAGGTATTGCTTGCGACACGTATGTAGCAATTTCAATGAAAGATTCGGCAATACAGTAGCGAAGGATCTTGTGTGAAGAGCTGGTTCTGCACGGCAAGTGCGAAAGTTTAACAAGATTATGGACGATATCTACAAGCTCGAGAAGAATGCTGAACGGTGGTTTAGACGGATGAACCCTATTCATTGGACATTGTGCCATGATGGTGGTTGTCGTTGGGGCATATTGACGACAAACCATATAGAGGGCTTCAATGGTGTACTGAAAGGCGCACGTAGTGTTCCCATTGCAGCATCAGTTGAGATAACTTTTTATCGGCTCGTGAAATATTTTGACGAGGGCAGGACCATTGCTGAAAATGCGAGCCATCGGGGTCACTTGTACACGGCTAACGTTCAACGATGGATTGACGAGCACCAAGCTAAAGTGAATGTGCATATGTTGGTACCGATTAATAGGAAATTTTTATTGGATGCACCGAATTCACTACACATTAACATTTCGCACTCGTCGATCATTGATGTTAGTCTATATTTAAACATATATGCATATTAATCCATGTACATACATTTTTCCTGCAGGGGAATAGGGAAATATGAGGTGAGGACAGCACCGCATGGGATGGGGGGTGGTGCTCGTCAAATAGTTAGTCTCCGACCACCGAGTTGTTCATCTGGGAAGTACACATTATTTCACTTACCATGTTCCCACATGCTTGCTGTGACAGCAGATTTGGGCGAGGACCCTTTTCCTTTCGTTGCACCAGAGTATAGGTTGGAAGTCCTGGCGTATCTTGACGAAGTTTAGGCCCATGCCGCCACGAGCACTATTGGCGACAATGATTACCCAACTTTGCTTGCTATTCGGCTCGACAACGTGCGGTTAAAAGTCGTCCTCAACATAGTCGCATACACAACGAAATGGATACTTCGGACAAAGTGGATTGCACCATTGTAGTTTGTGTTTGCAAAGAGGGCATGATAAGAGAAAATGTCCAGCGAGAATCCGATCGATTCGACAGTAGTTGTTTGTCTTCTTTACATATTAGTTCCACGCTACTTTCTTTGAATTGGAGTCAATGTAATATTCAATGAATCAGTATTCAGTAAATTCATAATGTATTTACGACTTCAATTACTAATGACATAGATTTGGTCAAATGTGGCAAATCTCTTCAATTGCTTTAGTTGTTGCAAGTGTCTTTTGTGCACTGGATTGTGTAGACTTTATATTCAATGTGTGTTTTGCCACATTTTGTTATGTGGGAAACTAATTTTTTAAAAATATTTTTTCCAAAATCCATTACGTGGGAGAAGGCACATTTTATGAATTCAATCATTTCTCGAACATTTACTACGTATTTGTATATGCTTAGTTCTTGTAAAAAGTTTGACTAATGTATTTCAAATCTACATGAAACTCTCTTCAAACCTTCGTACTTCTTTCCTGTCCAAATGACAACTCCTTTAAAGTGAAAGCACGTTTTTTCATGTCATACACGTTGACGTGACAACACACTGACAATAACTTTAATCACATAGGTACCATGTCAACCTTATCTCCTATGACAATAATGTCAAATGAATTACTAATTACCAATATAAATGCATGTCATATTTAATGCGTTGCCACATTTTGTTACGTCGTGAATTGTTTTTTTAGTTTCCAAACATTCATTACGTGAGGGAAGACCATTTTTATCAATTCAATCATGTGTTTTAAATTTAGTACATATTGGTAAATGCTTAGTTGTTCTAAAAAGTTTGAGTAGTGGATTTCAAATCTACTTAAAGCATGGGTTTTCATGTCATAATTTTGGCGTGACAACGCGCTGACAATGTCTTTAAACTCACAGGTACCATGTGTACCTTATCTCCTATCACAATAATTGGAAATGAATTACTAATCACCAATATAAATGCATGTAATATTCAATGCGTAGCCACATTTTGTTAGCTGGTAAACTGTTTTTTAGTTATCAAGAAATTTTTCCAGGCAACCCTTTCTTTTTGTTTTCCCTAACTTGTTGCAGTTTGTATATCCGTGATATCTTTGTGTCGTATTCTAATTTTGTTAGCATATGTATGTACTATTGTCAAACATCTTGTTATCGGACATCGATTTCATATATGAAAACTTGTGCAGGTCTATGACTCATTCAGCAGAGGAGATCCCATTATTGACTCATCAACATCGAGCTGATATGATATGGCGTGAGTCGGTATGAATTATTTACTTGTAATCGATATTTGAATACTACACAAACACTGTAGTTGTTACGTAATATAATTTGAAACTGTAAATGTTAGTTCATGGATCATCCTATTTGGACATTTCAATGGTTTAGACAAATTTCCCCAACTGTAAACGTTAGTCCATAGAGAGAGAACGAAGAAGATTATATTAAATGGACCGCTAGCTTAACCCAAAAAAAAAAAAAAAAAAAAAAGGTTATAAAGTTGATAATCATCAACTTTAACAATTACCCCAAGTTCATGCTTATGATATTAATGACAAGAGTATCGAAAAAAGTTGATAATCATCGATTAGAGTTTAGAGTTTAGAACACAAACAATATCAATTATTGACAAAGTGAGTATTTTAGATTGTTTGTTTACTTAAATAACTTTTAACTTATTTCATACTACAACAACTTGCATTAATATAGTTCGAGTGACATTTTTCATTTCAAAATAAAGGACTTTAAACTCTTCAAAATATATTCATTATATGTTATATTAGTCTGTAATATTTCATTGTATTCATTTGATCCCCAACTTATTTAATTCTTATCTCAATAATGAAATGACGGCTTAGTTATATTTTACGCCCTTCTAATTTAACTGAAAACCACATAAACCCCCATTGGTCTCTGATGAAGTGTACAACCCAACTTCGTTAACAAGTGTACCAAACATTCTAAAACTTATATTAGTTTTGATGGAACCTTTTATTTCTATGTCATGACACTGCAAATCTGTGTCTGTATGTATTTATCTTTGTACATTTACACCACTTACGCACTATGCACCACTAAATTGTTGGTTATCTCACCCACTGTTTCAGTTAATAGAAGATGGGTTCATTGTGTAATTTCAATTGTCATTTGTACAAGCATTATGTCTCTTACACACAACGTTGTCTTGTGCAGGCGAAAGATCAGCCGAAATTAAAATGCTGACGATATGATTCCGGCATATGGGACACCGCCTTGGACCATAGAGTCCTACGTTGCCTACTCCGTGCGGGGTTCTACGGGGTGTATCGGATTGGGCCTATTCGATTGGACCACCATCTCGTTACAACCCTCGTAGAGAGGTGGCGCATAGAGACGCGCACATTTCATTTTCCTGTTGGAGAGTCCACAGTTACATTACAAGATGTGGGTATTCTATTTGGCCTACCGGTTGACGGACACGCAGTCACTGGAAAAGACCCAGGAAAGAAATTGGATGATTTGATAGTGCTATGTGTGGTGTTGTTAGGGGCATCACCTACAGCAGAAGACTTCATAGGCTCATCACTTAAGTTGAAATGGATATCAGAGCATTTCCGTCACCTTCCACATGATGCATCCGATGAGACGGTTCATCATTATGCTCGAGCCTATATTTTGTGGCTTATTGAAGGTACTCGTCACGATAAGTCACAAAATATAGCCAAGATGATGTTTTTGCCACTACTTAGAGACTTTGACCGTATTTGAATGCAATGGTGGGTGGTGCCACATTGGCATGTTTATGCAGGATGTTGTCTTGGGCAACTAAAGGGCGTCTGAAGGAGATAGCTGGCCCACTAGTGTTGTTACAAGTGAGTTGCAATGACTTGTAGTTTTATCTCATATTTTCAATTGCCATGTTTTCTAAAGTGCCTACTGTAATAAATTAATAATGGCATCATTCATTGTAGGTTTGGGCGTGGGAAAGATTGAGCAGGATCGCCCCTAGTCGGAAGTCGAACATTGCTACTAGCGAGCGTGCCATAGGGGAGGGCGACCAGCTGTTACCACCTGGCCCGTGAGCTTGCAGGTGGAGGGTTCCCTTCAGCCATGAGGTGATATCGACTAATGTCGGTCTCATCTTCCGGGACCAGTTTGACCGCATGGTGGAGGGGGAGGTTTGTAATTTGTTCATGTGAATTTACCCATTTTTTTGTTTGTCAACGTCCGTTGTACGAATAGATCTCTAAATTATTGCATTGCTATTGCAGTTCATATGGGAGCCTTACGGGACGGAGGATGACATCATGACCAGCTTCCCATCGTATTGTACCGTTGGTCGAGACATATGGATGGCACGAGTGCCACTTATATGCTTCGATATCATTGGTAGCATCTCCCCGGGTGCTTAGACAATTTGGACGAGTTCAGAGTGTGCCTGATCGCTTTGACGCCCACTTGGCTATGCATTTTAGAGATAGGCGTGGCAAAATGGCCATTGATTGGGCAAAGGAATACCAGATATTTATTGCTGAGTGGAACAACCAACGCAACACCATTGTCCATCTTTGAGGAGCAAAGAAGTGCTTACATCTTCGGACCCATACATGTTATGGTTTCGCCGTCATACACGTCTAGTACTTAGTAATTGGAGTGACATTGCGGCCTTCGGATACCAAGGCGCCGGGGGTAGTTTAGAGGGATTGGTAAGTTCTTTATATTCCCCAAAACAACATTTGCTTAAGTTTGTCTATGTTTGTTATTTGGCATTGATGGTTATGTAACACGGCTACCATTACATAGCGAGGTTAAATCGAGTTCTTGCGGGCATATCACATAGCGACGCTGCCCATATTACACGTGATGCTAGAGAAAATCGGATGCCATTGCGAGATAAGGGAGTTATTATGCGATGGTTTGTATCAGCACACCGGCGTGACCGACTAGATTTCGCCACTTTGGTGAGATTCTTATATGGGGTAGATATTACGGGGACATCAATGCCGCACCGAATATGCCATCCATCGAGCCATCGACATCAATGCCTCCACCGCATCCTACCGCCGTCATGCACATCAATCGGATTATTTCGATATGGAACACTTTGGTGAGAGGCCTTCCATGGGCTGTCCTCATGGTCCATTCTGGCAAAGCATACACCATGAACTTCCCCACCTGAATATACCACGTACACATCCCAGTTTGCCCCTGAGGTAGATCCTCTAATGTCTGACCATACTTCCACACACCATGGCCATATATTGGACCCCTCCTGGTCACCACCCCCATATAGGACAGCGGTTGGTACCCCGGTGACTCCCTTAGCACCACTATCTACTACATGTCTGTCTACTATAATTCCCTCTGTGTCGACATTGACTGCACCCGACCCTTTGACAGTACTATCATCTCCTACCCCACCATCATCTCCTATACCACATATACCCTTCACCTACCATGTTGATCCACTCATTACCCATGACTTCCACATTGATGGGGAGGGGGAGGGCCAGGTCCATGCACCTACCAGAGGGACAGGTAGGGGTAGAGGTTGTGGCGGCCGTCGTGGTGTAAGTAGAGGTCGAGGGCGAGGGCGACGCCAAGCAATAAACCATGACAATAATGCAGCGGATGATGGCATTTCACAGCTTAGTACCGTATGTGAAGGTGTGCCGGAGGTGGTATCAAATGATTGTACTGTAGCCATTGGTGATGTGCAGCCAGCTTCTACAGAAGCAGGCGAGAGTCGTCGTCTTGACAGCGCAAGATATACTGAGAGTATATAGTAAGAGACCTAGGAGACAAACCCATGGAAGGGGTTGTGGAACAGGGGGAAAATTAGGACATTAGGAACAACCAGCATTGGTAAGTATATGCAAACATTATGTTCAGGTGCTGTTTTTAGTTGGATTAGTCTACATTGTTTAATGATCTAGCTTATTATATAGTTCTGGGTTTTGGCTTATCTTATTTTGTAATTATGGTTTATTTTATAAGATTCTAGATGCTGATGCTGCTGCTATTTTTGTTACTGTTTTGAAGGAAGGGGTAGCTGCTTGCTGTGTTGCTGGTTGCTTGCTGCTTCTTCATTCTAGTTGCTGCTGGCTGTGTGTTGCTGCTGCTGCCTTGGATCAGTGAGCTGATAATTGGGTATGATGCTCTTATTTCATTTACTTGCTGTGCTGTGTGGTTTGTAAGAACTGTAGCATACTTCTTTTTCACTAATTAACATTTCTTTGCAGCTGTTTGAGTTGGGTTTGGAGCTTTCACTTGCACGCTTGAAAGCTCTTGCAAAATTTGCCTTTGGCATGGGATTGAGAAAGGCATGATGAAGTTGCCAAACTTGGTAAGGTACTTTTTAAAATTGTTATGCACAGTTATCATAATCATACCCATGTTCATTAATGGTGTGAGTTTAACACATCATGCATATGAAAGAAAATGCATATATTTTATCATGCAATCTGTAAATGCAGTGCTGCTGTCTAAAACTTGACAACAGGTTGCAAAAGACGCTATAAATTCAATAAAATAATTATGATTCAATTTGTACTCATCATTTGATTAATGGTGCTTAAAATGAGTATCTATAAATGATGGTGTTAATCTTTCATGTATAAATCAGGGTCCACAAAGAGTGAAATATGGGGCAGACAACGTAATAACTGCAAAAGACATAATCATTGCTACTGGTTCAGTACCTCTTGTGCCGAAGGGAATTGAAGTTGATGGTTAGTGCAGGTGATAGCTTTGACTTGGTTACAGCTTTACAAGTGAAACATGATGTATGCAGCAAATGTGCTGCTGAGATAGATGTTCCTTCACCTCAGGTATGTTCAAGGTCAAGATGAAGAATTATGACTTTTAAGCTCTGTGATATGCTAAATTCATATTTGAATTGTTTGAGATTTGTAGAAAAAAGTCATGCAAATGAAATCAACTGCCAAGTATGAGAAGAAGATACAAGAGCTGAGTACCCAGTGCCAACGCAAGACAGATGAATGTTATCAGGCCTGGATGTCCTTAACTGCTGCAAATGAGCAGCTAGAGAAGGTTAGGATGGAGCTTGACAATAAGTTGTTCCAGACATACTCTCTTGGTAAGATGGGATTAAATTGGGTTTAGTGTCAGCTTTTCTTTTATTTCAAGCAAATGTGTTTGGTATCTGAAAAATAGTTTCAAAGAAGAATTTTCTCAGTCAATGTTTGGGCTTGCATATAGATCTTCCAAAAAGTTGGCCATAGTTTGGTCTGTTTATTAGCTGTTTTAACAAACCAAAAAAAATTCTAAACTCTGTCCCCACTTTTTTTTTTGAAAATTTATCTCAAAACACAAACCAAACACATCTTCAGAGCAGGTCTACCCAGGATTATTCTAAGACATAGTGGGGACCATGCTTAAGAGTTAAGATTCATGCAACCATTTTTTTAGGCCGGTTTTTTTGTCCCATGTCAATGGAACCCTTCTGATTCCTTCTTTCTTCCCTTTTTCTTTTACATGAAAGTGTGGATAAACAAGCTGAAAAGCTGAGGACTATTTCTAGCAGGTATGAGCATGATAAGAAGTTTTGGGTTGCAGCAGTTAATAATTTAGAGGAGAAGATAAAGGTAATTAATGTAATCTCCATATGAAACTGTGACATCATTTTTATACCTTCATATTCTCAATTTATTTTTATGTGTATGAGGTTCTGATATATGTCATTTATCTGTTGGACAGGTGATGAAAGAGGAGCATTCTCAACTCTCTCACGAAGCACATGAATGCTCTGATTCAATTCCTGAAATGAATAAAATGGTTTTTGCAGTTCAGTCCTTCGGTAAGTTTTACATGACTCTATGGCTTGGCATTTGAAGCATGCATTATAAATTTGAATGGAATCACTTTGCAAAGTGTGAGGATTCTAAAGTCAAGTACAGTGAAGAGCAAAGAAAGAGCAGGAATAATATGTTATGTCACATTCACAACTTAAAGGTTCTAATTATTGTTGTTGAATGAATATCAGGAAACATCAGGGTATTTTGCCGATGCCGTCCTTTAAGCAAGGCAGAGGTCACAGCTGGCCATGAAACAGTTGTGGACTTCGATGCAGCCAAGGATGGGGAACTTGGGATCCTGAGTGGTGGTTCTACCAAAAAGACCTTTAAATTTGACCGAGTTTACACACCAAAAGATGATCAAGGTAGTTTTATGCACTACTACTATGCCATGAAATACACTAGTCTTAATTAGTTCATTACTTAAATTTCTACAAATCCAACCAAAAGGAAAATTACAATTTGTTTTAAAAAGAATAGAATAATGAACAAAATAGCATCTTGAAGTCGCACAACTATCTTCTCAAATCATGGATGGAGTCTTTCTACTTGCAATTTGAAGGATTGGCAGACTCTGGTTACGAAAGCAATGACATGGTTGTGGGATTGTTATTTACTTCTAAAAACTTAATGTTCTTCCACTCAAGCAGAGAGAAGTTACATCCTTCTATAGAGGGTAAGGCACAACCCTAGTTTGTCTGGTAGATTTCTAACTTCTTTGGATCTTCTAATGCCTTTTTAGCATAAGTAAATTTGACTAATTTGGGCACTTTGGTGGGAAACGGTTTTTGCAAATGAACTAAGGCTTGTTTATTTATTATTTATTTTTTAAGCTAATAAATTGGCTTTTTAGCCATAGCCAATTAAAGCTTGCTTTTTGACAAACATGTGCAGGAAGCTTATCACTTAATAAACCAGTCTTTTAGATTATGATTCTAGATCTTAATAGCGACTCATATCCTTTTGTTTCCAATTCACGGTTTCAATATTCACGATGTAAAACAACAAACCCACTAAAATAACAAAAGAAAATGTCAAAAACTGCCATAAATTGCCACGTGGCAATTTCCTCATTGATTGAATGCCACGTGGTGATAGGAAGGTGATGAGTTGGTGATTTGGTGGGCCTAACGAAGTGGAATGGCGGCTGAACATGAGAATGTGATTTTATTAATAAATTGACTAAGTCAATTAATTATTCATTGAGGATAAAGAGGCCTCAACCGTTTTGTAGGAGATAAGAGTTGGTTGAAGCCCACAAGATGCCCATTTTCTTAAATCAAGCAAGGTGGTTGATCCATGATTTGATGAGTGGATCACACGTGGGGATTAAGAGATTTAGTGGACCAACAAAAGGTACAAAAGGGGCAAGCTTGTTGGCCTCAATTCTGTACTAGGGGCTGGTATTAGTATTACCCATTGGCCTCAATTCTGGAAAGCTGGAATGGCATTCTGTTTCAGGTACCAAATGTACTTTGTTGGTTATGTCATTGTACCACTGTCATAATATCATAATTCCATTGATTATTCTTCAATGTTGCTATGAAGTCAATAAAATAATGAGGTATCCTTATCTTTCAACTCTTAAGATAATTGTTTGTAATTTATAATTAGGCTTTCACATAGTATATTTGAATTTATCATATATAATTGTTTGTAAACAGGATATTTCTGCCCTGCTCTTGCTAAAGCTGTAAAGACAATGAAGAAAGGAGAGAAGGTTCTTCTAACAGTGAAGCCACAATGTATGTTCTTCCCTTCTTGATAATTTCCTCATTGCTGGGTGTTGTTTACTATTGAAGCAATTTTTAGTCATGCATTTTGTTTGTTCTTATAGCTCTTCTTTCTATTTGGTTGCAGATGGGTTTGGGGAGAAGGGCAAGCCAGCATCAGGTGATGAAGGTGGTGTCCCCCCAAATGCAATGTTGCAGATAACTCTTGAGTTGGTGTCATCGAAGCCTGTGACTGAAGTAAAAGATGATAAGGTCATTAAGAAGATCCTGAAGGAATGGGAGGGATATGATCGCCCGAATGACGGAGCGACTGTGAAATGTTATTCTCATCCTTTTTATTATTATATATATATTTTGGGCTTGACAATGTTGGTATTGTGATACGTGGTTAACTGTAGTGGTTGGCAATATTTTTCTTTGTGCATTTGCCAGTGAAATTGATTGGTAAGTTGGAAGATGGTACCATCTTCCTTAAGAAGGGTCATGACAATGATGAAGAGTTGTTTGAGTTCAAGACAGATAAAGGTACTATTACTTATCTGAGCCTTGATTTTTAATCTGGTGGTTCTTTTTTGTTTTTGTTTTTGTTTCTTTGACATTGAAGGTTTTTAACTTCTTGAAGAGAGCAAGTCATTGAGGGGCTTGACATAGCAGTGATGACAATGAAGAAGGGAGAGATAGCATTGCTGACTGTTGCACCAGAATATGCCTTTGGATAATCTGAGTCACATTAGGAACTGGCTGTGGTCCCTCCAAACTCATATGTTATGTACTCTGCAGGTGGATGCTGCTCTCATTGTGACTAGAAGGGCTCCACATACAAAAGGGCTTGGCTTGGAAAATGTTAGTAGATTAGGAAAATAACACCTCTCAACTACTAATGGAACATCACTTTTACAAGTACATTATATTATATTTTTAGCAATTTACATTATATTTTTTGTTTATGGAAAACATGTACAGCTGATATGTTTTGTTAGTAAGTTGTTTTTTTAGTTTGAATTGTAATTGTTGGTTCGAATAGTATATTTATTTGTTAGATTATACTATATTTATGGATTCTTATTTTCTTTGATATGTACGGTTAACAGTTAAGTTGTGTATATGATTGAAAATTGAATGCTACAGGTTGTGGAGAAATATTTTTATTGAATGGTTGCGAATTGAATGAATGCATGAATGGATGGATAAATAATTTTGTATATGCACAGGTTACAGGTGACAAATAATTGAATGAAATAATTTTGAATGAATAATTGAATGAAATAATTTTGTATATGCACAGGTTACAGGTGAAATAATTTTGGATGAATAATTGAATGAATGAATGGTTGTGGATAAATAATTTTGTTAATGTGGTTCTTATATGAATTCACCTTGTGTAGGTTCTACTTACTACCACAATGATTCTGCCTTGCCTACGACCACATTGGCCTTGACAGATAATTGTTTGAAGGGAACGACCATATGTCAAATTTTAGGGTTTAATGTTAAGAAATTTGGTGTGGACGGCTTGTGTTTTCACCATCTCAATGCCTGATATTTCCTGCTCCTAAGCCTTTCTTTTGTTGTAAGTATGACTATACACTTCAGTTAGCTTTTTCATTACGTCTGGCAACCAAGTTTCAAATTTATTTTGCATTTCTTCTCAGGTGTTGTCCTTGCATTTTATCCCATTTTTGTCCCTGAAGATGTCGACACATTTGATGTTGAAGCACCAAACATTGCAATGCCGAGTCTGTCACTTGCTCAATCTAACAAATAATCTTTGCTTACTCCTCTTGCTCAGCCTTTAGATTCTTCTCTTTCGGGGCCATCAGGTCTCAGCCCTCCCCCCAAAATTTTACAAGGAAACACCATGACAAATTCAATTGTTGAGGTATTCAAGCAGGTTGCAGTGCGCCTTCAGGATGATCTTCTCAATGTTTAGAAGTCCAAGGATTTTCATGATCATGAGTCTATGATCATAGAGGCCTGTTTCATTTTTTGTGCTCTAGTTGCTCTGTTTGTTGATTCTCAACCCTTTAAAGAACAAGCGGAGGAATTTATTGGTTGTGCAGCATAACTTGCTGAAGTAGAATTGTCTATTAACAATGTAGTGTATAATGATAAAGACTTGTTCCTTTCTTTATGGTTGCACCTCTTATTTATCTTGAGCTCTTTTATTCTGGTTTTTATGTTGAGCAGTGACTTTCAAATCCCTTGTAAGACCAATCCAATCCAATCTTTGTAAGACCAATCCAAACCAATCCGATCTCTCATTTCCAATTCCAAATCCAATCCAATCTTTGAATGCTCGGATCATTTTCACCAGGAATTACAAGAGGAAGAGGAAATCAGCCTTGAGAAAACATTGTTATATATAGCACATGTAATTTGAAGTCTGATTTAATAGGGTATTTGTTTTGAGTAGTTGTTGTTGTTAAGGGTAGTTTATATTTTATTGAACTAGTAGGGTTAAGTGTGTTGGATTGAAGAAGTTTTGTTACGCTGAATAGAGAAAATTAGGGTTAGGGTTTTTGATGGAGTGTAAGACACATCTTCGTTACTAGAGTGTAAGACAATGTTATTGTTGTTCATCTAGCTTACATTTGTATTTCAACTATTTGTTATATGAACCTGAAGTTTATGAAATCACTACATTTATAAGTACACAAATCCATTCGTTGAACTATTTGTAGAATTACAAGAACTATTCAAAAACAATTGAAATATCTCTCTTCATTGATAACATAGAGAATAAGCATTACAAATCCATTACAAGATAAATGGTTTGGTCATTCATCCAAACAATTTCATTCATTATCATCATCATCTGACATCTCAATATCAGATTCATACATAACATCCATGCTCCAGGCGAAGTACTGGTGTGCATCATCCATTAACCCATCTTCGGCACGCTCATTTGCGGTCTTCATTAGTGAGGACCTTTGCAAACGTTGGGTCATGCGATTAACTTTGTCGCGGATACGATGCAATGCCCTTTGCAACAACTGTGGAGTGTCAGTTGGCATATGCATGGCTAACCGGCGAGGAAATTTAATATTAACTTCACGACATAACTCAACGAGAACGTTTGCTCGAGTTATGCGAAATTCCCACTCAGCTCTCATGGTATTGACGGTGGCACGTGAGTAACACAAATTTGGATTTAATGGGTATTGAAATTCATCTCCATCTGCAACCCAATAGCGACCCATTCTTTGAATATAGATCAACCACGTATATCTCATGATGATATCGCCGAAATAGTGTAAAACTTTTGTTGTGGTATGATGCGATATTTATACCATATATATGGACCGAGTGCAAAAATTAATGGAGCATTTCTGTTCGATCACATGCATGCCCTTGGCCTTATATTGCATTAATTTGCCGAGGACTTCACTGTTGTCAAGTCATGAACGAATCTAAGGCCTGTAGCATCGGATGTTGTGCCGCATATGGTGTCAGCCTGGCTAGTGTATTTGATGTAACTTGACCTTCTTTCAAAGGGAAGTTGAAAACGAAGAGGTTGTTTGGGATGATCTAAATAAGTGTATTTTTTGTCTTTTTACAATATGTTTCTACAATATATTTTTTGTCTTTTTGTACAATATTTTTTACTTTTATGTAATTATTAATTTTGAAATATTTTACGATCAAATTTGCTTTACTTTTTAGGAGCCCGACCAATTTTATTAATTTATTGTTATTTTGTTCTGACACCCCCTCAAAATTTTTATGAATTGCATAATTCACATGGACACAGTAGGTATGGTACGATAATAAACTGTAGCTCGGCGCAGTGATACGTCCAACATTTCTCAGTGATGCTCGCCAGTGACTTGAACAGGCGTAATACTTTGTGCAGCGATGCAGTGATGCATGTGACTTTGTGCAGTAATACAGTGATGCATGTGACGTTGTGTAGTGATGCATATGATTTTAGTTGACAACCACGTCCGTGACTACATCATAGGTACACTTCGTCACGGATACTCAGGATTGCATGAAATGAATAACATAAAATAATATCACGGGTATCACTTCTTCCATAGTGCCCCAGCATGTATTATCGTCACTAGATCATCTCTAGTTAACCCCCACTATGATGTCTATAAATACCGATACCCCCAGTATGATGTTTGTTCAAGTCATAACAATAGTAATATATCTACAATTACTATTATTATTTGTTTGTTCATTTTATGAACAATGTCTTCAAGAGGTGCAGGAAGTTCACGCCAGCAAAGAAATCCGAAAGTGTGGCTGCTACCTCCATTTACTTATGACTACAAGAGCGAAAAGTACTCGAGTCCGAAGGATTATTATGCTGGTATCCGAGCAGAATGGGCGTTCAGGGTAACAGAGCAAGAAGGATTGTTTAATGATCTACGTAACTTTGGGGCACCAGTACCTCATCGTCGTTCATTGACCATGGCTAGACGAAATGTGAGTGACTATGAAAAGCGATTAGCGAGAATTAAGAAGGAGAACAACAGAATGTTGATGCGGAGATGTCGACATTTCATGCTTCAGCTAGCCACCGAAATGGTAGAAGCAAGCAACAGAGATTTGACAGTGATTGAGCGAAATAATGTCTTAAACAATGAAAAATTTCTCTCTAACTACTACATGTCAGATGAGGAATGAGAAATCAAACACCTTTATCTTTCATATATGTTTGTATGTTGTGTCGTATCTTCGTTACTAGAATGTAAGACAATGTTGTTGTTCATCTAACGTACGGATGTATTTCAAGTACTTGTTTTATGAACCTGAAGTTTATGAAATAACTACATTTATAACTGCACATTTATTAGTTCATGACTTTCTTTATTAAATTGCAAAGCCAAGTGGTTGGTCCAGTTGGGGGACTAATAAAGTTCAGACAAACGAATCACCGCCTTCAACAACACATGAAACAAAAAAAGGTAGCTCGGTGAAAAGCTTCCCTTAACTGGGGGCTCATGAAATAAGGATCCTCTACGTAAAGAATTTCAATCTCCATCAGGAAAGAAGAAAGAGTCGCATTCCAATTCCTGGAAGTCCAGTCAAGTACTCCTACGTAACCCACGTTTCACTCACAAGATCCACCATTATTTTAAAGTTTATTTCAAAAGTTGAGATTGTAAATGTTTCGCAAAATATTACAAATTCAATATTCAAAAGTTGATTTTAAAATAATTCCAAATGGCCACCAATATTGAAATAGCCATACTTTTCAATGAAATACAAATAGTTGGTCGTAACAACGAATGATGCATAGCTAAGTGAAAAACAACATTGCCTACATAAGCTTCCTTTTCTATTACAGTGACAATTCAGAAAGTCACATGTCAACAGTGAATTCACTGATTTACTTGACAGTGAGCATGCCCTTATTTTGTTCGTCTATGCAGATGGATTGTCAAGTCATGTGAGTTGGTGCACAGGCTTTGGTTTTCTCGATTTTTTGCTCGATTTTTTTTTATTACAGTGGCAACTCATCTTTTATTGATATATGTGGGATTCTCAATTCAGAAAGTCACATGGCAATAGTGAATTCACTGATTTACCTTACAGTGAGCATGCCCTTATTTTGTCCGTATATGCAGATGGATTGTCAATTCATGTGAGTTGGTGCACAGGCTTTGGTTTTCTCGATTTTTTGCTCGATTTTTTTTTATTACAGTGGCAACTCATCTTTTATTGATATATGTGGGATTCTCAATTCAGAAAGTCACATGGCAACAGTGAATTCACTGATTTGAGTTACAGTGAGCATGCCCTTATTTTGTCCATATATGCAGATGGATTGTCAAGTCATGTGACTTGGTCCACAGGCTTTGGTTCTCTCGATTTTGTACTCGATTTTTTGATTACAGTGGCAATTCATCTTTTATTGATATATGTGAGATTCTGAATTCAGAAAGTCACATGGCAACAGTGAATTCATTGATTTACCTGATAGTGAGCATGCCCTTATTTTGTCCGTATATGCAGATGGATTGTCAAGTTATGTGAGTTGGTGCACGGGCTTTGGTTTTCTCGATTTTTTGCTCGATTTTTTTTTTATTACAGTGGCAACTCATCTTTTATTGATATATGTGGGATTCTCAATTCAGAAAGTCACATGGCAACAGTGAATTCACTGATTTACCTTACAGTGAGCACGTCCTTATTTTGTTTGTATATGCAGATGGATTGTCAAGTCATATGAGTTGGTGCACAGGCTTTGATTTGCTCGATTTTTTGCCCAATTTTTTGCTCGATTCTTTTATTACAGTGACAACTCATCTCTTATTGATATATGTCAAATTCTGAATTCATAAAGTCACACGGCAACAGTGAATTCACTGGTTTACCTTACAGTGAGCGTGCCCTTATTTTGTCCGTATATGCAGATGGATTGTCAAGTCACGTGACTTGGTGCACAGGTTTTGGTTTTCTCAATTTTTTGCTCGATTTTTTTATTACAGTGACAACGCATCTCTTATTGATATATGTGAGATTCTCAATTCAGAAAGTCACATGGCAACAGTGAATTCACTGATTTACCTTACAGTGAGCATGGCCTTACTTTGTCGGTATATGCAGATGCATTGTCAAGTCACATGACTTGGCACACAGTATTTGCTTTACTCTGTTTTTCCATTCTAGTGACAATTCATGCCTTGTTCGTATATGTGGGACTGTCATGCAGAGGCATCTTCTTAAAGTCGTTCATAACCAACTATATAAACGACTAAAGGTGAAGACACAACCTCGCAACTTACTTCGCCCTACGAAATTATCATTCATTTGTTTTAAAAAATTAGCATGGCTACATGGTTTATAGGAGGGAGTGGGAATCGCAGAGGTGGTAGGACCTTGCAAAGGGGTGAGAGTTCACGACGAGGAAGGGGAAGGGGAAGTGGCGATGCTGAAGATGAAACACCATTTGCTTCGTTAGATGCCTCTTGTGCTTATCATGATAGGTTTGGGAAGCGACATTTTGTCATGCCCAAGTACTATCGAGATTCATGTGGTTTGGTGGAGGAGCCATCGGATAATCAAACAGGATATGGTTTAGCAAACGCTAGACTTTTGAAGTGGCCCGCACTATTTATAGAGCGAGTGCAAATGGAAAGATTATGTCAGGAAAGACGACTGAAGGTGCCAAAAGCACGTTCTGTTGAGATCCAAAAGGAAGATCCTGAAAATGTTGATCGACTATGTCAAAGACTACAACGTGAGATTTCTCAAATGGGCCGTAGGTTGGCCCGCGATATGCAGCTACTCATAGTTAAGAAGGATGCCCAGAAGAATAGAACAGAACCAGATGTTGCGGCTATCAAGGGTATCATGGAGGATCCTGAACTTGTCTCTGACGCTGAGCTTTCGGATTGTTCAGACTCTGAGCCACCTGTTGATTTAAGCGCGAATTAGGTGTTAATGTCTACACTTCGGCAATATAACAACTTGCATTAATATGTAATGTCTGTGTTAGACTAAGTGTTTCCGTAATGAGTTTGTCAGATTGTCTACCTAATATTTGTCTGTCTAACTATTATGTTTATGTATTGTGTGTTCAGTTCAGGGTGTCTAGGATGTATGTATTGTGTGTTCAGTTCATGGTGTCCAGAATGTATTTTTGTGGGAGATTTATGTCTGTACTACCTATGTAACTGAAAATTGTTACATTTGCAGCTTCAGTTATGTTGTTTTCATGCCTGTATGAGTATTTAGTAAATTAGTGACTTCTTAATTAAAAGCGTGATTTCTTAATTAAAAGCGTGATTTCTAATAGCTCTTTCAATGTTCGTCAAATTTTATTTAAACAGTGAAAGCGTGTTTTGTAATAGCGCTTTAGCCTAGTTTGGGAATTCTGTCCAAACTAGGCCTAGTTTGGGAATTAAGATGATAATTTGGCTTAATATGGGAAAAGCCCCGAAATATAGTGCACATTAAAAAAATAAATAAATATTTAAAACATAAAATATTTATTCCCACTCTAGGGTGGGTTTTGTAAACACTTTGAAATTTTGGAAATTTTTGAAAAGTGCTTTGGATTTTTTTTTTTTCAAAAAATTTGAACTAAAAAAAATTTAAAATTTTTTTTCAAAAATTTCTCAAAAATTGCTCGGTTTAAGCATTTTTTTTTTAAAAACTTTTTTATATGCATTTTACTTAGATGTGTTTAAAAAGTAAGATATTTGTAAAAAAATATTTTCAAAAATTAATAAATACACAAAAAAATAAAAAAATGTAATGAATTTTCTTTTTTTTTTTTTGTTTGTATTTTTGGTATTTAGTGTATTTATGGTAGGTATGTTTAAAAACTTAAAATATTAAAAAATTCAAAAAAAACAAAAAAATACGAAAAATAAGAAAATACAATTTTCTAAAATATGTTTTAAAAAACTCAAAGCAAGCATTACGTTTTAATTTTTATTTTGATTTGTGCTGTAATTTTCTAAAGAAACTCATCTTTGAATGCATTGAAGTTGCTGCTCTCTTACTCATCTTTTGATTCCCAAGTCCAACCTTCTCACATGAGAATAAATAATTTAAAAAAATTTTCTAAAACCATTTTTTATTTTTAATATTTGTGGTCAAAAAATATTTATGTTGAAAATATAAATTAAAAAAAATTAATGTAAAAACGACTTTTTTAAAATCGCTTTTTATTAAAAATATTTTTTGGTAAAAAATATTTAAGTTGAAAATATAAATTAAAAAAAATTAAAAATTAATGTAAAACCAGTTTTACCAAAACCGTTTTATAAAACGGCTTTTCTAAAACCGTTTTTCTTTAAAAATATTTTTGGTTAAAAAACGACTTTTGTAAAACAGTTTTTAAAAAAAAAAATTCAAAAAAACGGCTTTTCTAAAACCGTTTTTAAAAAAATCAAAAAACGGCTTTTCTAAAACCGTTTTTCATTAAAAAAATTTTGTGAATATTTGGTCAAAAATATTTATGTTGAAAATTTTTAAAAAAATAATGGGAAAACAGTTTTACGAAAACCGTTTTTAATTAATTTAGAAAAATTACAAACTTAATTAAAAACGGCTTTAGGAAAGCCGGTTTCTATATTTAATTTTTATTATTATTTTAATTCGAAAAAACGACTTTGGAAAAACCGTTTTCTAAAAAACGGCATTACAAAAACCGTTTTACCCTATAATGGGAATAAAGTTAAAAACACACCCTAAAGTGGGAGTAAAATGTTCAAAACGCCACAGTCAGGGAAAAACGCCCTATTTTGCCGTTACAAAAAACAAAGAAAAACACTAACATGATTTTTGGTAAGCATCTTGTTACTGTCGCAAAAAAAAAAAAAAAAAAAAAAAAAAGCATAAAAGTGTAGCATTAAGCACTCTAGGAATAACAATGACAAGAATTCAAATAGTATAGTATTATAGTTTAATTAAACATTCTATTTGAGTCTCAAAATTTGAGCCATATGTGAAAGTTATTACAACTAAAAACTTGGAAAAAGTTCTTTTATGAAAAAAATACAATTCAGAACTGGCCAATCTTCTCATCAATTTTCTTGCTCGGGTGTTTCTCTACTCTATCGATGAACTGGCCAATCTTCTCATCAATTTTCTTTTCAAGTTCCACATCACCACATTGCACCTATGTAACAAAAATTTCAGGCATTAATGATAAAAATTATATACTGCCAAAATAAAAATTATCAATTTTAATCACTCCTATGGGTATGGTGCAATTAGATTGAAAAAGGGCATTAATTCAATTAAGCATTGATGTAGTTGCTACTTCATAGATGTTCCCTTTTAAAGCAACATGCCTCAATTAAGCACTTCGTTGAGGAAGTCTAACTTGAACTAAGTATAGATGCTACCCCATGTCTCCATCAGCACTAACTCATGACTAATTGAATGACTATAAGGATGCCTAAAAATGATTGTCTTACTTCCTAAAAGTCATTTTCTGGTGCCATCAGCATCTAATCTGGGACATAATTCAGAAATAGTTCATTGCTGTCATAATAAACATAATTTAGAAATTGTTTGATTGGTTTAGGCCAACGTGCAGAGTAGCACAATAAACATATTAAACAAAGTATGAATTCAACTGGTATTCAGCAAGTCAATGTTTTCAAATGGCAAGATATTGCGACAATCGATCTGCAAACAGGAGACACCAGAATCATAGTTTAATTAATACTTCTATTCACTATCAGCAAAAGAATTTTTACTTGAGGAGCATACCAGAAGATCTAAGTGTAAAAGGAGAACAGCAACCAAGGGTCTTTGCTCAGGCAGAGTGCTCTGGAGATAAACGAGTAAAACATGCATTGTATCCAGTATTCCCTCATTCTGAAAGCCACTTTAAAAAAAAAATTTATGTCTTTCCTCCTGAAATGAGAAACAGTGGCATCAATTTATGGTTAGAACAATCAATCCATAGCAATAACACTGCAAAACCATGCATAATATGGAAATTACTGAAATAAGCATATCTCGCTCGTACAGAATGATGTAGTACGTAGGCAAAGGATGCTCTACAACATGCTACTGATAATTGATGCACAACAAAGAAAAAGCAAACTAAAAGTTAAAACATAATACCTGTCCAGGCATATTAGTTCTGTCAGCAGCAACACTGCATTTTCTCTTGATTTAACCTGTTTGCTGTGGATTAGCTCAAGAAGACATGGTTTATGTTCCTAGCTATGTAATTTCTGCAGCCATTGTCTGTCTTAAGAAGAACAAATGTGAACACCCATTATGAAGGCATTTTAGGATTTTTCATTTTTCAACATGAACACATATATAACACAACTCGTTTATCACAGGAAAAATTTGTTGCTTTTTTTTTCCTTCCTTTTTTGTCTTTTCGAGTGGAGTATAACGTGTGAGTGTTTTTAACCTACATAACTTCCATGGCTATTGTTTCCTGGAAATAATACTGGGCAATTGTTGTGTGTTTGGCATAATCTTATAAATCCTAATATATTATCTAAAGTTTGCTCGAGTAACTCATGTTGCCTTGCTTGATAAAGGCATGTCGTTTGAGCATGTCTTTTCTTTCTTTTCTTTTTTTTGTCATTTTTAAAAAAATAAAAATAAAACATTATTATTATTATTTTTTTTTGTCTTTACATTTGACCAGCTGTTATTTATCATGTTGGTGTTCAGTGGTATTTTAATTGAATAAGCCGTAATGGTTAACTATGTACTTGTTTTTAGGAATTTAGTTTTTGCTTGATTTTCAAACTTACTCGAAAACATTTCTATATTTTGTTCTTCACTTGATTTTGCTTTCTGATTTCTTAGCTATGGTGTGGGACAAAAATATGGATGCAGGTTACAATAGTGACTTTCCAGGTTCATGAATATCTAAGACCTAAGGTGAAGTTTCTTATCCTATCTCTTCATCTAGAACTACTACATATAACACATTTTTCAAGCTTTGCATCCTCTTTTCTGAACAACATACAACTATTGGGGCAAGCATCAAAAGTCTCATTTGTGAAACCCAAATCTGTAGTAACCTTCTGAGCTTGATAATATGAACTTGGAAGTTTTGTGCCTGTAGGAAAAGCCTCATTCAAAAACTCAAGTAACATGTCAACGGACTTGTCAGTCCATTGATTGGGCACCTTCATATGCAAAATGCAAACAATGAATGATAGTGAAGTAAATTTGTGACACCCCGGGTACAGATCAGTTTGTGCATCTTCCAAAAGTTTAAAATATTTCAAGGTTTCGTCATTTGCCCCTATCCAAACCGGATCATCTTCCTCTACATGGCTTGGATCACTTGTCCCTTCTTGGGCTGGATCACTTACAGTTGGTTCATCATTCTCAACACACATATGTGGAATTCCCAAGACCTCTTGTACCATCCCAACCACATCATCTCTAGTCGTTGAATCCACCATTAAAGTTTGGTTTTCTTGGTTACCATGTAATTGAACATATGATTCCCCATGATGAATCCAATTTTTGTACTTTTTTACGAATCCATTGGAAATAAGATGCTCCCTTACAACTCTCTTGTGAAAAATTGTATCGATTACTACAAAATCGACATTGACAACTAATCGATGAACTTTCATCTCTATTATTGTATGCAAATCTCAAGAAGTTATCAATCCCATTCACGTAATCAACTGACATCCGATTTGGCAAATCAATCCAATTCTTGTTCATGTTTCTATTTCTTTAACTGTTTTTGTACACATCAATAAAAAGAATAAGTTTGCAAAGTATCACAATGACAAGTGCATGTTATAGTTCAAAAAGTAGACCAAATAAAACCAATGGCCCATGAACACTTTTAGTTCAATAATTTAGCCAACTAAGTTACCTTGACATTGTTTAAAAATAGAGAATAAAAAAAAATGACCATTCATGGTATTAATCTGATGCCTCAACTTTTAACGTGTTAATTGGGGACACTGGTTCCTATGAACCCCATAAAGTAAAGGCAGCATGAACCCTGGTAGAGTTGTTGGTCCTATTATATTGTTTTTATCTTGGAAATAATGACCATTCATGGTATTGGGCCAAACCATCAATGTAGGAGACCTCAAAGCATGGACAATTTGCATAGTAAAATTTTCATGATTTGTTTGATGAGAGAGGACTCCAAAATATTGTGGCTCTAATCGAACATGGTTGAGAAAATTTAACAGTGAACTGAATCTTCTATTTTGTTGATTGAGGAATTGAGGTTGACCATACAACAAGATTTGGTTTTATCAATTTTTTAGTTTATTGTAATTGAGTGATTTATAGAAGATTTTATAAAAAATTATAAAATTGCACATCATGAATAAATAGAGGGTAGGAGCTGCTCTATAGATGTATTTCCAGTCTTTATTGCAGAGTAATCACTTATATTTTAATATAATATTTCAATCAATATTAGTTTAAAAATTCTTCAAAATCAAAACAAGAGTATACTATCCCACAACCAAACATCCTCATTACATAGAAAAAATTTCCACTGTCTACAAACCAACAACAATAGTATCATTCATCTCCCTCCATTGCCTTCTCTACCACAAATGCATGCACCTAGAAACCACCTCTACCAAACCCCTATTGACTGTTTTGACCACGATCGTACATCAACGATCTTAATGATTTGGCCTAAATGTGAATGCAACAACTTAGACTTATTCAGTAGACAACCTAACCCTCATTTCTTGGCCACTATTGTAAACCTAGCTCCCTTAAATAATTTCAAGTACGCAACTATTATTATTAATATTTTTTATTTGAATTGAGATTTTGAGATTTAGATTTCTATTGAAATCCCATAATTTAGCCAACTAAGTTACCTTGCTCAATTCTAGGCCACTATTGTGGAACTCGACTCTATAAAAAATGAATGGATTTTTTCTCCTCTTTTTCTCTTGAATTAACTAAGAGTTTAAATCATATCAATTTTTTTTAGTAAAAAAAAAAAAAGCACAGATGGGGACAGATCTGACCTCTGACTATTGGTGTCAATTAAATAACAAAAGAAAACAGGCAAAAGTAAGGTTGGAGAAAGAGTCAAGAAAAACATGAACTAGAAATTAAACTATTTCTTTAACACATTTGATATCTCTATGAGCCCATCTGGCAATTGATCTACATTACAAAATGATTAGGCCACATGTTACACCAATGCAGAGGGAAGTTACGGAAGAAAAGAAATAAGTTCCATGTATAAAAAGTTACTCTACTTACAAAATACCAGCCACTACAAGTAGATCACAAATTTTTCAACAACAAAAGACTATTGAACAATGTTGAGGCAATGATCTGATTCTGAATGTGAGAAAACCATAAATTCAAATTAGAATTCCAGAATTTGATCCACAAACAATGAAGATAAGCAGACAATGAAATTCATATCTAGGTTGCAACACTAGAGAAATTAATTCTAAATGTAGAAAAAAATCATTTCAGATTCAAACACTTTGGATCATAATTCGGATTTGAGTTACAGTAAAATTCACTGATAAATTACTAAACAAAACAGAATCCAGATTCAACGTACTATGACTTATTCAAAGCAATGATCTGATTCTGAATATGAGAAACCGTAAGTTCAAATTATAATTCCAGAATTCGATCCACAAAAATGAAGATAAGTAGACAGTGAAATTTATATATAGGTTGCTATGATCATCTGTAAATGAAAATCAAAAGCTAAACTGTACCAGTAGAAGCGAGTCCTGCTAGGTTATCTCCGATTCCTTCACTTTCTGTACAACAACCTGATCGATCGAGAAGATCGCAGTGAGATTAGTGGATATGCAACAAGTTAACGAAGAAGGTGTGAAGATGAATAAGAAGTGAATGCTTCGAAGAGATTTCTCTGATCTCACAGAGAAACTGAGACAAGTGAGAGAGAGAGAGAGAGCAATTCAGAGCACACTTGATTTCTCGGATCATTACAGAGAGAGTTGAATCAATGAAGATGTGTTTAGGCTTATCGATTATGAAATCTTCAACAGTTGTGGACTTGAGAAAGTTGAATCGATCAACAGATTTGAGCGAGAGACAGATTTTGAGAGGAGAGAAAAAGAGAGTTCAGATTTGGGAAATAAGAAAAAAAAAGGGGGGGGGGATTGAGAGGGAGAGAAAGAGAGAGTCAAGTTTTATTGATTTTTATTTTTTTTATTTTTTTAAGAACACGATTGGGTCAGGAAAATGAGATGGTAAAATGAGATTTTGATGTCCAAAAATGATTTTTTGCGACGATTAAATAATCAGTCGCAAAAAAGTAGACGCAAAAAAGTCATATTTCTAGTAGTGTAGTAAACTTATAGCTATTTATTATATATATTTTTTTCGTTTTGTATCCAAATTGAATATTGTTTTCAATGTAGTGTATATTTTTTAGGGAACTAGTTAACAAAGTGACCAGGCCCATGCCCTCAGATTAATTGAACACGTCTATGTGCTTGTTTGGCACGGTTTATTTTCAGCTTAAGTCAACTTATAGCTTAAAATAAGTTATTTTTGTGTGTTTAGTATAGCTTAATGGTGTAGATTATAGCTTTTTATAAGCTGATTTTCAGTTTTTTCTTTGAGTGGGGGAGGAACTGCTTTTCCATTTAGCTTAAATGGGAAGCTGAAAATTAAGGGGCAAAATTACTTAAATGCCCCTCGTCAATTTCAACTATTATGAAAAACCCAAGTATATGAACTCATTTTCTCAAAACACTATTCATTTGCTCACTGAGAGAGAGAGAGAGAGAAAGAGGCGATTTCGGCAAACTGCTATCTCTTCTCTCTCTCTCTCTTCATGATCTCTCTTTTCTCTCTCTCTCTCTCTCTCTCTCTCTCTCTCTTTCACTCACGATCTGCTCCGTCGTAACCTCCCGTCACCACCATCATTGCAATCGCGATCTGAAACCTAACCATTGCCATATCTCTCTCTCTCTCTCTCCCTCTCCGGCTGTGTTGTTCTCCGACGTTGTTTGCCACCATCAGGATCGAATCATGCTCTCTCTCTTTATCTTTGCGATCACGATTGCGATCTGAAACCCTAACCACCGCCATTCCCTCTCTCTCTCTCTCTCGATCTGCGTTGTTTGTCGCCGTTTGCGTTGATTTGCGTTGAAACCCTAGCCACCGACAGTTGTTCGCCAGCGGCGTTGAAATCCTAGAAAAAAATCCACCGCCATCCCCCTTTCTTTCTCTCTCTCTCTCTCTCTCTCTCTCTCTCTCTTTCAGCGTTGTTTGTAGCCATCGCGATCGCGGAAAAAAAAAAGGGATTGAGAGGGAGAGAAAGAGAGAGTCAAGTTTTACTGATTTTTATTTTTTTAAGAACACGATTGGGTCAGGAAAATGAGATGGTAAAATGAGATTTTGATGTCCAAAAATGATTTTTGCGATGGTTAAATAATCAGTCGCAAAAAAGTAGATGCAAAAAGTCATATTTCTAGTAGTGTAGTAAACTTATAGCTATTTATTATATATATTTTTTTCGTTTTGTATCCAAATTGAATATTGTTTTCAATGTAGTGTATATTTTTTAGGGAACTGGTTAACAAAGTGATCGGGCCCATGCCCTCAGATTAATTGAACACGTCTATGTGCTTGTTTGGCACGGTTTATTTTCAGCTTAAGTCAACTTATAGCTTAAAATAAGTTATTTTTGTGTGTTTAGTATAGCTTAATGGTGTAGATTATAGTTTTGTATAAGCTAATTTTCAGCTTTTTCTTTGAGTGGGGGAGGAACTGCTTTTCCATTTAGCTTAAACGGGAAGCTGAAAATTAAAGGGCAAAATTACTTAAATGCCCCTCATCAATTTCAACTATTACAAAAAACCCAAGTATATGAACTCATTTTCTCAAAACACTGTTCATTTGCTCACTGGAGAGAGAGAGAGAAAGAGGCGATTTCGGCAAACTGCTCTCTCTCTCTCTCTCTCTTCATGATCTCTCTTTTCTCTCTCTCGCTCGCTCTCTCTCTCTTTCTCTCTCTCTCTCACTCACGATCTGCTCCGTCGTAACCTCTCGTCACCACCACCATTGCAATCACGATCTGAAACCTAACCATTGTCATCTCTCTCTTTCTCTCTCTCCAGCTGCGTTGTTCTCTGACGCTGTTTGCCACCGTCAGGATCGACTCATGGTCTCTCTCTCTCTCTCTCTCTATCTTTGCGATCGCGATTGCGATCTGAAACCCTAACCACCGCCATCCCGTCTCTCTCTCTCTCTCTCTCTCTCTCTCTTTCGATCTGCGTTGTTTGTCGCCGTTTGCGTTGATCTGCGTTGAAACCCTAGCCACTGGCAATTGTTCACCAGTGGCGTTGAAACCCTAGAAAAAAATCCACCGCCATCCCACCTCCCTCTCTCTCTCTGCGTTGTTTGTCGCCATCGCGATCGCGAAAAAAAAAAGGGATTGACAGGGAGAGAATGAGAGAGTCAAGTTTTACTGATTTTTATTTTTTTAAGAACACGATTGGGTCAGGAAAATGAGATGGTAAAATGAGATTTTAATGTCCAAAAATGATTTTTTATGACGGTTAAATAATCAGTCGCAAAAGAGTAGACGCAAAAAGTCATATTTCTAGTAGTGTAGTAAACTTATAGCTATTTATTATATATATTTTTTTCGTTTTGTATCCAAATTGAATATTGTTTTCAATGTAGTGTATATTTTTTAGGGAACTGGTTAACAAAGTGACCGGGCCCATGCCCTCAGATTAATTGAACACGTCTATGTGCTTGTCTGGCACGGTTTATTTTCAGCTTAAGTCAACTTATAGCTTAAAAGAAGTTATTTTTGTGTGTTTAGTATAGCTTAATGGTGTAGATTATAGCTTTTTATAAGTTGATTTTCAGTTTTTTCTTTGAGGGGGGAGGAACTGCTTTTCCATTTAGCTTAAACGGGAAGCTGAAAATTAAGGGACAAAATTACTTAAATGCCCCTCATCAATTTCAACTATTACGAAAAACCCAAGTATATGAACTCATTTTCTCAAAACACTATTCATTTGCTCACTGAGAGAGAGAGAGAGAGAGAGAGAGAAAGAAGCGATTTCGGCAAACTACTATCTCTTCTCTCTTCATGATCTCTATTTTCTCTCTCTCGCTTGCTCTCTCTCTCTCTTTCTCTCTCTCTGTTTCACTCACGATCTGCTCCGTCATAACGTCCCGTCACCACCACCATTGCAATCGCGATCTGAAACCTAACCATTGCCATCTCTCTCTCGCTCGCTCTCTCTCTCTGTCACTCACAATCTGCTCCGTCATAACGTCCCGTCACAACCACCATTGCAATTGCGATCTGAAACCTAACCATTGCCATCTCTCTCTCCAGCTGCGTTGTTCTCTGACGTTGTTTGCCACCATCAAGATCGACTCATGCTCTCTCTCTCTCTCTCTCTCACTCTCTATCTTTGCCATTGCGATTGCGATCTGAAAACCTAACCACCGCCATCCTCTCTCTCTCTCTCTCTCTCTCTCTCGATCTGCGTTGTTTGTCGCTGTTTGCGTTGAAACCCTTGCCACCGGCAGTTGTTCGCCAGCGGCGTTGAAACCCTAGAAAAAAATCCACCACCATCCCCCCTCTCTCTCTCTGCATTGTTTGTCGCCGTCGCGATCGTGATCGCGATTTGCGTTGATCTGTGTTGAAACCCTAGCCACCGGCAGTTGTTCGCCAGCGGCGTTGAAACCCTAGAAAAAAATTGAAGAAAAAGAAAAAAAATAATTAAAAAATCAATATTAATTGGTATTAATTATTAATAAATTAATATTATATATTTTGTAATGAATTAATTATTAATTGATACTAACTAATAACAATTGTTGATTATTAATATTAATTGATACTAATAAAAATTAATTATTAATATTAATTGACACTGATTAATAATTTTAGTATTAATTGACACTAATCAAGCCATTAATTGATACTAATTAACAATTTTAGTATTAATTGATACTAATTAAGCAATTAATTGATACTAATTAATTTATAATGGAAACAATTGTTACAATATTACTTCCATTACATTTTTATCAAATGTATCAATTTTTATATTAGTTGATACTAATTAATGCTAATTATATTAACTTTATTAATGAAATAATTTTTTAAAATTAAAACTGAAAAAAAATGACAAAATTATCATTTTAATATCATATAAGGGCAAAAAGAACAATTATACAGTAAAAAACTACTTTACAGCTTATTAACCAAACACTACTCTGGTGCTTAAATCCATAATCACATAGCGGCACCAAACAGGTTAACCGCTTATGTTCATAGTTATAAGTTATAATCTGTTAAGTTATAATTTATAATCACTTTTCCATAGCTCTACTAAACGGGACTTATGTCGGTAGGGACAATTTAATCTCTTTTTTCATTTTATTATTTTAGTTTGAGATAAAGGAGAAGTATGATGTAGAATTTTTCTTCCTTCTACTCTCTTGGGGAATTTGTTGTATAATCTCTAAATTTTTGATGACATCAAATACGTAGATTGCCAGTTTCAAAATTTCAAAAAATGATTCTATATTTCTGTTAAATAAAAATCACTTCATCACGTAGGCCTCATATTCAGTTGGTCGTGTTATAGAAACAGTAAACAAATCCTAGTTTGAAAGGGCAAGCAAAGACAATAAGTTCGTTGATGTGCCACAAAGTTAGAGACAAGTCACAATATTGTAAGCAACTAGCTAAAGAAATATAAGAAATAATGAGGCACAACTATGCGTAAGATTTGTACAAAATAAGCTATATGGTTAAGAAAAAGATTGTATGACAAGCATTAAACAAGGTTACAAAAATGCTGCACACAAGCTTAGACAATAGCCTAAGAAGAAGTAAAAGCTTAGACAATAGCCTAAAAACAAGTAATTGTAAGCTTAAGAACTAATCTACTCAATATAGCATTTTAAGCCATTTACAAAGTGTAAAATGAGAGTGAGTGAGAGAGAGAGAGAGAGAGAGAGAGAGAGAGAGAGGGTGTTCTCTGGTTTTCAGAAAAGAGAGTAACTTTGTGGAGAAGAGCCTCCCCAAAACTGAAGAGAGTTGGCCTATATTTATAGAGAAAATTAGGGGGCTAAGTAAAGAAAAAGAAAAGGAGTTGGGGCCAAATTGTAATAAAAAGGCCCCAAAGCAATAAATCAAAATTGGCAAGGGTCAAACTAGAAATAGAGTATGAACTCGAGGAGGACGGTTGTATTATCCTTGGGGTTGAAATAAAAATACAAGAATGAGAGGGGATGATGGAGAAATAAAAACAAAGGCGTTGGACGTTGACATCATGATAACATCGTGACATGTGCATGGACATATCAGATTACGAGGGCCATGATTTGAACCACATGTCGCCAGATTGCAATTTTTCACCATTCAGACGAGTGGTTCAAATTGTGCCACGCGTTGCCTGACAACAACCCTAACACGTGTGCTAACATCAAATGTCGACGTGTATGTTGATGCATTCTTTGACATCAACGTCGTGTGCCATGAAGATGTTGACATGGTGTCTGTGCCATGTGTCATTGTATGATTGGTTAAAAGCTATTTTATATTGACTTCCTTGACATTTGAAAAAAAATATAAAATAAGTCTTACAAGTTTAATATAATTGTATTGATTTTCTTTTTAGTAAGAGTAAAATACGCATAACTAACACAGATGATGTATAAAATGACAAAAGTATATATATTTCAGTGTAAAAGAATTGAAAAAATTACTTTTTCATTCATATTATAATAGTATAACTAATGGTGAAAGGAAAAAAGGTTATGATATGTAAAATCTTAGGAAAGTATAAGTAATTGTACCAAGCATGTGAGGCTTGCTATTTTCTTTCTAATGTTTAGGGAGGTTAGTTTAATTTACCCTAGAGTTAAACTATGAAGTTTTTCATAAATAGAATGCTAACCACCGCTCTAAAGGCATCAATTAGCTTGGGAATGTGTGAGAAAATTAAGAGTGAGCAAGAAATAAATGATGAATAGAGAAAAACGAAAGGCAGAGAGAGAAAAATCTAATTTTTAAGGAGGTTAGTTTAATTTACCTTAGAGTTAAACTATGAAGTTTTTCATAAAGAGAATGCTAACTGTAGACACCCCATTTTTGACCGACCTTAAGACTTAGACGTCACCGATTGAGCGCTCGGTGATGTTGCATATTGTGCTCGTTCAGAAGTCTCAGAGTCGCGTGAGCCGCCTCCGGACTTGAACCTCTTCAGCCTTGTCTCGGATTGCGAACTGCACTCGGTTTCTCTGTTTCTCTTCTTGAAGGGAGGGAGAGGTCCTGTAGACCATCTCTCAGTGGCCGTAGGCTACATTTCGTGGCCGTAGGCCATTTTGCCCATTTCGGGGCCCGGTTCCCAGTTTTCGGAGCCGTCAGGCCGTGTGCCTTAGTTTGGGACCGTCTAACCGTCTCCGATTCCTCCGATTTTTGGCATGCATCTTATTTGCTCCCTTTTGAGGGACACTGAGGTCTGAGAGACCCACTTCGTGGCCGAATGCCACTTTCGGTGCTTAACAGCCTATTTTCGGGACCCCGAACTGCGTGTTTTGGTCCCCGAGCATTCGTTTTGCATCGGTTTTCGTTCATTTTTGGCAGGTACCTCTGTTTTATCACCAGGAAGGTCACTGAAGGGTGGGAGGCCCGCAATTGTCTCAGCAATCAGTTATGCTCCTTCGGCGCCCTCCGACGCCCGTTTTTCTCACTTCCGAGCCAATGTTGACCACCCTAGGGCCATTTTCTTCAACCTCAAACCACATATTTGTGTTGTACACACATGGGAGGGCCCTAATATCACATGCCCGGCCAATAACTCAACTTGAACCTTTTGAACCCCTCTTAAAAGTGGCCTATTCTCTCTCTTGTTTTAGAGTTGCCAATTTTGAACCACAGGGTTGTGATGAGGAGACCTGGGAGGACACCAATATCTGGTGGCCGGCCAGAAAATCCAACTTTCCATTTTTTCCCTTGGTCGGCCGGCCATAGGGGGTAGCAGGCCGGCCACCTGCAACAAAAGTAACAGGCCGGCCATGATCAAAGATCTGATTTCGGGGGACTTTTGGTAAAAGAGGGAACTTAATCCCATTTCCTACACACTTTGCCTCTCCCTCTTCCCTCCATCCTTGCACACAACAGTAGCTCTAGCTCTCCCTCAAGGTTAGAAGATTGGTTCTCAAGCATACACACACATATCTCTCTCTATTTCTCTCATTTTTTCAAGTTTTGGCTCCATTTCTTTACTACCACCAAGCACCACCACCACCACTCAATTTCTAGCAGCTTGGAGAGCTTTCCAGCAGCTAAGAGGCACCATTTCTCAAGCCAAAAGGAAGCAAAAGTTTGGTCTTCAAGGGTAAGTTCATCTTTCCCTCTTTTGTAGCCTTTTTTTACATCATTCTTCTAGCCTATTTTCTTGCTGTTTTGGGCTCCGACCCTAACTGAAAGGGGCATTATTTTGAGCCATTCTTCATGTTTGTTTGAGGGCTCAACCCTGTTTGAGCCCTCCATTTGGTACTTGCTTCAATACCCTCTTGTATGTCATTATTTTGCATGGTATTTCTAGCCTATTTTTGATCTGTTTTTTAGCATGATATAAACTGTGAGTGGGCTTATTTTGAGCCCCTATACAACATTGTAGAAGGGCTCAACACTGTTGGGGGCCTCCATGTTGTACTTACCATTATACCCCTCTTTGGCCCCCATTTTTGCATGCTTTTTTAGGATTATCTAGATTCTGTTTTCGGCCATCATCAGAACTGAAAATGGACATATTTTGACCTTCTTGGAATATCTCATTAAGGGTCTTTGGCTGTTTGGTGAATGCTTTGTATACCTCATGTTATAGCCTCTTGTTGGCCTACTTCTTGCATTGCATTTTGAGCATGTTTCATACTGTTTTGGGGCTTTTCATCTACTGAAAATGTTCATATTTTTAGTCCCTCTTCAGTGTTGTAGAAGGGTATTTTTCTGTTTGGGCTTTGCATCTACCACTTGCTTCATAGCCTCCCTTACGGAGCCATTTTTTGTATGCCATCTTAGCCCTACTTGTGATTGTTTTTTGGCCATATTTTGTACTGTAAAAATGTGATTTTTTGGGCTTCCTTGCTTCTGTATTTTCATTTCATGTATCAATTATGCATGTATGGTATAGCTGTAGGCCATTTTATGCATCGAAATCCATGTTTCGGGATCATTTCATGCATCGGGTATTATTTCGCCTCATTTCGGGGCTGTTTTGCCCCTCATTTTGTCACTGATTTTTGCATGTTTGCATATCATATTCCATGTCTTTGCCATGTCTCATTAGAGTGGCATTTCGGTGCCCGAGGGTCCGTTCTCGGTTTGCGTGCCCGCGGGCACGCACTTCGAGGTATCTTGTTTTCATCTGATGGCCTCCTATGTGAGTGTGGCTGAGGCTCTCTCATGTTGGTGTAAGCCCATTATTGCATTGCGTATGCCATTTCATCCGTAGCATTGTGTATGCCCGGTTGTATATTACCTCGTATAGCGTGTATGCCATTCCATGACATTGTGTATGTTAGGATTGCATATTAGTTGCATTTCATGCATATCATGTATTTTGCATCGTGTTCGGGATAGGAGTTAGCCCGGGCACGGGAAACGAGGCACGTTTCGCACTCCGAGCGACGGAACAGGTCCCAATTCCCAAGTCACCAACACTCCGGATCACCCATGATGGAGTTAGGTTTTGTTGTAGCATTCATATGCATTCATCCTATATTGAGTTGTGCAATTCGGCTCCTCGACCATCATGCATCGATATGCGTGATTGGCGGCACGAGGATCGAGGCATGCATATATTTGTGAAATACATTGCTATGCTCCTTTCCTGCTCTCTGTTGCAGCAGAATGAAGAATCAGTAACTTTTCGGAGTCTGGCACGCATTTCAAGGAACATCGCAAACAGAGGCTAATCGGGGCATCGCCGTGGATTTCCGCGCAAAGCAGCCCAAACATGCATCATCTCATTATCCGGAGCGAAGTCAAGGCAGTCCCTGGCTTACATGCCAGTTTATAGTTTTTCTTAGTTAATTTGTTAATTAATTAGGGATTTGTATATTATTCGGACTGTAATATTCGGACTGTATTATTCTTTCATTTGGGACTGTATTATTCATTTGGACCCTCTGCGCGAGGGCATAATTGTAATAAGTGTGGGTGAGTGTGATGTATGTCTTCTAACCCCACGTCTTTCTTTCCTTTTATTTATCTGCTTATGATGGTTAGATTAGGGCATATTTCAATTGGCATACAGTATGACAGCATGTTTGCATCATTCATTTGTTTTGCATGCACCGGGCTCGGCGCATCATACTAACTACATTTGTATTTCAATTCCAAATTGAATACGTGTTAGTTGTAGCATTTCATGTGCCATGTTTAGAATAGCCGAGCCTGCTATAGTTTGCATTTTTGCATGTGTCGCATTAGGCAATTCTGTGCATCTAGGATCATGCATGGATTTCTAACGAGCTTCTATTTTGGCTTGGAGTACCCGGTGAGCTTTTATGCTTTAGCATCCTTGCATGCGTGTGAGTGTTGCCATGAATAGCATGCTTACCATGAGGCTACGTGCTTATGTGATACAACCGCCTTGAATGCCTGTGGGTGAAGGTTGAGTTATTTGGATTGGACAATTCATCAAATGTTTGTTTTAAAGCCCACTAGATAGTGGCAAAATCATGTTTTCTTAAGCCCACCCGAGGGTGGCAAATCCACGTCTTAGCCTACCTGCGGGTAGCACCATCAAACCATTTTCAAGCAAACAAACATGAAATGTTTTGTTCCAATTCAGGCGGCTCAGTCTATACTTGTATGCCGTGCGCATCACGTAGTAACCTAGGCTAATAACCGGAATAAGAACTCACAATGTTTTCAAAATAAGATATCATGGTTAGTAGAGACCGGTCTTTGATCGGGCGAGCGGGGGTGCTCATGAAGTGACCTTCCCCAATCGTACCCAAGTTCCCGAGCCGAGGCAACTTTGGTGATGACGGACACATGGCCTTTAGCACCGAGTCAGGGTTTCCTAAATTTCCTATTTAAAAAAAAATATTTAGGTGGCGACTCTGTATCTGGCGAAGCAGTCCATGTTTGGCACTTCTTTCAAAAAATCTGTTTTCTCAAAACGATTTGCCGGATTTGGACTCTTCGGTTCAAGATTGAGAACCGTGACATTTGAGTCCTTCGAACTGTAGTGACCCAATATCGAACCAGAACCCGGGGGGGGATTCGCACCCTTTCCCCGGGATGCATTCGGGGACGTCTACACTAACCACCACTCTAAAGGCATCAATTAGCTTGGGAATGTGTGAGAAAATTAAGAGTAAGCAAGAAATAAATGATGAAGAGAGAAAAATAAAAGGTAGAGAGAGAATAAAAGGGAAAGGGAGACCCTTGTTGTTCCTTGTCACCTTAATGGGCATGGGACCCCCACGACTCCTTTATAATCGCTAGTAGCAAGCCCTTCCACATTTCAACATCCCTTGTCCCTCATCACCTCAACCAGGGATTGTAAACCTTTTGTACCTTTGCTAGTCGCTAACTAGTTGACCTAATGATCTCTTTCTTTGCCCTTTTTTTTCTTATGAGCTTGAGAACTGTTGAACATATTAATTTGCTTTAGGTGGCTGTAGACACCCCATTTTCACCGCCCGCAAGACTTGGGTGCTTGGTTCGATACACTCGATGATGAAAGTTGAATTGTGTGCTTTGAATTCACAACGATTCGGATTCAGTTAGGCTCTCGAAATAATCTCAAATCTTCAACATTTACCTTGTTTGAACCTTTAAGTCTCATTTTTAGACCTTTTACCACCCTGAGCTGAGTTTGAACCAAAAAACAGGGGAGGGCATCAAGGCCCGGCCGTGCATCAGTGATGGCTGGCCATGGCTATGAATGGCCGGCCGGGCCTTAGTGACGAAAAACACTGTTTTGGGCGGGAGGTCGCCAGCTGTCCATTTTTGAAGATATTTATAATATTTATGGCTCAAATTCTATAAAAACAAAGTTGTGTTATTGTTTTGTGGGTTGAACAAAATTTAGAAAGCCTATATATACCTTGAAAGCTCCTCCCTCCTCTTTTTTCCATGGCAAGCAACCTTTGAGCTAACCTAGCTCTCATGTGTCATCTTCATACACCATACACAACCTTGTCTCACCATCTTAGAGTCTTGGTTGATCTTTGAGAAGCATAATTCAAGCTTGAGAGTGGGTTAAGACTAAGCTTAGATCATAATCAAAAGCTAACTTATTTGCAAGGTATAAGCTTTTTATCTTCCTTCTTGCTTTCATATCTTTCATTTACTACTTAGTTCCCATTGTTTTGTGTTGCTTTGAGTCTATTCTAAGTGTTTAAGATTGGGTTTGAATAGCTACCAAAAGAGTAGAGAGAGTTTACACTCTTTCTATATCTTTACCTATAGCTCAAACCTTTCTTTTACACTCCTTTTCTTTGCTCCTTGCACTGATTTTCAAATTTAAAAAAATGGCTAAAAATCATGCTTTATGGTTTCAAAAGTTTGGGGGAGGGTTAGCCACCCCTCATTGTTCTTACTTACTAGCCTTGTTCCCCTTCTTCGTTGTTTAGTTTTTTTAGGCTCTTTTCATTAACTTTGAGTCTTTGTTTTTCATCTAATAAGGGCTGTTTGAGAGCTGTCCTAAGTTGTTTAATTGGTTCAAGCTTTGGTTAATTCATTTGTTGTCTCGTAAGTGTGCTTACATAACATGTTATATATTGTTCTAAGCTTTTCTTCGATTTATTTCCATGTCTGAAAGTCTAATTTTAGCAATCAATCCACCATCTATCTCTTTCATGCTTGAGAATGATTTCAACCGATTAAGGTTGCTCAAAAGATGTAAGAGAGACTTCTACCTAATGGCTTAATCTTTTTGGAGATTCATTGTCAATGGTATAGTCTCTCTCTCATGTGTTAGAAGAACCTCTCGTTTGACAAACTACTTCTTGTTTAGCGGACTTTATCATCACTATGGACAAATGGACTAAAGAATGGCAAGGCTTCATAAAATTGGCTTAAAACTTGGAACAACCCATATAAAGAAAATGGTTAGAATCGCTTGAACTTGGCCGGACGTTATGCCAAGTTCCTTGTGTCAAGAGTCGTCACATGCTAATTCATGGCATTTTGATGATTCTTGAAGTGTTGCAACCTCCCTCTTTGAGCTCACTCTATGACAAGAGGGAGGGGTGGTCTTATTCATTGCATTCATTGACTTTTGTCCAAACTTGTATCCGGAATCATCAAGCAATCAACTTGCTCGTTGATAATTTCAGGACCAACTTCATCATTCTCTCGACCCTCTCCGTGACAGAGAAGGAAATATGGTACAAACAGAGCTTGAGAACACTCTGTCTACACCGGTTCACCTTAAAACACAAAAATAGAGTTTCGCATCAAATTGAGGCACAGCCAGCCATCTGTAGACCCGGTCGGCCATCACTGATGCACGCCCGGCCCTTAGTGTGTGGCTAGCAGTGCAATTTTATAAAAAACAGAGGTAGTGGCTGAAGGTGAAACAGAGTTGGCTTGGACAGACATAGTAGCTCTCAGGCGCTGTGCATGCAACCCTCATCCATCTTCACTTACGTCTTTATCGAATGCGATGAATTGTTTCATTAGTGTTATAATTATCATAGTTATAAATTAATCTTATTATACTTAGTATTGTTGTAATAAAGTAGTTAATTAGCTTAGTTAATTGGTATAGCTAGTTAAATTGTAGTAATAAAGTAGTTAATTAGCCTAGTTAAGTAAATTATTATTCATTCGCCCAGTTTTGTAATAGTTAGTTAATTCGGACTTTCGGACATTGATTCGCACCCTCTTACGTGAGAGGTCAAATGTTGTAAGAATGTGTATGTCTTCCAACCCCGCGTCTTTCTTCCTTTTATTTATTCACTTATGATGGTTAGTATAGAGCATCACGTTTCGTTAGCATACTTATGACTCACATCCATTTGTCTTGTATGCATATAAGGTTCGGCTCATCATGCTAACCCAATATCAAATGTTCAAAATTCATTACTTGAATACGTGTTTTCTCGCATGTCTTGAATGCAATCATATGCCATGCTCATAGTCGAGCCTTTAAAATACATAATGTGTGCATTGTATTAGTCATATTGCATTTAATTAGGAGTATGCATATTTTTCTAATTATTTTGCATTGTTTTGGCTCGGAGTACTAGGTGAGTTTTTATCGTTTTAGCATTTTGCATCGGATGTTTGTGTTGCTATGTCTAATATGCTCGCCATGAGGCTAATTGCTAAAATGATTAAATGTTTGAATGTTTGAATACCTGTGGATGAAGGCTAGATGCTTAAATTGGGATGATTTGATTAAGCGTCCATTTTAGCCAACTCTTTCAAAGTGGCAAATTCACAAAACAATTTCAAAACAAAACATGAGATCAAATGTTCCAATTCTTGAAAACTAGTATATACCTTGTGTGTGCATCACATAGTAAAATAGCTAATAAATCGGAACAAGAGCGTATGATGTAAATAAGAAACACATCATGATTAGTAGAGGCCGATCTTTGATCAGGCGAATGGGGTGCTCAATTCATGACCTTCCCCTTTCGTACCTAAGTTCCTGAGCCAAGACACTTTGGTAATGACAGACTAATGGCCTTTGGCAGGAGTCTTGGGTTTCCTAAATTTTTCAAAAATATTTAGGTGGCGACTCTGAAATTTGGCAAAGCAGTTCATTTTTAGCATTTGATTCAAACATCGATTTTCCAAAAAGAATTGTCGAATTTGGGCTCTTTTTGTGTTTTCATTATTTCACATTGCACTTGTAAAATCAGATTCAGAACCACAAATGGAGTCTGAACTGTAGGGCTATTCGCCTTCCGAAAGGAGCGTGGAAAGCCAGGCTACAGTTTCTGGCGACTCTGCTGGGAAATTAGAGAACTTGACTTGAAACTCATGATGTGACTTTTTATTTACGCTTATATGTTTCTTTGCATTCGCATTTGCGTTGGTGCGCTTAAAATCACTATGTTTGCCGACTGCTATTCTGGATGGTTTGCCTGAGGCTCTCTCAAAAGGCTTGCCAAAAGGTTGACCGGTCATGGGCTCTGCCATGTTGGGAGCACAACCCTTGGATCTGGACTACCGTTGTACCGTTTGATTCTCTTTTCACTTCTCAGTGTTAGGTGTGAGAGGAATATTAGGTAATCTTTCCAAGGTACCCTTTTGACCATTCGACCTAGTTGCATATAGTGAAACTATAGTGACTATTCCAATTTAGGACAGCATGCCACCCATTTGTAGGATGTTTTGAAACTTGTTGTTTGAAATAGTGCAGCCTAGATCATGCCAAAAATCTATGATAGGGTAACCTTATCCCCTCATAGGGGTGTTTTGATTCTTTTACTTGATATATGCTTTTACAGTGAGACTGTAGAAGATGGTTCATATCAATAAGGTTTGAAAACAGAGTTCAGTGGGGATTACAGTTCAGCTATGTATCTTGACTGTTGTGGATTGGAGCCGGAGTGCTGTTCGATTTTGATTTTGATTTTCTTTCTTTCTTTTTGCTAGGTAGTTTACCATCATAGCTTTAGAAAGACCCGATATTCCCCAAGTTGTGTGGACTCATTTTGATAGGCTGTGCAAAGCTCGAGACCTTGTTGGTGGTTAGCCCGTGCTAGTCTCGCTTCCTCCAGTCACTCGACGAAGAAGGAACAGTCGATCAGTACAAAGCACCCCACAAACAGCCACCTGTTCTCAATCAATCAACTCACCAACATCTAGTTCACTTAGGTTAGCAATGGCATAGAACACAACACCAAACGCAGAGAAATTCGCCGCTATGATGATTGCTATCCAAAGGACTATGGACATTGTAAACCAAAAGATGGCTGCACAAGATGAAGTCGTTGCCGATCTGCGGCGTACATCTGGGACATCAACGTCAACTGTGCATCCAGTCCCTACTGCTCAGCCAAACCCCGGATCTATCCCCGCCAGCAGAAAATCTACCAGTCCCAGATCGTCACGACATATTTCTCTCAGTTCCAGCTTATTGTCATCCGGTTTAACCTCCTGTAGGGATTTTTCCTTTTGATATCAATGAAATTGATCCAACCTTGGTCAAAATCGCCAGATTAGAGAAAGCATTGAAGAAATCCAAGGGCTTTAACTCTATTCTAGATATCGAAAATGGGTACACTGAGGCTTCGATTAGACTACCGAAGAAATTTAAGATGCCCCACATTGACAGATTCGATGGGAGTAAGAAAATGATTGTGCATGTCGGGTTGTTTTCGGATGTATTGAGGCCCATGGGTTTGTCTCAGGCACAGAAGCTTTCGTTGTTTGAGAGGAATCTATCTGATGTGGCGGCCATCTAGTACGTTAAATTAGAGGATTCTACAAAACGGAATTGGGAGGAGCTATCTGAGGCATTTGTCAATCAGTACTCATATAACACTCAGATAGAAGTAACCATTAGTGAGCTGGAGGCTACTACCTAGAACCCCAAAAAATCATTTATTGATTTTGTCGCCCGGTAGAGAGCCAAGGCAGCCCGAATGACAAATAGGCTTGCTGAAAGAGAACAGTCCGTCTAGTGGTCCAAAACCTTGAGCCAGACATGTTGCAAAGAATGATAGTGGCGCCGTTGTCCACGTTTGCTTCCTTACATGAGCTGGGGATCCAGATAGAGAGTGCATTTAAAAAGGGTATCATCCACAGAACCAGCGTGAGAATTTTGAGTTTCATAAAGGCATTGTCATTAAAAATGCCACTTTTCGTATATATATATAGATTGCTTTCAAGTCATCAAAGCTGGTGTTGACAATATCAATATATAGTATAGGTGTAGACTAATCTGCTATTGTATAGCGGAAACCATACCATTAGAAAAAAATAAAATATAATAATAATAATAATAATAATAATAATAATAATAATAATAATAATAATAATAATAATAATAATAATAATGCAAGCATATACGGAAGGAGGTGAAATTTGATTTAAAAACTTGGCAAACGGTAATATGGGTATTAATATGTATTAAAATTGGGTGAAAATTGTTCTCAAAATAAGTACTCCTGCAAAAGTTGAAAAATGTTTTAGAATTAGTAAAAAATATATGTATTTTCTTTTTCTTTTTATATATACTTTTTTCTTGTGCAGACATAAAACTTCTAAAAATTTAGAGTGACTCATGTGTCCACATATCAATATGAAACATATCACTATCTCCTATTATTGAAAGGAGAGTCGATTCATATTGTGGTTTGCCCTGACTTTAATTTAGACCCTCGCTAGTAGACGCTGGAATTGGTACTTGGAGTTAGTCGGTTCACTGAATGAGATACCGAGTTATTAAAAAATTATTGAAAGGATCCACATGAAGTCAAATTAACTAAATAATTTAGATAAATTACAATAAACCCACGTAAACCATAACTCATTTGTACTTTTCCCTCATGAACTGCAAAACTCAACAGTTAACCACTACAAAGTATTATTTTGTTACATGCAACCCTTTTTGTTGGGATTTTGTGAGGAATTTACATAAAATCAAGTCATGTGTGAAGCATATGATAAACTTATTAAATTTGTAGAACAATAATTCATTTCTCTGGTGATCTCATTTGCATTTTGCATACAAAATGCAAATTATATCACAAAAAATATTATTCTAAAAAATTAATAAGTGTGTTACAATATCTAAGAGAGAAAGAGAGAGCATTGTATTGAGCATTTTAAAATATATACAAGACTCCTTTATATAAAAAGAAAGAAATCTAGTTTGGTAATCCTAAGTATAATAATGAATATAATATGATATGTATGATAAACAAAATATATAGTTATTATATTTAACACCCTCCTCCTCCCTTCTCAAACTCAAATAAAGATACCAACTAGAGTTTGGAGAGAGAAACTAAAACGTGAAATAAAACTAAAACTAAAAATAAAATAAAACATGGACAGATCTGAGGCAAATAGATTGCAAAGTCCGGATGGGAGCGTAGGGGTGCTTGAGATAGATCAGAAGCCAAAGCTAATAAGGGGAAACAGTTTATAGTCGTATCGGACTGTTGTTGAAGAAGAATGGGTGTTGAACCAACAAATGTGACACACACATAAGTTATGACATGGTGATGAACGATAATGGCAATAGATGGAGGAGTGCACTAAGGGGCAGCTTGGAAGGGAACCATGTGCACCAGGGGATAGCTTGAAAGGAATCATATGTTCCATGAGGCGGCTTAGAAGGGAACCATGTGCATCAGAAGGCGGTTTGGAAAGGAACAAAATGCGCCAAAGAGGTGGCTTAGGGAGTGGGCTAAGGAGCGACTTAGATGGTGCGCCAAGGAGGGCAGTATGGATGGTGTGCTAAGGGGGTGACTTTGCTAGTTTGCCAAGAGGCGACCTAAGTGGTGTGCCAAGGGGACGGCTTTGGTAGCGCCAATGAGGCAGCTTGGGTGGCTCACATAGTGTATAACCATACTCACCATGACATAGGTATAATACCCCCCTCAAACTCAAATAAGTTTGAAAATAGAAACTTATTTGAGGTTGAAGTAGAGGGAGATACAGAGTGGATCGGAAAAGAGAATTTTTTTTTCTTCATGTCATATAAATTTTTTTTAGAAAAAAAGAAAAAAAAAATTCAAATGGGTTGGTGGAAGCAAGGCCATGTGGTGGTAGGAATAAAAAAAATATATATATATATAAAAAGATGAAAGTGGAGAATCAAACTTATGTATATGTTGTATAATATTGAGATGACGATGGGTTTGTAGGTAGCAGTGTGAGACGGTGGTAATGGTTGGAGTTGGAAGATAGAGTGGAACTTCGGTTGGTGATAGAGGAATATAGAGAAACCAGCAGACAAATGAGAAGATCACCATGAAACAATACTGAAAGGAAAATATGGCGGTGGATTAAGTTGATGTTCGGTGGGTGGCCAAGGCAAGACTGCCGCCCGACGGCGAAGTGAAATTACTAAATACTTAACTTAACTCTGATATTATGTTAAAACATCTAAGAGAGAGAGAGAGAGAGAGAGAGAGAGAGTAAGTGAGTGAGTGAATATTGTATTGAGTGTTTTAACAATATATACAAGACACCATTATATAATGTAGGAGAGAAATTTAAGTATGGTAATCTTAAGTATAGTAATTAATATAATATAATATGTATAATAAATAGAATATATAATTACTATATTTAACAAAGTGTGTCATTTACTTTATGTCATGCCCCAATTTTAATTACTCGGAAACATTACCAAAGCTTTAAAATTAGGTCCATTTTTTTTTTTTTACAAACATCCATTACCCTTGAGTAATAGAAATACAATGATACATGTTCTCTCTCTCAATGAACATTACAATGATAACAATACATGTCAATCTCTTACTGTGAAGCTACAAATGAATAAAATACAAATACATGATTCATCACATCTACAATGAAATTACATATAAAAGACACATGGACTTCTTAACTCTTCAATCAAATAATCCAAACTTTCTTCCTGTAAAAAGATAAAACAACAAGGGATGAGCACTAATGCCCAGTAGGAATTCCATAGTTCTAAATCAATAACTAATACACAGATAGAAATGATCATGCATACAGGGTGATACCATATAGTAGGGTAACATCTTTTAATTTCAAAATATTATAAGTAAAGTACATTTTTCTCAAAACTATTTAAACACTTTTAGGAAAAACCTCCAACCATTAAAAATCATCCATTAACTTTAGAAAACCATAGATCCTTGTTAAACAACCATATTTGAGAAACAACATCATTTAAAAGTTATTAACCAATTCCCAAAATATTTCTCATTCAATTTCCATTTTTAATGTTCCTCTTTTTCTTTCATTCTTCCTTTCTACTCATTATATTTATTTAGAACTCCATAACTTCAACTTCAAGTTCCCTTTTTGATTCACTAACAATTCTCCTATACTCAATTCACACCATTATTTACACTCAGATTTCATTTTAAGGTAACGCAAGATTAACAAACCCCTTTCAATTCAGTCTCTTATTTATTTACAGAACAATACTCATAATTTACCTTTATTGTCGCAACTAATTCATTAAGTTCACCATCACCAATCCATAATCCAATTACCACTTCAATTTCCATTCTTTCAATTAATTTTATATCAAATACCGGATCTAATTACAAGTCATCTCCATGAGTCACACGCTTTACCGGTCACAAGTCGAAAAGAACGCAGAACCTCAACATACCACACGCTTTACTGGGCGCTACTCCAGAAGGAAGGCGGAACCTATCTCAAGTGCCACGCTTTGCCGGCTCAAAATACGGCGGGAAACGGACCCCAAGATAACATTACAATCCATCATTACAATTAGTGGGCAATGCCAACACGTCTTCCATTATTTCTGTAGCACATTAGTTCAATACATATCCACCATATATTAAAATTCCGTTTACATAACAAGTACAAATATGTTCCATGACCTTCTTCATTATCCATTAAATCATTCATTGTTTTGTCACACAAAAATTTAACAACACATCCATAGAGGCAAAGATTTATCTTTAAAGTGTTCATAATTCTTGAATTCAAACTATTTCTTTATTTTTCCATATTATTATCAAATCTTCATATTCAATTTTTACAACACACTGGTTATCAATTACTACCCACGGTTATAAATTTAATCTCCAACATTTAATTTCTTTGATACAACTCCTTCATATAACACCGTCATATTTCACAATCTCTCATTTATCATTATTCACACTCATCTTAACCCAACATAGACTTAATTTCATAAATTTCATGTTGATTAAAGTATCCTCATTTTCCAAAATAAAACTTCATAACTAGAGTCAAACATAAATTTGGGCTTTTAGTTTTGAGGTATAAAATCACTTTCTAACTACACAATAAAATTCTTAAATCTACACTTCATCATCTTATCACAAATTCCATATCATTAACAAATCTATTTCCCTAAATTTCATTTCATATTAGAGCATGATTTATAATATCTATAATAAAGGTTCATTCGCTAATTTTTAACATAATTTTCAAACACTTCCAAAATCCAATTAAACTTGTATACCTATAATTCAACTTCTCAATTTCATGATTCCACTATCAATTTAGGCAAAATCATTAATTGTCATCATGAATCAACTTAGGGTTTTCAAGAAAAATTCAAATTTTCAAGAAAAATTCAAATTTCTCAGAAAAATTCAAATTTCTCAAACCACTAATTTTATTCCAATTTTCCCATTGATTATACACCTAAGGTTCATAATCCGCAATCTTAACCCAAAAATTGAACCCCAACACTTCAAACCCTAAACTCCCAAATTCCATGATATAATACTATATGCTCAAAAATGTAGATTTTGCATTTATATAATCAAAATATCACAAATCTATCTATTAATGTAAGTATTGAAAAAGAACTAGGACCCCTACCTCAAGAATCAAGCAAGGAGCAAAGCTTTGATGAGATTCTTTCACAAATCCGAATTCCAATCGGTAGAAAATGTTGCGCTTCAAGTCTCTTCACTTTCTTATAAGGGATCTTGCCCAAATCTTAGAAGAATAGAGAGTATTTGGGGTCAAAAACCTAGGGTAAGAGGGATTAAGAGAGAAGATAGAAGTGTGAAGAATGATCTAGAAAAGTGCCTTCAAACTTGCTGAATTCGCGTAGTCCACTCGAACATTGCTTTTCCCGCTCGAGCTTTCAACATAGATTCCAAAACTTCAAACGGGTATAACTCTCTCATCCGGACTCCGTTCTAGGTCATTCTTGTGTCCAAATCGAAGCCCCAAAAATAAGCTTTCCAATGGTTTTAGCCCCACATCCAAATTCAAAGTGTGAAAAAAGAAAAGGGCAAAAGAGTGATAGCTGTTCGTAGAAAAAATTATCCGAATTAAATTCTTAGTTCACTCTTACTTTACCATCATGTTACTACTTCGATAAATGCTCCAAAATAAGACGAGGAGGTTCCAAATACATTAATAAAAATGTCAAAGGGAATCTCATTTTCTACACTCGAGCGTCACTTTCCTTACTCGAGCGGCCCGCCTACAAACACGCGAGATACTAGGAGCCTCACAAGTCTGCTCGAGCGTCGATTACTCCGCTCGAGCGGAGGGAAAAATTCTAAATCGTTACACTTTACATATGACCTGTTCTATTTAAATTCCAAACATAATCTTAACAAAAGATATGAAATGTAACAAGATAGTTCTTTGAAATGGTAACTTGTTGAATTTCAAAATTCAAGAGACGAAATACAAATAAATCATAATTTAAGAGAATTTACTGTAATTTACTCAAATAATTCCTCACAAAACATAACCTTTCTTTTATTAGGAGTTGTTTGGGACTTGACTTTTAAATTAATATATGTCTATATCAAACCATTAAAAACAATAAAAAAAAGTCACTAAATTATAAATATACTTAGTTAAATTACCAATTATTCTATATTATTTTAGAAATTACGTTTCACCTATTCGAGTTTCTTACTGCATAACAAATGATATATTTTATTAATAAATCATCAATTCAATTAATAATTTTTAATGATATCAAAAATATTTGTAGTTAATAATTTAGATAATTTTGTTATATAAAAGTGTATTTAAAAACTTTATTTTTTTTGTTAATTTTATTAAATAAAATATTCTAATAAAATTGTTTTTTATAATTTCAATAATTATAGAAAATAATTTATATTTTAAGAAAATTTTCTAAGAAAGCATTTGTAATTTATCCAAAAACAAATTAAACACAAAAATTAAACAAAAATGTTAGAGATCTCAAAATTTTTACTAAATATTTGACATAAGTGTGAGATCTATATAAAATTCACATTGTGTAAGTTTCACATCTATATAAGACATTTAATAAAAATTTTAATAAAATTTTTAAATCTCTAAACTTACTCAAATCAAAACCCTAGCAACCATTGGCTAAATGATAAGTCGTCAAATTACTTTAACTAATCGGAAATCAAAACCCTAGCAACCTTTGGCTAAATGATGAGTCGTCATATTACTTTAACTAATCGGATTTTGTTATTGCCTATCACGTGCAAGTAAAAAACAGTTCAATGACGGCTACAAACAGTGCCTCTCTTTTTAGAGCACTTGACTTTAAAAAATGAATTATTTTGACCATGAAAGAGCGGCTTAAACTCCACTATACATTTTACTTTGTCAAAAGATAGTGGAAATGAAAAGTCAGCTCAGAAATCTATATATTAAGGAAAATGGTCTTTTAAAGCTCAAGACTTGTGGAACTTTTAACATGTCAATCCTAATTTCTTGATTTTTTAATTATTTTTTTTAAAAAAATTGACTTGGTGATTGGTTCAAAGATTGTAATAATTACACTATTGATTACAATAAACACTTAATTTATAATCATTATACTTATTAAATGAATAACGCAATAAATGAAATCCTAATTTCCTTACTTTTTGCATCCCCAAGAGACCCATGTAATTATTGTGTAAATGCCTCTTAAATAAATAAACAAACACTTATTAAATTCTTTCAAACTCCTCGGTCAAACCCCATGTATTTAATTTATATATTATGTAATTATTGTGTAAATGCCTCTTAAATAAATAAATAAACACTTATTAAATTCTTTCAAATTTCTCGGTCAAACCCCATGTATTTAATTTATATATTAAAAAAATCCTAATTTCCTGATTTTTTAATATTTTTTTTTTAAAAATTGACTTGGTGATTGGTGATTGGTTCAAAGATTGTAATAATTACACTATTGATTACAATAAACACTTAATTTATAATAATTACACTTATTAAATGAATAACGCAATAAATAAAATCCTAATTTCCTTACTTTTTGCATCCCCAAGAGACCCATGTAATTATTGTGTAAATGACTCTTAAATAAATAAATAAACACTTATTAAATTCTTTCAAACTCTTCGGTCAAACCCCATGTATTTAATTTATATATTAAAAAAAATGAAAACAAATATAAATATCTATAATTATCCCGTGCATAGCACGGGTGATAGGCTAGTAAATAAATAAGCAAATGATAGTTTCTAAGAGTTTTGAGTTTTTTTTTTTTAAATTTAAATTTAAAAAAAATTTGCGAGATCTATGCAACTTATATATCACTGGTCTCTTATTTTGATATTTTAAATTATTCATTTTGTAAGTCTTTTTATTTATATTATTTATTAAAAAAATTAAATTGATTCGGTAATCGTAGTCATTTTATTTTATAGTATTTGTTTTTATAAAAATAGATAAATATTTTATTGAAAATAGACTTAGTTTTGTCATGAATGATATATATATATATAAGAACTTACAAAATGAACGATTCGAATTATTAAAATGAAATCGTAACAAAATATTAAAAAATTCAAATAAGTTACTAAATATTCTACACAATATTAACATGAGTTTGAATCTCATATGATATGGATCCTACACTCATATAAATATTGTATAAAATATTTACTAGATCATAAGCTTACTCTTGGCGCTACGAGTCTCTCGAGTCTCTAATTTAGATTTGAATGCCAACTCAACTCACATCAAGTTGGTAAGTGGGAGGAAAGTTCTTTTAGTTATTTTTTAGGGCATTGAGCCAAAAGTCTAAGATTGACTTTTTCTTTGTTCATAAGGACCAGTTTCATCAAAATGACCAAATTGCCCCTCAAATATATATATATATATGCCTCATTCTAGAACCAAACCTAACCCTCATGATGATGATGATGATGATGATGATGATGAAACAGATATAGAACAAATTTTGAGCATATAAGTGAGATTTGGTTCAAATTTTGAACAGATATAAGACAAAGTTGTTCAAAATTTGCGCAGATAATAATAATTTGTGAATTTTTATGTAATATTTGAGTGTTGGTGGTGGGTAATTCCAACAGATAAAAAAATTAGTTTGTGAATTTCAAACAGATAGGCAAAATGAGCTTCCAAATTTGAGTAATAGTTAAGAAATCGTTATTTTAACATATAAGAAAATTTTAACATATAGATAGAATTTAGGAAAAAAATTGAACAGATAAACATAATTTAAAGGAAAAACATTGAACAGATAGGAGAAACAATTGAACAGATAGATATAAATTTGAACAAATAGACAAAAAAATTGAATAGATAGATATAAATTTGAACAGATAGTCAACAAAAAGTCAAACAGATAAGAAAAAGTCAAAAGATAAAATTGAAAAAAAAATGTTCTTTAGGACTTCTTATCAAATTATTTCACAAAATATGACATCTCACTAATAAAAAAAATATTCATTAGATCTAATGCCTTATACTTTTCTTAAATTGGATTTATCACAAAATTTCTCTATTTTTTTTTTTTTTGGTAGTAATTTGTTGGTTTTAATTTATTATTGTTGACAATTTTGATTTGACAAGAAGTTGTTTGGTTGGTTCTAAACATTATTGTTCTTTCTTACCTAACCAACTTGAAAAGCTTAAACCAATAGCCCAATAATCCATGGTTTAGCATGTTTCCTAACGGAACATGACTAATTAATGATGATGACAGGAATTCTATAAAATTACTTCGTTATTGATCAATAATTAATAGGGAGAAATATTAGAGACACCAAGCCAATCATAAAATCAATTAATATAACAGAGTTTTGCATTAGTTGATTATTTGGATGGTTTGTATTTTTAGATTTATTAGAATTATTGTGTGACATTTTTACCAAACACCATAACTTTCTGTTTTAGTATATATTTTTTTTAATTTTTTTTTAAAAATTTAAATAACCTATAAGTAAATCATTTATAGGAGCCAAACAAATTGACAATGTAGGTGTTTGGGAAGTGAGTTTTTTTGTAGATTTTTTTAGTTGCAGAATATTATTAGAGATTTTTTTTTTTTTTGCGTTTGGGAAGATAGTTAGATTTTTTTATGGTTGGATGTGATGTTTGTAAGAGAAAAAGTAAAATGATTATGGAGTTTGATGTGATATTTTATTTGAATTTATTTTTTTTGATTTTGTAACTAATTTGTCTTTTGGTAAAAAAAACAAAAAAAAAAAACCTAAAAAATTTGTTCCCAAACATAACAATCATTCACACCTAAAATGAATTTATTCATACATGACAAGATGTGTCAATAATATTAGGTCATTGATTTAAAATTACTGACTCTTGATTTAAAATTAGGGGGATGCACCAATAAATCCTAAATTTGTATCTTGTAACCCATTTGGTCCTATGAATTTTCTTATGAACCGTTAGGTCCTATTCCAATGTTAATAACCATTGAACATCATCCACATCAACTACAACTTCAACAACATCAAAAGTATTTTGAGTTTTTGATGATGTCTATCAGATTCATCAGATTCAAACATCAAAACATCATATTCAAAACATCAGGATTATTAATCTATACATATATATATATATATATATATGTTGATTTCACACTAATCCGCACTAGGGCTTTAACTTGAAGAACGAAAAGCAAGTAATTCTCGACTAGACTCCAAATTTTTCATAAATCTTCCATCAATTTTGCTACACTTAAAGATAAACCGTAATTGATTTCTAGGGCACGCAGAATCGGTGGCCTCGGCATGTCGCGGTCCTTGGAAGCCTTGAGCCTCTCTCCATCAACTCGTCGCGAGACTCCAACGATTTCTCGCGGTCCCATCGAAGGTGGTGAGTGGAAGTTTGGAGATTGATGTTGTCGCAAGAAGACTGTGCCTCCCTCGGCGTTCGATTCGATGGTTGATTCGACCAGCTTGTTCGACATTTTGTGGTGGGGTTTTTGAATTGAAACCGTCGCCATTGATGAACTCAATCGAAGAAAATTAAAACACACACCAAGATGTTGGACGGCCCGATCCGATTCCAGATCTCCCGTGACTAGGACCACGTTAACGCGTGACTTCACTTGGCACATGATGTTGTGATGTATGATGTATGATCAATGTTCAATGTTGTTGATGTTTTGCGTTTAGGGTTTCATTCACGTTCTGTATGTATGTATGTACGTACGTATATGCGTGTGATGTGTTAAAAGATTGTGACTTTATTTGGAGAATTGTTCTTTGTTTTGGTTTTGGGATTTGTTGCGTTTGCATAATTGATTACTCAAAATGAAGGTTAAGGCATACACTGTTGATCCCACTACTTTATTTAATTATTCAACCTTGTTTCGATAGTTTTTGTTTACCAGTCAGATGACAAGTTGTGATGTAGGATGTTGTGATGTATGATGTTTGATCAATGTTCAATGTTGGTGATATTTTTGATGTTATGATGATGTTTAATGTTTAATGTTTGATGATGATGTTTAATGTTTAATGTTTGATGATGATGAATAATATTTAATGTTGAAGAATAATGTTTCATGTCTGATGTTTGATGGATAATGTTTTGATGATGTTAATGATGTTGTTGATGTTGCTGATGTAGATAATGGGACTAAATGGTGCATAAGAAAACTTGTAGGACTAAATGGTTTAACTTTCTACCACATAGGATTTACTAGTAATTTTTCCTTAAAATTACCGACTCGTATTTAAAAACTGTATTAATTCCACCGAAATTTATAGATGAGTAAGAGTACCGCCGTACAGTTTTTTATAGTAACATTTTTTATTGCTTACTCATACTATGTGATGACTGTGAAGTCTACTGTAAAAAAAATATTTAAAAATATATATATATATTTATACACAAGTCTTAATTCATGAATTTATATTTCATAAGTCTTAACTAAGATTTTTTGAAATCGAAATTATCCTTTAAATAATGATTGTTCATCATTTATAATTATCTATAAAGTTACGTGATGATTTGATATTTATTTTAATTTTCAAAACTTTAAAACATCAACTTTCAAGTTGAAAAAATTTAAAAAAAAATTATGTGCAATAAAAAAAATAATAAGTGTATTTGGTTTCAGTTTTGTGAATTCAATTTTTTGAAAATTGAGTTTTTTATTTTTCGTATTTTTTTTGTTTTTAGTGAATATTTTAAAAATTTTAAGCAAATTTTTTTTTTTTTACTTTTTTAAATACACCTTACTTAGATGTATCTAAATAGTAAAATATTTGTAAAAAAATATTTAAAAAAATTAATAAATACAAATAATGTATTGAATTTTTGGAATTTTTTTGTATTTTTGGTATTTAGTGAATTTTTTAAATATTTATTTCACCAATATTATACTTTTTAAGTGTATTTATGTTAGATGTGTCTAAAAATTTTAAAAAATTGCTTAAAATATTTTTAAAAATTATTGAAAACAAAAAAAAAATATGAAAAATAAAAAAGTAGAATTTTCTGAAAAGTACTGTTTTTTGAAAATCAAAACCAAACAAGCTTATGTTTTTTTTTTTTGAAAAAGTTGAATTATTTTTTTGGACAAAACTGAAAATTTTGTGTCTGTAAAGGAGTATGATGATGGAATATTGATGTGCAAAACAAGAAAAAAAAATTAAAAATTAAAAAAGAGATAATATTCTCAGTTTTAAAACTGAAAAAAACTGATAATGTTCTCGGTTTTATTGAATAGGTAAATTAAACCAATAAGTAGACGGGCAAAAACTTCTAATCTCATGCTTTATTTTTTTATCAGTTAGTGCAACAATTATTTATCAAAATTAATAATAATTTTAGTTTTAAAAATTGAAAATTACTGATAATATTTTTAATTTTACTAAATAGAACTTATTAGTTGAAAGAAATTTTACCATAGCATTTGTAAATAAAACTTTTAGCTAAATAAAAAAAGTGACATACCAAAATCTTTACAAATTTTATAATTTTAAATCAATTAAAATTTGTGTTTTTTTTGCACATAAATTAAAGATTGTTTGGAAATAACTTAAATAAGTATATTTATTTAAATTATATTATTTTTATTTTGTATTTTTATTTTTTTTATAAAAAATAAAAAAAAAATATTTAATGAACAAACCTAAACAACCCTCAGACTTGTTGCCACCATATCACATCACGGAATTAATTCATTGGAAAACAAAAGCTTAGTCGTAGGGAACATCAATTATCTTATCATACGTACCCGCCTAACAACAAGACAAAAGCAGTCAAATATTGAATTATACAACGGTGATATGACTGCCAAACAATGTCCAAAAGCCCAAAAAAAGTCCAAATTTGTATATATCACATTCTTGTCCAGACAGACAATCCAAGGCATTCACATATACCGGTGTCCAGTCATGGTGTACGGTTCTAATTAGAGCTATTATAATCCAGATCTAATGAGTTGTTCGCCTGTTAAAAAAAAAATAATCAAGTAAAAGGTAAAAAAATAGAAAAAAAAAAGACAAATTAATACTCTATTAGAAGCCTATTTTTAAAAATCTAAATCATTTTTATACCGGTGTCCTATAGAAACACTATGGCATACACTTTCTTTAAAACTTTATATATATTTTATAATTTAAAAATAATAATATAATTTTAATTTTTTAAGTTAAAATTAAAAAATATATATTTCATAATTAAACATAATATGAATTATAACTAAAATAATATTATAATTAAAAAATAATAATCATAAATAAAAAATAATATAATATAATTAAAAATATATATAATACACTTTTTTTAAGATGGATACATATTATGATTTTCCATGTTTTAGGCTTGGTTTGGGAACATGCTATTTTAGTAACTTTTTAGCTTTTTACGAAAAGGTGTACAGAAAAGTAGAGAGGTGATGTGATGTGTTTTAGCTGACTTTTTGACTATTTTAGCTACTTCCCAAACATAGCTTTAGTAGTAAGTAGATTGCCGGCTACTCACAATTTTTTAAACATGGGCAGTTGTTATTGTAAGTTTTGATTTGTTAATTTGAATTATTTAGTTTGTTAGATATTTTGTGTATTTTATTTATATAAAAATTAAATTGATTTGATAATAATAATTTATTTAATTTATCGGGTTGGTCATTCAAAAATTGAATGATTTATTTTTAAAAATATAATTATCGTTCATTTTTTTAGTGACAAACATAATAAATTGAATATATTATAATTATCATTTCAATTTAATTTTTTGTATAGATGAAAAATACTAAGTAATCAACAAAATGTATGATTCAAATGATCAAAATAAGATAATAGCTTACAGTTCGAACCCAAAGAGTGCCCTCCAACCAACCCAAAGAACCCCCTCTAACTAACGATAGATCAGGGGCAATCTACCTACATTTTAGTGATTTTCATGCATTTCAAAATTCAAACATCACCATTAGTGAAGCACGAGTACTGATACAAGTACTAGTACTGATACAATATGAGTACATTGATACGTAAAATTTTAAAAAAAAGGTACAGATACAGCTTTGGCTTGATACGTTTGTAAAAAAATATTTATTTTTAATTTAAAGTAATAAAAAAATTAATTAAATGACTTAATTTGTTAAGATCTAACCTATAATTAACATTTAATGTAAAAAATAAAAATATAAATTAAAATTAAATCTCAATATATTAAATAACTTATAAACCATAGTTTAATTTTAAAATCATACTAAACATATAACTAAAGATAAAAAAAGATTTAGTGAAAATAGTTTTATCTTTGTAGTAAAAAAAAATATTATTTCAACTAAAACATAGTACGGTTTGAATATAAATTAGACATATTTAAATACGTTAAAAATTAAGAAAAAAAATTAAATATATATTTTATATAACCAATATGTTTGCGGAAGTACCCCCACCAAATATCCTGTACGGGGACCACATGCTTTTTGAAATACCATGCTTCATAGATCACCACACTTCCATTCCATATATGGTTACTATTTTATTACTACTACTACTATTACTACCATCTCTGACAGCTACTTCTATTTTGTTACATTATTCACATCTGTTTCTGGATTGTTCGACTTTCTTTGTTTACTATTTTTCTGATCAGCTCTGGACTCATCTTCGCACTTGTTGAGTTCACAAATAAGAATGAAGAGGAGGCTGATAATTCTTCACTAGGCTCTTACATGAATTCTCATATACATATATATGCAAATATGTATCTATATTATCTCAAAAATTTACTTCCCAGGAACGCTGCTGTGCTTTTGATTATTGGACTAAGTTGCTTCTGGTCATTGAGATTTTCTGAGTCAAAGTTGCCACAAAATGAAGGTAAGAAGATTTCCCCATTTTATATTGATGGTTATTTCTGTTTGGGTGCCAAGAAAATGCAGGAAAAAGCAATCAAACTACGGAAATTTTGAGTGTTGGTGTTTCATTATATGGGTTCAGTTATAACGAGCCTGCCTTGGCTTTTTGGGTTAGTTTAGTTTGAGTTTGGGGTAAAATCAAAGAAATAGCAGACGAAAGATTTAGAAATTTTATTTTGTTGTGTCTGATTTTGTCGAATCAAATGGAAGACCTCTAGGTTGAGTTTAGGCCTTTTTTAAAAAAAAACCAATTGCAGAGATAGTGGGTTGCTGTGATTGGGAATTAAGGACCTGTGATGTCAGAAACAAGAAGGTTCATTCTGTCTATGAAATCACTACTAAACTTGCTTATTAAATTGATTTTCTTGAATATGCTAACATGCTTCACAGCATGTTGATTGGTTTGGAACCTCTGAATCCTAACTGCTCATAGACTTTTCGGTGGGTTTTATCATTGGTTCACCAGAAAAATTTGCTGTGATTCACCTTTTGTTGGAATATTAACTTAAATGATGCACCACCAGAAAAATGCAAATAGGAAGTAAGATTGACCCCTTTTTTGATTGATTCTTATTAAGGATCTGTTGCTGCATCTTGAATCTTGAGTTGAGCATAATTCTCATTTTACATGAATGGTAATGAATTGCAAATTACAGTGTGAAAGGTGCATACCGTATGCTCTTTTGAAACTGCACCACAATGATTCGTAACAAAACAACAATGGTTCAAAACTTTTATCATTACAATAGTTTGTAACATTTTAATATTCATAACATAACCACATTTGGAATGACAAATAATTAATTATTTAAAAAAAAAATACGTGTGGGTGGAATGTATACGAGTATAACTAGATTATATAAACTCCATGAATCTTTTACATAATATATAAGGATGTTGTGGAAGTTAGATGAGTATACGAGATGAGAAAAGGTTATTTAAGGCAATTCACGTTAGATGGCTTGATATACATTTCTGGACCCATCTCCCAACAACTTAAGATTTTGGGACAATTGGTGATCGACTATGGTATTAGAGCTATAGTTGTTGGAGGTCTTGAGTTCTAGTTTCTCTATTTGCATTCTACTTCTCTGTTTGGTTGTATGTTTGTCTCTTCACGTGCAAGACAGAGTTGCACATGAAGGAAGGACTGATTTGGTTCAAGCTAAGACAAGAGAACAGATAAAAAAATAAAGACAAGTAGTCCATAATTTGATAGAAGACAGAATCCAAACAGAGCATACAAAATATTGTTTGGATGCCCATCACCTACTTCCTAGTATTCAGATAAGGATCCATTTAACTTTGATGAGTTCATTGATAGTTCAGAACTTATTCACATATAATTGGTCATTAAATTCCTTACATAGTTTTAATTATTTTGTGAACTTTCCTAGTGTCTCACACTGCATCTATTATGTTTTTTTAACCAAAACTTCACAACAATACTGAAGGTTTTTGTTTGCTTAGGATTGATAGAGGGTGATGGTTTGAAGATCAGTGAAAATAACCTCTAATTTCTTGTGATTCTAATTAGCAGAGTCTGCAGTTAAATGCATTGCCTTTTCAACTTATCATCTACTTTTGGAGTAAATTTTTTATATTGTCTGTTTTTGACAAATTTATTTCAGTAATATTGGCTCAATTTTTATGGTTATTTTTTCACACATGTTGTTTAGTGGATGCTCTCCAGCAAATTGCCATTACAATGGGTGCAAAATATTGGAAGTTCAATGGTGATTCATGCCAAGTTGAACAGGTCGGGGTAACACCACAGGCACCGAGTGGATCTGAGAGCACTGTTTATTGCCCATGCAACTTCACGAATGACATCTATTGTCATGTCACAACGATGTATAATTTCTCTGTCTTCTTACTATAGATGTTTCTCTAAGTCTTCCACACAATTATGTTTAGTGTGATTCTATTTTTATTTTTATTTTTTTAGTAGGTTAAGTTTATTAACCAAAAAGAAACCGCCTTGAAGGGGGTGGACCCTGTAGTCTCAAAACTAAAAAGGTATACATCAAACTCTGATAGAATTCCAAAGATTGATGTTATTACATTTGAAATTGACAACATAAAATTTTTTAGGAGGAGACTTAATGTTATGTAGGGTTATGTTCAACATCCTTGACTTCCTTTTAAACTGTAACTGGCCATTGAGACCTTCATTCTGGTTACTCCTAATACACCATGTGCATTGTGCCTCCATCTTCATTAGATCAAATAGCTTATGTCTTCCTAAAGTTCTTAGGTGAAAATGGATGTTATACATTGATCAATTGAACATAAAGCAACAGCAAAAGGTGGTTCATAATATTAAGGAAGTGATGTAGCACCGAAGAACTGAAGAAGACTGAAAAGAAAAAAGAAAAAAAAGAGAACCAATCCCAAATCAATATCTCAATAATCAATATCCAAAATCTAGATCCTATAGGCATCCTAGGAAACCATTATGAAAAGTTTACTAAAAATAGAACATTACAATAATTAAATTCTAATACAACTTTAAAACCCTATAAAATTATAAAATCCAATAATGCCAAATAAATCATTAAATCTTTATCCAACTCCTTTGTGTTCCCCATCAGGAAGTCCCTTTCAGTTTTGTCTTGAACCCAATTTTTGCCATTATATATTGTTGTTAAAATTAATTTTTAATGCCAACCAGGTATGGACTTTAACGATTTCATTTTTCTTTTCCACATATTTAGTGTGCTTAAAGGTTTTAGTCTTCCTGGCGTGCTCCCGCCTGAATTGGTGAAGCTTCCTTATATCCAAACTATGTAAGGGTCTTTCAAATACCAATGTTCCAAAGTTTTGACATTAGATTTATACACGGTTCTCAAAATATGATATAAAAATCTTGGTATATTGAACGTATTTCATCCTTATCTCTTTTATAGTGATTTTGCATACAATTACCTCAGTGGCACAATTCCACACGAATGGTTTTCTATGCAATTGAAATCAATGTAATTTCTCTCTCTCTCTCTCTCTCTCTCTCTCTCTCTCTCTCTCTCTCTCTCTCTCTCTCTCAGTGATTATAAGTTTCTCCTTTAACAAAATTAGACATGGAATTTTGATGCAGCTCTGTTCTTGCAAACCGCTTATCAGGGGAAATTCCGAAGGAACTGGGAAATGTTTCCAGTCTCACATACCTGTATGTTTCTACTGTTTCTTATCAATTTTCTTTCTGAAGAGTGTTGTGATAATTGAAGTCTGTGAAACTGAGGTCAAATCTTCAAAACTAGTATTGGAACTGAAACTGGACTAAGCACACCCTTTATCTCATTTTTAAGTGTGTTTATTTTTCTTAAAATCAACAACATGCTGTATAATTTTCTTCTCGATAGGGGCATCATTTTGGCCCATGGATTTTCAAGAAAATGTAGCAGTGATATTCCTGTTTTTCTCTTTTAGTAATCTCAATGGAGATTTTGAACCAGGAATCTTGAAGCAAACACATTTTCTGGCAGTGTTCCTCCTGAACTTGGGAAACTTGATAACTTGAATACTTTGTAAGACATCTCATTCTTTTTTTTTTACTAACGGTTACTCCTTGAATCAAATTTGTAAAGGATGAAAGAATAACTAACATGTTTGTTCGTCTGCATGACATTGGAACTTCAGGATGTTGTCCTCGAATCAGTTGAGTGGAAAGCTACCAACTTCATTTGCTGAGCTACAGAATCTAACAGATTTGTAAGTTTCCATATTATCTTCCTTGATTTTGCTATTGCAGTTTTGATAATGGCGTCGATTCAGCACCAGTCTCTTGCACAATGTAGTAGGATAAATGATAACAACTTCAGCGGAGCAATACCTGATTTTATACAGAACTGGAAACAACTCAAGAGATTGTAAGATTCTCATCTTCCAAAAAGTTACTTTAGAGATTGACTGGTTACATTTTGGTTTTCCATTTTGGATTTTGTTAATGTGTGCCCTTAGGACATATGTTAAGAAGTTTAAACTGATTTTACATTTTTCATGAAAGTGCATTTAATAAAGAATATACGATCATTTTAAGCTTGCTTAACATGTGCCCTAAGGGCACACTTTAACATATACCATTTAATTCTTATTTTTGTCAATGTAGAGAAATGCATGGAAGTGGACTTGAGGGACCCATTCCACAAAACATATCCCTTCTGAATGAGTTAACTGAATTGTGAGTACAAAATATCATTATATCAACAATGTAGTTTTACTTTGTGTATTTATTTTATGTGTTTATTTTATAATTAGTGTACTCTCGATGGAATTTGCTCATGGGTCATCTCTTTAACCAGGAGAATTAGTGACATAAATGGGGCAGCTCAGGAATTTCCTAACTTGGGCAACACTGCAGGGCTAGTAATATTGTATGTTTGATGTTTATATTGTTCAATATTTATACGTGTATATATGTGCATTTCACCCTCCATTAGTTGATGTAATTCAATTTTTGGATTTAGGGTTTTGAGAAACTGCAACATTTCCGGTGAAATCCCTGAATATATTTGGAAAATGGAGAATCTGCAAATGTTGTAAGTAAAAGCTTGTAAGCTTTGGTGAATGAATTTTATTTGGCTTTCAATGTTTGCATGGGTGTACAATTGACTACATGTCTAGAATGATTATTTTGGATGGAATTACAATGTTAAGGTTGAATGTCTAGACGTTGAACTTTCTTCAAAGGAGTGTGTTGCCTTGCCCACTTGATGATTGAAAATATTTGCTATTTGTTCAGCCTCCTGTGGTGAAGAATACTTGGCTTTTCCCAAATAATTGAAACCAAGCAGCACCAGAAAAAGAAACAAATGATTCCCAGAAATAACAACATTATAATCAATACAAATGACCATCAAACTTTAGTATCTGAAGTAATGCAACTTCAATTACCACTACTCTGTCTGTCTGTTTATTCCACAGAATAGTTAATGATACTTTTTACATGCCTTTTGATTAATGTCTATAGTCAGCTTGTCCAAGTTTTATTTAGTTTCTTTTTTCCCATCTTCCCTTTGCATAAAAGAATGGAGAGAATTATTTAGTTTACCTTTGAATGAGGTAGAGGCCATGTATATATAACATATTTATGACACAATTTTAGAAAACAATATAAACAAGAAGAGAGATTCTTACAATCAATATAAAAATATTCTAATTCTTATTCTAAACATAATATTCTAGTTTGTGTATTCAACACTCCCCTTCAAGCCGGTGTGAAGATATTCAACAAATGCAGCTTGTCAATGGAAGACTAGAGCAAAGTTGGTCCTATAGATTTTGTGAACATATCTGCCAACTGCTGAGAAGAAGAGACAAATGATGGACGCACAATGCCAGTCCAAACTTTTTCTCTAATGAAATGTATGTCAACCTCGATATGGTTGGTACGCTCATGAAGCACAGAATCAGAGGATAACATAATGGCAGATTTGTTATCACAAAATAAAGAGGAAGGAACAGTCTTCTCAAAACCCAACTCTGCCAGAATAGATAGAAGCCAAAAAATCTCACATGTCCCATGTGCCATAACCCGATACTCAGTCTTTGCAAAAGACCTAGAAACAGAAGAATAAAAGAATGAATTGGCTTGATCTCAATTGAGGTCAGCCCATGAATATATAAAGATCAATATGTACAATATTAGGAAACTATACAAGATAGGAAATAACATAGAAAAGGAAATAAAATTAAGACCTAAACAATGGCCATAACGAAAAAGGGTCCTATTCTAGAATATTCTGTATACTATATTTTAACACTCCCCCTTAAGCTAGCGTGAAGATATTTGATAAACGCAGCTTGGCAATGGATGACTGAAGGAAAGATGGTCCCACAGACTTGATAAACATGTTTGCTAACTGCTGTGAAAAAGAGAAAAATGATGGATTCACAATACCAGTCTGAACCTTTTCTCTAATGAAATGTATGTCAACCTCAATATACTTGGTATGCTCGTTAAGCACAAAATCAAAGGATAACATAATGGTAGACTTGTTATCACAAAATAAAGAGAAAGGAGCAGTCTCAGTAAAACCCAACTCTATCAAAATAGAGCAAACCCAAAGAAGCTTACATGTTCCTTGTGCCATAGCTCGATACTTAGCCTCTGCAGATGACCTAGACACAACTGCTTGCTTCTTACTTTTTCATGATATAAGATGATCACCATAGAAAGTATAGAAGCCAGATGTGGAACATCGATCAATTCTAGATCCCGCATAATCGACATCGGTGAAACAAGAGAATCTAGATTGAAGACCAGCTGTGAAAAACAGTCCCAAGCTAGGAGAAGTCTTCAAATACCTCAAAATATGACGAATTGCGTCAAGATGCTCTGTACGAGGTGCATGCATAAATTGACTCACAATGCTAACCGTAAATGTCAAGTTAGGTCTAGTGTTGGTCAAAAAAATGAGATGCCTTATAAGACGCTGATACATGCAAGGGTCATCCAACAATTCACCAAACTTTGATATGAGCTTGACATTAGGATCCATAGGAGTAGAAACAGGTTTACAACCTAACATACCAGTATCCTTAAGCAAGTCAAGAGTATATTTTCTTTGAGACAAAGAAATTCCCTGTTTTGAGCATGCAACCTCAATCCCCAAAAATACTTGGGACTTCCTAGGTGCTTGATATCAAAAGCTTTACCCAAGTTCTCCTTTACTTGACCAATGCCAGTAGCGTCATCACGTGTGAGAATAATGTCATCTACATAAACCAACAAGATGATACACTATCCCGCAGAATTATGCTTGATGAAACAAGTATGATTTGAATGGCACTGAACAAAACCCATGGAGATGATAATAGAACTGAAGCGACCAAACCATACTCGTGGAGACTATTTTAGATCATATAGTGATTTGCGTAATCGACACACTTTCCCCGAATACTCCCCCTCAGTTCGAAAACCAAGTGGAGGATCCATATAAATTGTCTCAAGTAAATCCCCATGAAAGAACGCATTCTTGACGTCAAGCTGATGAAGAGGCCAAGAATGTGATGCTGCAAGAGAGATGAGGAGACACATAGAAGTAAGCTTGGCAACAGGGGCAAAGGCGGTGGAAAAATCCTTGCCAGGAATCTATGTGAAACCTTTGGCTACCAAGCGGGCCTTGTAACGGTCAACTGAGCCATCTACAAGATACTTGATAGTGAATACCCACTTGCAACCAACGATGCTTTCCTCACGAGGTAAAGATATAAGATCCCAAGTATGGCTCTATTCTAAGGCTGCCATCTCAATCTGCATAGCCACTACCCATTTTGGATTCTGAAGGGCCTCTGACACAGAATGAGGAATAGACTCTGAGTCAAGTTTGCCAAGAAAAGAGAGATAAGAGTCGGAAACTCTGTTATAGGAAAGATATTAGGAAATTGGATGATTAGTACTACTCAAATAACTCAAACGAGCCAAAGGGTGTTGAGCCCGAGGTGGGTTACGATGAGGAGGTGGAGGAGGTGCAGGAGACGGAGGAGATGAAGAAGAGTTACCTGAGCCAGAAAGCCGAGAGGCGGTAGGGGGCAGCTGAAAGCGTGGGCGACAAGAGTATACCCGCAATGGGGGAGAGGAAGGAGGGGAAGGTTGAGAAGAAGGAAGGGGAACAACCTCAGCCTCAACCTCAACCTCAACCTCAACCTCATCCAAAATAGGCATCGGACGAACACTAGAAGAAACGGGTGTAGGAGCCTGCAAAGGAGGGTTAGTACCAAAGTATGGAACATCTTAACAAAAAGTAACATCCAAAGTATGATGAAAATGATGAGACACAGGATCATAGCATCTATACCTCTTGGACATGGAAGAGTACCCTAAGAAAATACACCGAATGGACGTGTCATCTAATTTAGTGCGAGTGGGACTCCAATTTTGAACAAAACAGGTACACCCAAAGACACGAGGTAATATAGGAAATAGAATTGTTGTGGGCATAATAATATGGAACAGAGTAAGAACATGCAACACACGACTAGGCGTTCTATTAATGAGGTACATAGCAGTGATGACAACCATATGCCAATAAGATTTGGGAGCATGCATTCCCCGAAGAAGACAACAGACATAATCTGACGGTTTTTGCGTTCAGCAACACCATTTTGTTCAGGGGTCCGAGGACAAGTAAGTTGTTAAAGAATACCAGTCTGATTAAGATGGGAACGAAATTCATTAGAAATATATTCCACACCATTAGCCGAACGGATATTCCTAGCAATTGCTCGAAATTGAGTTTTAATCATATGTAAAAACCAAACAAAATTTGATAACACTTCGGACTTACAGCGAAGAAGATAGACTCAAGTGCACCGAGTGTAATCATCAATAAAGGTTACATAATATCTATAACCAAAAGAGGCAGTAATCGGGGAAGGCCCCTACATATCAGAATGTATAAGGTCAAAGGTTGCACGAGTCATGTGAAGGATATAGCTAGTACGAGTATGTTTAGACAGCTCACAAACCATGTAATGAAATTTAAAATCTTTGCAAGCTTTATTAAAAGGCGAAAAAAGCTGACATAAATACTGAAAATTAATATGACCTATACAAGCATATCAAAGTTCTAAAGTTTGAATATTAAAAACATAAGACAAAGAAGTAAGCAAAATAGAGGCTTGGAAACTAGCTAAAAAAGAAGTAGAAGGCTCGTTCGGTGGGTCCCTAAAGTAGTAAAGCCCATCACACTCATAGCCCTGGCCAAAAATCCTTTTCGAACTCAGGTCCTGTAAAAGACAAGAAGAGGGTAAGAAGATGACAACACAATTAAATTGTTTGGCAAGATGACTAATAGATAAGAGATTATATGCAAAATTGGGGACATGTAAAACAGATGATAAAGTAAGGGTATGAGATAAAGACATGACACGCTTATGATGAGCAGAAGTTGAATAACCATCAGCGAGGCAAACAAATTGGACTATGGTAGTAAGGATTGGAGAAGAAAGAAAGGAAAACTCATCTGTCATATGATCATTAACCCTAGGATCCAGAACCTATGAGGGACTAGCAGACTGAACACGGAAAACAGTAGATGTACCTGTAGCAAGGGTGGCAACAGTGGAAGGTGATGGGCCATGAGAACTAGCAAGGGATCCAAGCTGAGACTGAAGTTAACCAATCTAAGTTTGTAACTCCTGCAAGTTAGGGATAGCATAAGGCGTACGGGCAGGTGCAACTTGCACTAAAGCAGTTATGCAAGGGATAACAGGACCATGCAGATGAGTAGAACGTTGCCTCAACTAAGGATGAAGTTTGAAGCAACGCGCCCTGCCATGCCCAGAAGCGCTACAATAATGGCAAGTAATGGAACCCCAAGAACCCCGGGAGCCAGATTTGGCAGCAAGGGCCATTTGATCAGATAAAACTGGAGAGATTGAAGGAGAGCTTGGCTGAACCAAACGTTGGCGACGCTCATCACTATCAATGGTAGCGAATGCCTCATAGAGGGACGGCATAGGAGAGGTGTTTAAAATCTGAGTTTGAAAAGATTCAAACTTAGAGTTTAAACCCATCAAAAACTGGTAAGTCTGTTGGTAAGCAAGACGTTTGGACACAAGAGAAACAGCAGCGGTGGGTAAATAAGTCAAGGGTTCATATTGAGCCAATTCTTCCCAACGAGCCTAAAGGTATCCAAAGAACTCGGACACAGAAAGGCCCAAGGCAGACTAGGAGGCACGAGCTATATCCTGATAAAGCTCAAAGATGCGAGCATCATGATAAGCATAGGCATACATCTGGGACAAGGCACGCCAAAGGCTAGGGACTGTGTCGCAATAAAGGAACATGTGATAGATACGATCCTCTATAGAATTAAACATCTAACCCAAAATAGTGCAATTATCAATATCCCACTAGGTTCGTTTAGGGTCGGTCTCATCAGGCTGGGTAGTAGAAGACAAGAGCCAATAAGCTTTGGCCTTGCCCCTCAAATAGAGTTTAAGGAAACAGCTCGAAGTGGCAAAAATTTTCCTCATTTTGCACCACACTCATAATGCGATGAACAGGAGTGTGGTGAGAAAGAGAAAAATCAGAACTCATGGAAATAGGTCTAGTGGTCTCGACAAAAGGAGCAATAGGAAGTGTCTTATTAGTCATGGTGATAGGTTTGAAAGACACACAAACTCATAGCAACATAGTCCAAAAAACGAAAGCAAGAGGCTAGAAAAAAACTCAACGGCCTATCTAATTAAATGCAACCAAATAAAAACCAGTAGCCCACTCCACAAATAGGAGGGACAAAAATGCTCAACACATTAACTTGGAGCACCCAAACAAGGAAAAAGGGTATAACAAATCCCAGGGATAGAACCGAACCAGTCTCATTCACATAAGAGACTGGTTGGTACTCATATAGCCCTCGGCAAGGGTTTCTAGGGATTGCCAAGGGTCAAGGGTTAAGGAAGATGGGCTATTGGTTGGTGGGTAGGGGCTGGGAAGGAGTTTCGACTTGCTAGGAGAGGAGAGAGGCTTTCAGCTGGTGGATGGTGGCTGGAAAGGGGTTTTGGTGGTGGCTGGTTAAGAAAGAGAGGAAAAGAGGATGGCTAGGGTTTTTTAGGCTTTGATACCAATAAGAATAAAAGAATGAATTGGCTCTCAATTGAGGTCAACCCATGAATATATAGATCAATATGTACAATATTAGGAAACTGTACAAGATAGGAAATAAAATAGAAAAGGAAATAAAATCAAGGCCTAAACAATGACCATAACAAAAAAGGGTCCTATTCTAGAATATTTTGTGTACTATATTTCAACAGAAACAACCACCTACTTCTTACTTTTCCATGAGATAAGATGATCACCATAGAAAGGACAGAAGCCAGAAGTGCAATGTCGATCAGTCCTAGATTCGGCATAGTCGGCATCGGTGAAATAGGAGAGCCCAGATTGGAGACCAACAGTAAACAACAATCCCAAGCTAGGAAAAGTCTTCAAATATCTCAAAATCTAATGAATCACATCAAGGTGCTCTGTACGAGGTGCATACATGAACTGACTCACAACACTAACCGCAAATGTTAAGTCAAGTCTAGTGTTGGTTAAATAAATGAGGCATCCAACAAGATGTTGATACATGCCTGGGTCATCCAGCAACTTACCAGACTCTAATGTGAGCTTGACATTAGGATCCATAGGAGTAGAAGCATGTTTACACCCTAACATACCAGTATCTCTAAGCAAGTCAAGGGTGTACTCCCTTGAGGGAGCCACCTCGATTCTCAGAAAATATTTGAGACATCCCAGATCCTTAATATCAAAAGTTTGGCTCAAGTCCTTCTTGACTTGGCCATCAATAAAAGTTACATCTATGACTAGAGAAAGTAGTGACAGCGGAAGGACCCCAAACATCTGAATATATAAGATCAAAAGCACTAGAAGCCTGAGTCATATGAGAGATATAGCTAGTACGGGTATGTTTAGACAACTCACAAACCACACAGTGAAACTTAGAATCTTTGCAAGCTTATTAAATAAAGGAAAAAATTAACATAAATACTGAAAATTAATATGACCCATACAAGCGTGCCATAATTCTAAAGTCTGAATATTAAAAACACAAGACATGGAAGTAGACAAAACAGAAGCCTGAAAACTAGCTAATGAAGAAGAGGAAGGCTCGTCCGGTAGATCCCCAAAGTAGTACAGCCCATCATGCTCATAGCCCTTACCAAAAATCCTCTTCAAACTCAGGTCCTGTAAAAGACAAGAAGGGGGTAAGAAGATGACAACACAATTAAATTGTTTGACAAGACGACTAACAGATAAGAGATGTTATGCAAAATTTAGAACATGTAAAACAGATGATAAAGTAATGGTAGGGGATAAAGACACTACACCCTTATGATGAACAGAGGATAAAGAACTATCAGCAAGACAAAACAGATATGATTGGTGAAGAAAGAAAGGAAAACTCACTTGTCATATGATCATTAGCCCTAGAATTCAGAATCCATGAGGGACTAGCAGACCAAACATGGAAAGCAATAGAAGTACCTGTGGCAAAGGTGGCAGCAGGGGAAGATGATAGGCCACGAGAACTGGCAGTAAGAGATCCAAGCTGAGCTTGAAGCTGACCAATCTAAGTTTGTAACTCATGTAAATTAGGGAGATGAGGAGACCTAGGAGCAGGAGGTGCGGAATCCTCTAAAGCCATAGTCCGAGGGGTGCTAGTATCACAAGGGCGAGAAGAACGTGGCCTCAACTTATGATGAAGTTTGAAGCAATGAGCCTTAACATGACTAGAAGCTCAACAATGATGACAAGTAATTGGACTAGTAGAACCCCGAGAACTTGACTTTGCAGCAAGAGCTATCAGATCAGATGAAACTGGAGATAGAGAAGAAAGAGTCGGCTGAACTAGACGCCTACGGCGCTCATCACTATTAATGGTGGCAAAGGCCTCATAGAGAGAAGGTATGGGTGATGTGTTTAAAATCTGACTTCGAAGGGATTCAAAATCAGAGTTTAAATCCGTCAGAAACTGGTAAGGATTCTAGCAAGCAAGGCGTTTGGACACAAGAGAGGCAACATCTGCTGGAAACTCAGTCAAGGGCTTATATCGAGCTAATTCTTCCCAACGGGCCTAAAGGTATCCAAAGAACTCTGACATAGAAGACCCAAGGCAGACTGGGAAGCACGAGCAATATCCAGATGGAGCTCAAAGATGCGAGCCTCGTTATGAGCATGAGCATACATCTGTGATAAGGCATGCCATAGACCGGGAACAGCGTCACAATAGAGAAACATGTGAGAAATACGGTCTTCGATGGAGTTGAACATCCATCCCAAAATAGTATAGTTATCAATATCCCACTGTGCACGTCTAGGATCTGTTGCAGCAGGCTGGGTAGTGGAAGATAAAAGCCAATGAGTTTTTCCCTTGGCCCCTAAATAGAGTTTAAGGGAGCAGCTCTAGGCGACAAAATTTTTCCCATTCAGCACCACATTCGTAATACGATGAAACAGGAGTGTGACGAGAAAGAGAAAAATCAAAACTAACTGGGACAGGCTTGGTGGGTATATCGGATGAAACAACAAAGGATGGATCAGTCATGGTGAAAGAAAATGGGCTAAAAAGCACACAGGTTTAGCAACGCAGTCTAAGAAAAAGTAAGAAGTCGAAAAAAACTCAACGGCTTATCTAAATTAAACACATAAAAGTGGTTACCACATCAAAACAAGGGGTAAAACTACCCAAAAGGGGCAACCACACTAGACCCAAGCCAGAGGGGGTCTAGTCGGCACCTAAAAATCTGGTGGCAGCAGTTTTGAAAGGCTGCTGAGGGGTTGGGAAGGGAGAAGGGCGGTTGTCGGCTAGGGTAGAAGAACAAGGAGGGGCTATCGGGTGGCTGGGAAGTCAGAAGGGTAGCTGTCGGTGAGAAGGGCTGCTGAAATAGAGAGAGAGTGTGGTGGGTGGCTAGGGTTTGGTGGCTCTAATACCAAAAATAATGGAGAAAATTATTTGGCTTACTTTTGAATGAGGTAGAGGCCATGTATATATAACATATTCATGATACAATTTTAGGAAACAATATAAACAAGAAGAGAGATTCCTACAATCAATATAAAAATATTCTAATTCCTATTCTAAACATAATATTCTGGTTTCTATATTCAACAAATATCTAGATGGCTAATACTTTGTTTGGGGTAACAGTTGGCCGAAACAATTGATTATGCACCTATAATAAAATAAAATAAAAAGCAATAGTTGGATTCAGTTGAAGAAATTATTATTTTGAGAAGTAGATGCAGACAGAGTGGAGATTGGTGGCCTTCTCTTCTCACCTGGCACCAAAAAATAAAAAAAATAAAAAATAAAAGAAGAAAAGAAAAAAAAAAACACCAATGTGCTTTCCCTTTGATTGGAGGAGGCTAAAATTAGGATTTTAAATTATACCATTCTACAATGTCAAATTTGTGATGTGCAAACTGGATTGACTAAAGCATTAGGTGTGACCCATGAGATTATTTTGACATGTTGAACAGAAGGGTTGTTTGATCTTTCTCAGAGCATGTCTAAACATTTTTTGGTTTACTAGTTGGCCAATTCTTATTGTATTTTTTGGTGAAGAGGTTTCTGATCACTTTTTGCATTTTCATAGAATGTCACATGTCACCTTAATTCTCTCTGTTCTTGAGTACTTGTGAACAATTACTGCATATGCTGACCAATTGGTTTGTCTTTCCTTTTCCTTTCTCCTCTTCTCACTCTTCTACATTTGTTCCTTCATCCTTGAAGTTCATCTATTTCTTTAGAAAACATGTATAAACGAAGGTTTTATCAAATAAAGTTGACTGTTAAAAAAACTTTGGGATACAGGCTCTTTTTCTCCTCCTTTTTAACTCATCTTGTATTGTGATTTGGACAGGGATGTCAGCTTTAACAAGTTAGTGGGAGAAATTCCAAATGACATAATAGGAAAGAATTTGATATTCGTGTAAGTATGAAACCAAAAGTTTAGGATGTATTTGGTTCTGTCGTAAATAGTACTTGAGTGAAAATTTTCCCCACGAATCTGAGAGTTGTGTGGGCTGCTATATATCACCTATTTTTTTTGTTCTTTTATTTCACACAGTTTATAGCCAGATATCATTTGCATTCATTAATTTCTTAATAATTATCTTCAAACGAGGAAACTAATCATGAGAATCCTTGTAGATTGTAATACAAAATGGTGACAAAAACCGGTGATATATAGCATTTCTCAAAAGTTGTTAAAAACAAGGCAAAGTGTTTCTGTGGAAAAATATTCTTTTACATTTAAATTTCTCTTAAGGTGCCAACAATTTTTATGTTATTAATTTCTTTTGATCCGAAATTGCTAATCTATTGGATTATTTCATTGTTATCATACATCATTTTATAGTATATTAACTATATGGCATTGCTTTGAATAGGTTTTTGAGTGGCAACATGCTAAGTGGAAATGTACCAGATTCAATCTTGAAGGATGGACGTAGTATGTATGTTTTTATCTTGAGTGCTTATTTTCAGAAATTTGTATTTGCGAGCATGTTTGTTGTTCATCAAGTTGAGTCACAAATTATTGTAAATTTTAATCTTTATGGTATTGTTGGGCAAAATTAGTAGCTGAAGTATAGAAGTAAGCAAATAATTAAATATATTTGGTATTAGAAGGAAATTTTTTGCTGTAGATTCATCATTCACAATGCATTCTCCCAACTGATGTTTGCAAAAGAAAGTTGTATCAGCCCCTTTTTTTTTTATCTGAATCTGTAAGTACTTAGTGTTCTTTCTGACTTTTTCTCTGCAGTTATGGCCTTCTTGCATTAACTCACCTTGTATTTGTGGCTCAAAGGGTTCTGTTTTGCATATTAAACCATTTCAATAGTAAATCATTATTGGGCAAGGCTTTTCTCGGTTTCTGATCTCAGGCTTTATAATTTCCACTAATCCATTTAACACTATTGACTAAGCTGTGCATGTTACATGAGTGGTTGTCACAATCAATAGCCCATCATACTATTAAGCGTAAAAAGTTCCTTCCTTGGAAGCAAAACTGTACATCAGCCCTGCGGCCACTTCTTATTCTATTGACTTAAGAAGTACAGACATGGACACATGATTGGAAACGGACTCACCAAAACAAAAATTTTCAAAAAATATAGGACGCAACACGTGGAGTGTAATTTTATATATTTATTATATATCATATATATATGAATAGTTAAGTCAAAGTTTTGAAGTCGAAGGAGGAGAATGAGTATAACTTTACATTGTTTTTGTTTTATTATTGAATTTCAAGTTATTTTATTCAAATTTGTAATGTGTTTCGTGTGTAGTGTTGGGAAGTGTCCAATGAGTGTTATGTCGTTACCTTATTAGAAGTATTGACCCAAGCTCCCCCAATTTCCCCTTGTGAATATTCTAATTGGGGTACCTGAATTGGTTTCTCTAAATTTTCATTTTTTTAAATTATTGATTTCTCTAAATTGTCATCGCTTGATATTCAGTCCTGACTATCACTTTTGAAATGCATTTAGTACTTGCTTTCTTTGTAACAAGGAGGAAAACTTATGAAAAATATTGGGAACTTTTACTTTTTGATCAGCAACCAACAAAGAAGAATATTGAGAACTTTGTCTTCATATTTTTTCCTACTTATTTAATGGCTTTGTGACTGAAAGAAAGGTTAAATCTTCTCTATCTGCTTCCTTCTAGATTTTTCTCTAGTTTTGTTTTTTGGTGCTTATTGAATTGATTGCTAACCAGCTACAATACTTTTATTGCACATTTTTCATCAACCATGGAAATTTCCTCACTTTGCTATGTTTCATAAATAATTATTTCCAATGTCAATATTTTTTGTCACATCACTTCCAAAAACTAGTTATCTTACTGCAGCAATGGGAAGAACAACCCGACTAGTATTTATTTTATTGAACCCCTCCTGATCATGCCTGGAATTAGAAAGTACTACTTTTATCTTTGTAACTTCTCATTTTCTCCTCTGTAATTTATGAATGGTCATCATCCTAGTAGTAACACCTTATTTCGCATAAAATATATTATTCCTATATGCCCATTTTATGTTATTGCATAAACTGAAGTTGAGTTGCTTGATCAACTGAGTTTTACTTTGGGATTTAAAGCATTTATGTAAAACCCTGCTATTTGATTGGTCCTTTTAACTTGGTTATACTTCTATTACTAATTTATCATATCTCTATCATTACCGAGATGATAACACCTAACGTTAATGATTTCCCACAGTGATTTTTCCTACAATAACCTTACATGGCAAGGTCCTGATCAGCCTGCTTGTCAGGAGAACGTGTAAGAATACTTTTTCTACTTTAGTTTTTGTTCCTGCTATATACTTCCAGTTAAGTGGCAATTTTTGTAATTTTGACAATTATCTTTTATCTTTCATTTTATTAGGAATCTATACATAAATTTGTTTAAAAGCTCTCTGAAGGAGAATCCCTTGTAAGATGCTCTTTTATTTATTTTTTATTTCCTCATTTTCTAAAGTTTCATAATTAGCTTCTAGTTTATCAACTGAAGTAGAAGGAGATTTCAACTTAGGTTAGGGTAGTCATTTTCTTGCTTAGTGTACAATTCATGCTAATTGTTGTTTGGCTGATTCCATAACAGAAAGAGAATTCTTCCATGTATGAACGATTTCAATTGTCCAAGATGTAAGTACGTTCTTTTGAAGCATCAGTAGTGTGAACTATCTTTATTTTCTTGATGTCGGACAGCACTATAATGATTTTAATACTGAATTTCTGTGGGTTTTATTGTGTTTTAAAGCTGAAAATCAGTAAGAATTTTAGGGTTTCAATTAATTTAGGAATGATCTAGGTTTAAGGTTGATAAAAATGGGGAAAAGAAGATCAAAACAGGGGCTGTTCAGGAGCTTTGGATAGAGCTTGTGAATAGTAAACTGGAAAAGAAAAAAAAAGAAAAAAGAAATCTAGGCATCACACCTTGATTCCATATGCATTCCACCTAGGGTTAGGGTTGCATTATACAAACTTGAAAGAGACTTCAAATGAAAAGTTTATTGAGGCCTCATATGGGAATTGGCCATTTTAGTGATTTTTTTTTTATTTTTTGGCTTTTTTATGAGGTCGAAAAAATTTAATGTGTTTGGGAATAATTATTTTTGGTTGTATGAAAAACCATGAATTATTAAGATGTTTGACCCTTTTTTTTATTGGCTTTTTTAGTGATTTTGTTTTATGTTTTGGCTATCCAAAAAGCCAAGTTGCCAAACATTGCCAAAATATCAACTCCATTAAATTACAACTAAGCTTTAGACTTCCAAAACCAATCTAAGATCAAATAAAGCCCATAAATAAAAGTCAATTAAATAACTTGATCCACAAGACAACCGATGTAAGCAAATCTGAAATTGACCAAAATACCCCTAACCTTAAAACTGACCAGCAGCTTTCTGAACCCAAAAAACATGAATAAGACTCTATCAAGACTAGAAACATAATTTAGATGGTTCCAATTGATCCCAATTGAATTCGGCTCGAAACCAAGCAATTTCCAAACATGAATACTTCCTTAATTTTGGTTTTCCTTGCTCCTATTGTGGATTGCATCATTTGTCCTTGTTAAAAAATCATTAAAAATTAACCTCGTATTGTAATGCATAGTTTTAGAACTGCTTATTTTCAGAACTGTTAGTATACCTAACCCCCAAGCTTTTGGAAAGAAAATGTCCTGGGTGATACCAGACCTGTTATGATGAATATTGTTACCAAAAAGAAGTGAATTCCATGAACTTTTGAATCAAGCTGGTGCTATTTTATATGCTCTCTAACCTTACTACTTGTTTTCATTTCGACCCTAGAGGTCATTTAGATTATATAAAATAAAAAAATATATATAAAAAATTGCAAATTAGGAATTTGAAAAGTTGTCCATATACTACAGTCTAGTAGGAAACTAAAAGTCAACCTAACCAGAAGCTTGATCTCATAATTAATGTCTCTTAGAAAAAATCATAATGTGTCTAGTGCATCTTATGCCATTTCCACCAATATTTCACTTATTGCAGAGTCTTTATTAAATGCAATTTAAAATTGCATTATGGTATTGTTTATATTTTTTCTTTTTATGGCAGATGGATGTTCGTTACATGTTAACTGTGGTGGAAATGATTTGACTATGAAAGAAAATGATATAAAGGTTTTGTATGAAGGAGATGCACAAGTTGACGGTGGCGCGGCAAAATATTTTAATAGTATAAATAGTTATTGGGGTTTCAGTAGCACTGGGGACTTCATGGATGATAATGATTACCAGAATGCACGTTTTACTGAAGTTGTTCCATCAACAAACATCTCTGAATTGTATAGTACGGCGCGCATTTCGCCTCTTTCACTTACTTACTTCCGTTACTGCTTAGAAAATGGGAATTACACTGTTAGTCTGCACTTTGCTGAAATACTTTTTACAAATGACAATACATATAGCAGTCTTGGGAAGCGAATATTTGATATTTATATTCAGGTAATTTTGTCATGTCCGTAAACATATACCCTTTTTTTTCTTTTTTATTTTATTTTATTAATTCAAGTTATAAGGAATGCTTAATCAATTTTCTTTTTGTCTTAGGGACGACTAGTTAGGAAGGATTTCAATATTGAAGGTGTGGCTGGTGGGGTTCTAAAGCCAGTGATAGAACAATTCAATACCAGCGTGACAGATAATATTTTGGAAATCCGATTTTATTGGGCTGGCAAAGGGACTACACGTATTCCTAGGAGAGGTGTTTATGGCCCCATAATATCAGCTATTTAAGCAATCCTAGTAAGTAATTTGTATAGCTTTCTTTCCTTTTTTTTGCTTATATTCTGGTTACATAATCTGTGTGTACATATATAATTCAAAGTATGCTTTCCCAAAACAGGTTATTTTGAGGCCCAAAGGTACTATTGTTTTTATGGAACTAAGTTTCCAAGCTCTTTGTGCCACACCAAAATATTAAAGGCCATAGAGCATTATAAAGCCAGTACAGATATTCTGTCTCTAATCAGTGTTTGTCATCTGAGAGTCTCTTGAATAGTTTTATCATTTTATTTTTGGATATTGAAATGCCTAGAACTACTTTGATGCACCATTAGGCTTGGTTACTCACATGAATGGTGTTGAAGGGATTGCCAGTTTTTACCAAAAAAAAAGAAGAAGGGATTGCCTGTTTTGTCCAAATATGGGTGTAAATCCACCATGCGATGTTCCAAAGCTATGCAAACACAGGCTTGACAACCTGTGATCGCACATGTCCTTCGTGGATTTAATTTAATATTTGATGAGATCTTCTTTCTTTTTACTGTTGTTGGAACTAGCAGCACATCCTGGGCTGGTGCACTGAAGACCATCTCATTCATCATGACCTTGCAATTTTGTTTAATTGGATTTCATACAATCATTGATCTAGACCATGAATGGACTAGAAGTCAACTATCATTTGGATCCATATCATTTGGTTGCTTAATATTTTTTATTCATCACCCTCATAGTAAGTGCATGAACCAAATAAAATCAAGTTACAATTTTCAAGCGCTCCTTTTTCCATCTTTGGTTTTCAGTTTGTTTTATTAATTTTTTTTTATTTATTTATTGTAAGTCTTAGTTGGTTTTCAATTTTTTATTATTTATTTATTTATGAGTCTTATTTGGTTTTTAGATAGGTTTAAAGGGTCAAACTCTTAGTTTCCAAACAGGAAGTTAAACTTGAGTTCAAAAATTTTTGAAGCAATTTTAAAACCTAGGTGTATTTATCGAAAACAAAAATCTAATCCTAGGTGTGATGCCTACGGAAATCTAGGTGGAATGCCTCATTTTATGAGCGATTCCGTTCTTCTTCTTTATCTCTCTTGGTATTTTAATCCTTTTAATCCTTCTTCTTCAGACTCTGTTACTATTCATGGAGTACTAGTCATAGCCCCTAATCATCCTCTATTTTCTCCTAATTACAATACTCAAACCCAACCTTTTTGTTATCCCATAGAAGCCTTACACATTTTACATATTTTTTACCACCCTTTGTTCCTCATAAATCATCAATTTGAACCCTAAACTAGAGCAATATATTGTGGTCTCACATTAGTTTTGGACTTAATTGACATAGAGGGCATTTTTAAGTTATGATGTTAGCAATAGTATACTATCCTTTCTTCCAAGCTGGCTGATGCTAGCTTTGAAAGGTCTTAGGGAGGCCTCAGCTATGGATCTTCATCATTGCTTGGTGGTGGGTGGTTGTTGATATCTTACCCCCTTCTCTCTTGGGAATATTGTTGCATTTTGAGAGACATTGCTGCCCACTTACAACTTCAGCGGCTGAGATTAGATATATCTCTATATCTGTGAGTGGGAATTTCTCACTTCTTTGTCATCCCCTTTCTCTCTTCCTTTCATTGATTTTGAGGGATCTTTCATCCTTTATTTCTGTTGTATTCTAGTTTTTTATTTTTATTTTTTTGTGTGTGTGTGTGTGACAAGAAATTTTCTTACTTTAGACAGCTAAAGAAGGAAAAGGATTCTTAGAGTGAAGCACCTATAGATTCTTAGAGTGAAACACCTATATTGAGATCCTTGATAAAGGTTAGAGCCACCACAATCATATTGGAATTATGAACCAGAGCAGATGCTAGAGTTCGAAATCCATTAACTTATGCATAAGGTAAATTGCAACAACCCTGAGGTTTGATATGACAGCAAAAAAGCCTCTGAAGTTTAAAAACTTATAGAAACTGCCCTGGCATTATGAAAGCTGACAAATGAAGGGCAAACTAGTAAAACATAAAATATTAAATAAATAATCAGCAATAAGATGTTGGGTTGGATTGGATTGGATATATACCACTCATTCTATGCAACTTTAGCATAGCCAATTGCTCAATGGTGGGTGATTATTCAGTACTCCCGGAGTATGGACACCTGGTACTCCATAAGGTTTTGATTGGTGGAGAGGCGCAAGGGCTCACGATTTATGTTGGAAATGAGGAAACAACATGGGGCTAAATAATTGGTGATTGGCTTGGAGTATGGACACGTGGTGCTCTGGGAGTATTGAATAATTTTCCCTCAAGGGTACATGGAATACAAGTCAAAAAGTACTAGTACTACTAAACCACTAATCATATTCTAGTACTAATTGGAATACCCACACCATAGCAAAACCCAAACCAAATGTATACCTCTCCTCTTTATCCGTCTACCAAATTTGTTCCTCTCTCTCTCTCCACATCGCCGTGAACCACCCACACACCCATCATCATCACTATCATCGACCATGGCCACCATTGCCCACAATCACCTCTAACTGTCACCATCTCCCTTTCCATCTCTGTGGGACTTATCTATAATCGTCACCACCATTGGCTGATTCACATCCCAACTTAAGGAACCAGTGTCAATTATTGGATGGCAAAGGGTTTGATACCTATCTTAGATTCTTTTGATCTTTTTGGCTTGCTTGGTCTTGTGGTTTGCATCGGGTCTTGAAACTAAGTTCGGAGGTGACCAAGTCAATCCAGGTGAGGATGACAATGAGTTGAAGTTGCTCTCAAGTTTGGAATTCTGCGGTTCAGTACTCAATTTTTTGTGTCAACAGTTATTCTTCAAAATATGCATGTAAATATTTATATATGCACAGGGTAAATGGCATTAACAACTTATGGTACTTGTGTACACTATTTAACCCAAACAGAGGTGGGATAGGGGAGGTAGCAAGGTTTATTAATTTAGTATTATATGGTTCATAAATTATTATTATATGGTAGTTAGAGAATGAAGTTAAATAATTTATCAATTTATGAAAGGTGTGTATTATTTATTCTTATACAGGTTATTAGGATGATATTGTATGGATAATTGTATAGGAAAGTTAGTTAATCTATTAATTTATAATTATTAGTCATTGCATGGGGTTATAATTATGTGAGCAAGGCAAATATGCCATTTCATTTTCACCTTATGGGTTACTATTGTCAATTTGTACTGTTGTTAAACAGCTTTCAAGGGTAAACTGGCATTTGTGCTTGATAAACATGGTCAACAGAATTTTTTATTTTATAAAATGGCAGGAGATGTCCTTGCCATTTTTGAAAGCTCAGGTTTTTTGTTTTTGTGTGTGTGTGTGTTGCCCAAGGCCCAAACCTCAGGGAGTTCGCTGCAATTTACCCACGCATATTTGATATTGGAATTATGTTGGTAGTAAATTTTTGGTCTTAGGTTCTCTTTTTGTGCGTGTATCTATTTTCATGCACAGGTCAGAGCATGTTTTTTCTTTCTAATGCTGTGTTTGGTTAGAAGATTTGAAGAGAGATTTAGAAAGGGAAATGGAAAAGGAAGGTGAAATATGAATAAAACATACATATATTTCACCTAGTTTCACACACCTTTTCCCTTTCTCTTTCCAAATCCCTCTCCAAATCCCTCAACCAAACACAGCATAAGTGTTTTTGGCAAAGAATATATGCTCTATGAGCATTAGTTTTTTTTTCTCTAAGCTATCAAATGAATGCATTCTCTGTTCAAAATTTTGGTTGTGCTCACGTCTATTTTTTTCTCATTAGCACAGTTGTTTGGGTTTGTTTTTTTGGGCAGCTTTCAAATCTTGTTCAGAAGGTAGAAAGAAGGCAGCTACTGCTTATATTGCTGTTGGAGTTGTGGCTATATTCGTTATTTTTCTATTAGTCAGTATCCTTTTGTGGAAAAGATATTTGAAAGGCAGAAAAAAGATTGGAAAAGGTGAGCACTGGATGAAAGTATGCGCTTACTGCTTCGTGTTAATTTATTCTTATTTTAGTATACGGGCAATACTTTTGTAACTTTCCAAGAAAAATATTGAAGGCTGTGAGATCTGAAAACTTCTCTTTTGATCCAATTGTTCAAGGCATGAGTTCATTTTTCTTTCACCTCTCACCCAAAACAAATTATGAGTTAACATGAATTAGAGGCTCATTCTACATTTCATTCCTGGACAGATTTTGAAGGTCTAGAGTTGCAAACAGGTTCTTTTACTTTGAGACAAATTATAGCTGCCACTAAAAATTTTGATTCTGCAAACAAGATTGGAGAAGGTGGCTTTGGTCCTGTCTACAAGGTGTTCTAGCTATCCCTATAATAAACCTAGGTTACTGCATAGACTTTATGCATGGAATTTAAAGAAATTGTTGGGTGCAGGGTCTACTGTCTGATGGTACTGAAATTGCAGTGAAGCAACTCTCCTCTAAATCAACGCAAGGAAATCGCGAATTTTTGAATGAAATAGGGATGATTTCTTGTTTGCAGCACCCAAACCTTGTTAATCTTCATGGATGTTGTATTGAAGGGGATCAATTGTTATTGGTGTATGAGTACATGGAAAACAATAGCCTTGCACGTGCTTTGTTTGGTAAGTTTTGTCATTTGCTTGATAGCCACATGCTTTGATGTGAAAATTGTTGACAGTGATTTTATTAGCCACTTATTTTAATTGCTTTACTAATGTTCAAGTGTTGGATAATGTTCAAATCCAGATGACAGACTATTGATACTTGATTGGCCAACAAGGCTTAATATCTGCATTGGAATTGCTAGGGGTTTAGCTTTTCTGCATGAAGAATCAAGATTCAAGATCATTCACAGAGACATTAAAGCTACTAACGTGCTGCTTGATAAAGACCTAAACCCTAAAATTTCAGACTTCGGATTGGCTAGGCTTAATGAAGATGAAAAATCCCACATTAGCACTCGAGTTGCTGGAACTATGTGAGTTACCTTGTCCTACCCGAAACATAGTTAAATGCTCACCTTGTTCAATATATATAAGTAACTTTTGAATATTGAATAAGACATCAAAATCTTGATTTGTAGAGGATATATGGCCCCAGAATATGCACTGTGGGGTTACTTGACCTACAAGGCAGATGTTTACAGCTTTGGTGTTGTGGCTTTGGAAATTGTTAGTGGGAAGAACAACAACAATTACATGCCGAGTAACAATTGCATTTGTCTGCTAGATTGGGTACTTGAGGACTTCCTTTCTTCTTCAATATTTTACTGTTAAGCTAGGACAACATTGAACATTCTTGTCAGTCATTTCTTTTCTTCCAATTTTTTTTTTTTTTTTTTTTTTTTTTTTTTTTTTTTCTTGGAAAATGAAACAAGTTACTTTAAATGTAGGCGTGCCACTTGCAACAAGGTGGAAACTTGGCGGACCTTATTGATTCGAAGTTGGGGACTGAATTCAATAACATAGAAGTGGAAAGGATGGTTAAAGTTGCACTCTTGTGCACAAATGCATCACCATCTCTTAGGCCTACAATGTCCGAGGTAGTGAGCATGCTTGAAGGCCAAATGAGTATTCCAGAAGTAATCCCAGAACCTAATTCCTACACTGAAGATTTGAGGTTTAAAGCTATGAGAGACTTTCATCGAGAGAAGCAAAACCATAGTTTCAGTGGAAGCCAAAGTCAGAATTCAACAACAATCCGAACAGGATTTGGTTCTTCCTCTACATCTGTTGACAAATCTCTATGAAATCAACTGGGATTCAAAGTCTGGTACAGATTTTCTTCCAAGTATAGTTGTCCTAGTTGTGCAGTTGCTTTGTTGTTCTAGAATGGACAATGGGTACTCCTACACAGTGGAACTTATAGCTATTTATTAAATTCTTTAGTCGTGTTGTTTCCACATTTGTATATTGTTTTCAATATAGTGTATATTTTTCAGGGAATGGGTGAACGAAGTGACCGGGCCTATGGGCTCAGATTGAACGTGTCTATGTTGATAGAGACAATTTAGAATAATATTAGGGATCATGAAAAAAATATCATGAAATGTTTTATAAAGATTTTTCATCTTTTGATTAGTATGTGGTGTTTTTTTTGTATATGTGATCTAACGGTGAAAAATCTTTCATGATTATTTTCATGATATTTTTTTCATGATACTTAGCATTACTCAACAATTTAATCCTCCTTTTGTGTGTGTGTGTGTGTGTGTGTGGATAGGGTGAAGTATGATGTAAGGGTACTCCACTAGTAAACTTATAGCTATTTATTATATATATTTTTTTCGTTTTGTATCCAAATTGAATATTGTTTTCAATGTAGTGTATATTTTTTAGGAAACTGGTCAACAAAGTGATCGGGCCCATGCCCTCAGATTGAATTGAACCCCTCTATGTGCTTGTTTGGCACGGCTTATTTTCAGCTTAAAATAAGTTATTTTTGTGTGTTTAGTGTAGCTTAATGGAGTAGATTATAGCTTTTTATAAGTTGATTTTCAGCTTTTTCTTTGAATGGAGGAGGAGTTGCTTTTCCATTTAGCTTAAACGGGAAGTTGAAATTGAGGGGCAAAATTACTTAAATGTCCTCGTCAATTTCAACTAATACGAAAAACCCAAGTATATAAACTCATTTTCTCAAAACACAATTCATTTGCTCACTGGGGAGAGAGAGAGAGAGAGAGAGAGAGAGAGAGAGGCGATTTTTGGCAAACTGCTATCTCTCTCTCTTCATGATCTCTCTTTTCTCTCTTTCGCTTGCTCTCTTTTTCACGATTTACTCCGTCGTAACCTCCCATCACCATCGTCATCACGATCGCGATCTGAAACCTAACCACTGCCATCTCTCTCTCTCCGACTACGTTGTTCTCCGACGTTGTTTGCCACCGTCAGGATCGACTCGTGCTCTCTCTCTCTTTCTCTCTCTCTCTCTCTCTTTCTCTATCTATCTATTTATCTATCTATCTTTGCGACCGCGATTGCGATCTGAAACCCTAACCACCGCCATCCTCTCTCTCTCTCTCTCGATCTACGTTGTTTGTCACCGTCACAATCGCGATCTCGATTTGCGTTGATCTGCGTTGATACCCTAGCCATCGGCAATTGTTTGCCAGCGACGTTGAAACCCTGGAAAAAAAAATTGAAGAAAAAGAAAAAAAAAATCAATATTAATGTTAATTAAAAAAATAAAAAATTGTATATTTTTGAAGAAAAAGAAAAAAATCAATATTAATTAAAAAATCAATATTAATTGGTATTAATTATCAATAAATTAATATTATATATTTTGTAATGAATTAATTCTTAATTGATACTAACTAATAACAATTGTTGATTATTAATATTAATTGATACTAATAAAAATTAATTATTAATATTAATTGATACTGATTAATAATTTTAGTATTAATTGAGACTAATTAAGCCATTAATTGATACTAATTAAGCAATTAATTGATACTAATTAATTTATAATGGAAAAATATTGTTACAATAATATTTCCATTACATTTTTATCAAATGTATCAATTTTTATATTAGTTGATACTAATTAATACTAATTATATTAACTTTTATTAATGAAATAATTTTTTTAAATTAAAACTGAAAAAAATGACAAAATTATCATTTTTATATCATATAAGGGCAAAAAGGACAATTATACAGTAAAAAGCTATTTTACAGCTTATTAACCAAACACTACTCTGGTGCTTAAATCCATAATCTCATAGCCGCACCAAACAGGTTAACTGCTTACGTTCACAATTATAAGCTATAATCTATAATCACTTTCCCATAGTTTCACCAAACGGGACTTATGTCGGTAGGGACAATTTAATCTCTTTTTTCATTTTATTATTTTAGTTTGAAATAAAGGAGAAGTATGTTCCTTCTACTTTCTTGGGGAATTTGTTGTATGATCTCTAAATTTTTGATGACATCAAATACGTAGATTGCCAGTTTCAAAATTTCAATAGATGATTCTAAATTTCAAATTTTCAATAAATGATTCTATATTTCTGTTAAATAAAAATCACTTCATCACGTAGGCCTCATATTCAGTTGGTCATGTTATAGAAAAAGAAAACAAATCCTAGTTTGAAAGGGCAAGCAAAGACAATAAGTTCGTTGATGTGCCACAAAGTTAGAGAGAAGTCACAATATTGTAAGCAACTAACTAAAGAAATATAAGAAATAATGAGGCACAACTATGCATAAGATTTGTACAAAATTAGCTATTTGGTTAAGAAAAAGATTGTATGACAAGCATTAAACAAGGTTACAAAAATGTTGCACATAAGCTTAGACAATAGCCTAAGAAGAAGTAAAAGCTTAGACAATAGCCTAAAAAGAAGTAATTGTAAGCTTAAGAACTAATCTACTCAATATAGCATTTTAAGCCATTTACAAAGTGTAAAATGAGAGAGAGAGAGAGAGAGAGTGTGTGTTCTCTAGTTTTCAAAAAAGAGATGTAGCTTTGTGGAGAAGAACCCCTCCAAAAATTGAAGAGAGTTGGCCTATATTTATAGAGTAAATTAGGGGGCTAAGTAGAGAAAAAGAAAAGGAGTTGGGGCCAAATTGTAATAAAAAGGCCCAAAAGCAATAAATCAAAATCGGCAAGGGTCAAACTAGAAATAGAGTATGAACTCAAGGAGGACGGTTGTATTATCCTTGGGGTTGAAATGAAAATACAAGAATGAGAGGGGATGATGGAGAAATAAAAAGAAAGGCGTTGGACGTTGACATCATGATAACATCGTGACATGTGCATGGACATATCAGATTATATCTGAAGGCCATGATTTGAACCACATGTCGCCAGATTGCAATTTTCCACCGTTCAGATGAGTGGTTCAAATTGTGCCATGCGTTGCCTGGCAACAACCCTAACACATGTGCTAACACATGTGCTAACATCAAATGTCAACGCGTATGTTGATGTATTCTTTGACATCAACGTCGTGTGCCATGTGCATGTTGACATGGTGTCTGTGCCGTGTGTCATTGTATGATTGGTTAAAAGCTATTTTATATTGATTTCCTTGACATTTGAAAAAAAAAAATACAATAAGTCTTACAAGTTTAATATAATTGTATTGATTTTCTTTTTAGTAAGAGTAAAATAAGCACAACTAACACAGCTGATGTATAAAATGACAAAAGTATATACATTTCAGTGTAAAAGAATTGAAAAAATTACTTTTTCATTCATATTATAACAGTATAACTAACGGTGAGAGGAAAAAAGGTTATGATATGTTAAATCTTAGGAAAGTATAGTGTAATTGTACCAAGCATGTGAGGCTTGCTATTTTCTTTCTAATTTTTAGGGAGGTTAGTTTAATTTACCCTAGAGTTAAACTATGAAGTTTTTCATAAAGAGAATGCTAACCATTGCTCGAAAGGCATCAATTAGCTTGGGAATGTGTGAGAAAATTAAGAGTGAGCAAGAAATAAATAATGAAGAGAGAAAAACGAAAGGTAGAGAGAGAAAAAAAGGAAAAGGGAGACCCTTGTTGTTCCTTGTCACCTTAATGGGCACGGGACCCCCACGACTCCTTTATAATCGCTAGTAGCAAGCCCTTCCACATTCCAACATCCCTTGTCCCTTGTCACCTTAACCAGGGATTGTAAACCTTTTATACCTTTGCTAGTTGCTAACTAGTCGACCTAATGATCTCTTTTATTGCCCTTTTTTTTCTTATGAGCTTGAAAACTTTTGAACATATTAATTTGCCTTAGGTGGCTGTAGACACCCCATTTTGACCGCCCGCAAGACTTAGGCGCTTGGTTCGATACACTCGATGATGAAAGTTGAATTGTGTGCTTTGAATTCACAGCGATTCGGATTCAGTCAGGCTCTCGAAATAACCTCAAATCTTCAACATTTACCTTGTTTGAACCTTTGAGTCTCATTTTTAGACCTTTTACCACCTTGAACTAAGTTTGAACCAAAAAACAGGGGAGGGCATCAAGGCCCGGCCATGCATCAGTGATGGCCGGCCGTGGCTATGAATGGCCGGCCGGGCCTTGGTGACGAGAAACACTATTTTGGGCGGGAGGTCGCTAGCTGTCCATTTTTGAAGATATTTATGATATTTATGGCTCAAATTCTATAAAAACAAAGCTGTGTTATTATTTTATGGGTTGAACAAAATTTAGAAAGCCTATATATACCTTGAAAGCTCCTTCCTCCTCCTTCTTCCATGGCAAGCAACCTTTGAGCTAACCTAGCTCTCTTGTGTCATCTCCATACACCATACACAACCTTGTCTCACCATCTTAGAGTCTTGGTTAATATTTGAGAAGCATAATTCAAGTTTGAGAGTGGGTTGAGACTAAGCTTGGATCATAATCAAAAGCTAACTTATTTGCAAGGTATAAGCTTTTTATCTTCCTTCTTGCTTTCATATCTTTCATTTCCTACTTAGTTCCCATTGTTTTGTGTTGCTTTGAGTCTATTTTAAGTGTTTAAGATTGGGTTTGAAAAGCTACCAAAAGAGTAGAGAGAGTTTACACTCTTTCTATATCTTTACCTATAGCTCAAACCTTTCTTTTACACTCATTTTCTTTGCTTCTTGCACTGATTTTCAGAGTTTAAAAAGGGCTAAAAATCATGCTTTGAGGTTTTAAAAGTAGTGGGGGTTAGCCACCCCTCCTTGTTCTTGCTTACTAGCCTTGTTCCGCTTCTTCGTTTAGTTTTTTTTAGGCTCTTTTCATTAAGTTTGAGCCTCTGTTTTTCATCTAATAAGGGTTGTTTGAGGGCTATCCTAAGTTGTTTAATTGGTTCAAGCTTTGGTTAATTCATTTGTTGTCTCATAAGTGTGCTTACATAACATGTTATATATTGTTCTAAGCTTTTCTTCAATTTGTTTCCATGTCTGAAAGTCTAATTTTAACAATCAATCTACCATCTATCTCTTTCATGCTTGAGAATGATTTCAACCTATTGAGGTTGCTCAAAACATGTAAAAGAGACTTCTACCTAATGGCTTAATCTTTTTAGAGATTCATTGTTAACGGTATAGTCTCTCTCTCATGTGTTAGAAGAACCTCTCGTTTGACATTACTTCTTGTTTAGCGGACTTTAACATCACTATGGACAAATGGACTAAAGAATGGCAAGGCTTCATAAAATTGGCTTAAAACTTGGAACAACTCATATAAAGAAAATGGTTAAAATCGCTTGAACTTGGCCGGACGTTATGCCAAGTTCCTTGTGTCAAGAGTCGTCACATGCTAATTCATGGCATTTTGATGATTCTTGAAGCGTTGCAACCTCCCTCTTTGAGCTCACTCTATGACAAGAGGGAGGGGTGGTCTTATTCATTACATTCATTGACTTTTGTCCAAACTTGTGTCCGGAATCATCAAGCAATCAGCTTGCTCGTTGATGGTTTCAGGACCAACTTCATCCTTCTCTCGACCCTCTCCATGACAGAGAAGGAAAGATGGGACAAACAGAGCTTGAGAACACTCTATCTGCACCGGTTCACCTTAGAACACAAAAATAGAGTTCCTCACCAAATTAAGGCACGACTAGCCATCTATAGACTCGGCCAGCCCTCAGTGTGTGGCTAGCAGTGCAGTTTCGTAGAAAACAGAGGCAGTGGCTGAAGGTGAGACAGAGTTGGCTTAGAGTAGGCTTGGACAGACAGAGTAGCTCTCAAGCGCTGTGCATGCAATCCTCATCCATCTTCACTTACGTCTTTGTCGAATGCGATTAATTGTTTCATTAGTGTTATAATTATCATAGTTGTAAATTAATCTTATTGTACTTAGTATTGTTGTAATAAAGTAGTTAATTAGCTTAGTTAATTGGTATAGCTAGTTAAATTGTTGTAATAAAGTAGTTAATTAGCCTAGTTAAGTAAATTATTATTCATTAGCCCAGTTTTGTAGTAGTTAGTTAATTCAGACTTTCAGACATTGATTCGCACCCTTCTGTATGAGGGATCAAATGTTGTAATAATGTGTATGTCTTCCAACCCCGCGTCTTTCTCTTTTTTATTTATTCGCTTTCGATGGTTAGTATAGAGCATTACGTTTCATTAGCATGCTTATGTCTCACATCTATTTGTCCTGCATGCATATAAGATTCGCCTCATCATGCTAACCCAATTTCAAATGTTCAAAATTCATTACTTGAATACGTGCTTTCTCACATGTCTTGAACGCAATCATATGCCATGCTCATAGTCGAGCCTTTAAAATGCATAATGTGTGCATTGCATTAGTCATATTGCATTTAATTAGGAGCATGCATATTTTTCTAATTATTTTGCATTGTTTTGGCTCGAAGTACTAGGTGAGCTTTTATCGTTTTAGCATTTTACATCGGATGTTTGTGTTGCCATGTCTAACATGCTTGCCATGAGGCTAATTACTTAAATGATTAAATACTTGAATGCTTGTGGATGAAGGCTAAATGCTTGAATTGGGATGATTTGATTAAGTGTCCATTTTAGCCAACTCTTTCAAAGTGGCAAATTCACAAAACAATTTCAAAACAAAACATAAGATCAAATGTTTCAATTCTTGCAAACTAGTCTATACCTTGTGTGCGCATCACATAGTAAAATAGCTAATAAATTGGAACAAGAGCATATGATGTAAATAAGAAACACATCATGATTAGTAGAGGCTGATCTTTGATCGGGCGAGTGGGATGCTCAATTCATGACCTTCCCCTCTCGTACCTAAGTTCTGGAGTTGAGACACTTTGGTGATGACAGACTAATGGCCTTTAGCATGAGTCTTGGGTTTCCTAAATTTTCCAAAAATATTTAGGTGACGACTCTGAAATCTGGCAAAGCAGTTTATTTTTGGCATTTGATTCAAACATTGATTTTCCAAAAAGAATTGCCGAATTTGGACTCTTTTTGTGTTTTCACTATTTCACATTGTGAAATCAGATTCAGAACCACAAGTGGAGTTTGAACTGTAGGGCTATTCGCCTTCCGAAAGGAGCGCAGAAAGCCGAGCTACAGTTTATGGCAACTCTGCTGGGGAATTAGAGAACTTGACTTGAAACTCATGATGTGACTTTTTATTTACGCTTATATGTTTCTTTGCATTTGCATTTGTATTTGCATTGGTGCGTTTAAAATCACTGTGTTTGCCGACTGCTATTCCTGGACGGTTTGCCTGAGGCTCTCCCGAAAGGCTGACCGGTCATGGGCTCTGCCATGTTGGGAGCACAACCCTTGGATCTGAACTACCGTTGTACCGTTTGATCCTCCTTTCACTTCTCGGTGTGAGGTATGAGAGGTGTATTAGGTAATCTTGCCAAAGTACCCTTTTAACCATTCGACCTAGTTGTATATAGTGAAACTATAGTGACTATTCCAATTTAGGACAGCATGCCACCCATTTGTAGGATGTTTTGAAACTTGTTGTTTGAAATAGTGCAGCCTAAATCATGCCAAAAATCTAGGACAGGGTAGCCCTATCCCCTCATAGGGGTGTTTTGATTCTTTTACTTGATATGTGCTTTTATAGTGAGACTGTACGGAATGGTTCATATCAATAAGGTTTTAAAACAGAGTTCAGTGGGGATTATAGTTCAGCTATGTATCTTGACTGTTATGGATTGGGGCCGGAGTGCTGTTTGATTTTGATTTTATTTTTCTTTCTTTCTTTTTGCTAGGTAGTTTACCATCATAGCTTCAGAAAGACCCGATATTCTCCAAGTTGTGTGGACTCGTTTTGGTAGGCTGTGGAAAGCTTGAGACCTTGTTGGTGGTTAGCCTGTGCTAGTCTCACTTCCTCTAGTCACTCAACGGAGAAGGAGCAGTTGATTAGTAGCATCAGTACAAAGCACCCCACAAACACCCACTTATTCTCAATCAATCAACTCACCAGCATCTAGTTCACCTGGGTTAGTAATGGCACAAAACACAACACCAAACACAGAGGAATTCACCACTATGATGATTGCCATCCAAAGGACTATGGACACTGTAAACCAAAAGATGGCTGCACAAGATGAAGTCATTGCTGATCTGTGGCGTACATCTGGGGCATCAACGTCAACTGTGCATCTAGTCCTTACTGCTCAGCCAAATCCGGATCTACCCCCGCCAGTAGAAAATCTGCCAGTCCTAGATCCTCAGGACATATTTCTCCTAGCTCTAGCTTATCGTTATCCGGTTTAACCTCCTACAGGGATTTTTCCTTTTGATATCAATGAAATTGATCTAGCCTTGGTCAAAATCGAAAGCATTGAAGAAATCATTGAAGAAATCTCAAGGCTTTAACTCTATTCCAGATATCGAAAATGGGTACACTGAGGTTTCGGTCAAACTACCAGAGAAATTTAAGATGCCCCACATCGACAGATTCGATGGGAGTGAGGATCCAATTGTGCATGTCCGGTTGTTTTTGGATGTATTGAGGCCCATGGGTTTGTCTCGGGCATAGAAGCTTTCGTTGTTTGGGAGGACCCTATCTAATGTGGTGGCCATCTAGTATGCTAAATTGGAGGATTCTACAAAACGGAATTGGGAGGAGCTATCTGAGGCATTTATCAATCAGTACTCATACAATACTCAGATAAAAGTAACCATTAGTGAGCTGAAGGCTACTACCCAGAACCCCAAAGAATCATTTATTGATTTTGTTGCCCGGTGGAGAGCCAAAGCAGCCCGAATGACAAATAGGCCTACTGAAAGAGAACAAGTCCGTCTAGTGGTCCAAAACCTTGAGCCATACATGTTGCAGAGAATGATAGTGGCACCATTGTCCACGTTTGCTTCCTTACATGAGCTGGGGGTCCAAATTGAGAGTGCATTAAAAAATGGTATCATCCATAGAACTAGCGAACCCGCAAGAAGGCCATTCTCTCAGAATACCAATGCTAGCAGTAGCACTATTCCGCGGCCTACGAGTGTCAGTAATGTCGTCACAACGGCCAAGATGGATGATCTTTTTGCTACTGCCATAACATCACAGCCTTCACAAAATACCGGTCCACCCTGAAACTGTAGAGTTTTTACCCCCCTTCATATGAGCCCAACTCAAGCCTTCAAGTTATTGATGCGAAAGGGGCATCTCAAACCTCTCGATCCTCGTCCACTTCTAGACCCATTGCCACCCAAACATGACCCTACCTAATATTGTATCTTTTATCAACAACATGGCCATCCCACAGACATGTGTTATCGCCAAATTTAGCACTACAGTAAATTACACTTTTGGCGACCAAATTTGGCGACTAAAAAAAAATTTAGTCGCCAAAAGTTGTGGAATTGGCGACCAAACATTTTATTAGTCGACAAAAGTACAAGATTTAGCTACTATTTTTTTTAGTCAGGGTATATTGATTATTGGCGTCTAAAAAAAAATGTAGTCGCTAAAAATGTCACAATTGGCGACGAAAACAATTTTTAGTCTCTAAATATGCCACAATTGGCGACAAAACAAAAAATTTAGTTGTTGTATAGTTACTTTTGGCTACTAAAGTCTCCGAATGAAAAACAAAAATTTACTTTTTAGCTTTGGCGACCAAAGGGCTGGTAGGCAAAAATTTATTTTCAGCAACCAAGTAATATTTTAGTCGCTGTATAGTTAGTTTTGACTACTAAAATTATTTAGTCGCCGAATGAAAAATAAAAAAAAAAATTTCTATCTTTGGCCGCCAAAAATGTATCTTTAGCAACTAAAAGAAATTTTGGTCGTTGTATAGTTACTTTTGGCTACTAAAATTATTTAGTCACCGAATAAAAAACAAAAAATTAATTTTTAACTTTGGCGACCAAGATTTTGGTCGCCAAAAATGTATTTGCAGCGACTAAAAAAAATTTAGTCGCTGTATAGTTAGTTTTGGCTACTAAAATTATTTAGTCACCAAATAAAAAATAAAAAATTAAATTTTATTTTTGGCGACCAACAATTTGGTCTCCAAAAAATGTATTTTCAGCAACTAAAAAAATTGTAGTCGCTGTATAGTTAGTTTTGGCTACTAAAATTATTTAGTCACCGAATGAAAAATAAAAATTTAATTTTTATCTTTGGTGACCAACAAGGTTGGTCGCCAAACATTTATTTTTAGTGACTAAAAATATATTTAGTCGCCAAAGAACTAAAATATTTGGAGGGACACATTTCAAATTTTAAATGGATTTATAAAATTAATTAGCGACTAAAATGTTTAGTCGCGAATTGGAGGGATTTATATATTTTGTTTCCAAACCAAAACCCTAAACAAACCAGTGCCTCTCTCTCTCATTAGCATCTCTATCCCTTTCCCTCTCCATTGCTCCTCTCCCCTCCCTTTCACACCGCCGCTCCACCAGCCACGGAACAACTCTTCTCTGCCGAATAACTACCATAATTTTATTAAAAATCTTTGGTGACTACCTAATTTAGTAGCCAAATATTGATCTTCAATGGCCAAAAAACATTTAGTCGTTGTATACTAATTTTTGCCGACTAAAGAAATTTCGTCACCAAAAAACTAACATAAATATTACTTTTAATCTTTGGCGACCAAAAAATTAGTCGCTAAAGATATATTTTCAGTGACTAAAAATATTTAATCGCCAAAAATACATACTTTAGCTACTAAAAAAAATCTAGTCACCAAAGATAGCCACTTTAGCTACGAAATAAAATTGGTCGGCAAAGGTACAATCATCAGCTACTAAATAAGGTTTAGTCAGTATTTCTCTTACTTTTGGCGACCAACTGAGTTTTAGTCGTTGAAACTACGATTTTGGGCGACTAACTTTTTTTGGTCCCCAAATGTACAATTTTTAGCTAGTTATGATAATTTAGTCGGTATTTTTATTTTACTTTTGGTGTCTAATTTAATTTTAGTCGTCAAAATTAGGATTTTGGGCGACTAAAATTAAATTTATTCCCTAACTTTATTAATTTATGGGCATGTTTGATTGACGGGATTAGAACATGAGATTGAGATTATTAATTCGTGAGCCCAGTAATCCTATGTTTGTTTTGAAATTTTGTTTCAGGATTATTAATCCTATGGATAATTAATCCAACAAATTTGTAGGATTATTAGTAATGGAGTAGAGTGAGATTATATATCCTGAGTTGGGGAATAAAATAAAAAAAACTCTTTTACCCTTGACTAAAAATTAAAACGCTTATTATTTTTATATAATTTTATATTTTAGAAGGCTAAAAATAATTTTAAAAAACATTTTTTGATACTTATTTTATAAAATTAGTTTATATATTTTTTTTAAAAAAAATTAAAAAACAAACCAAACATGGGCTTTGTATTTTGTATTTTATTTTGTTTTTATTTATTTATTTATAATTTTTTAAAAACCACGTTTATGAAAAAAAAACTTTGATAAAGTAAAGATTGTGAATAAACATTAATGGAGAGTGAGATTGGAAAAGAAGATAATATAGTTGTAATCCTACATTCATATGTTTTCTTATCCAATGCAAATCAAACAATGGATAAAGAGATAATTTATCCTACTAATCTAATTGGATAGTGAATACTACACTAATTTAATAGGATTATTAATACTTTCACTTTTAATCTTGTGAACAATGTTTTCAAACCAGGACCAGACCGGCCGGTCAAACTGGTTGAACCGGGAACCGGGCCTTCTAAAGGTTCAGAAAATCCTCGAAACCCGGACTAGGCCAAAAACCGATGGTTCAACCGATAAAACTGGCGAATCGGTGCCGGTTCTTGACCAACTCGTTTTTTTTTTTTTTTCTTTCTTTCTTATATATTTATATATACATCAAATTTTTGACCAAAAACTCTTACTTCAAGTTTCCTCTCATGAGGAAGAGTCTCATTAGAAGTTTGTAGAAATTATGAAAGCATATTCCTATTTATATTTATAGGGAAAAAAATTGTTCAAAGAGAAGCTAAAAATTCAATGTGGGATTCAATCAAATTGTTTGAATCATATTTGATTCGAGGGAGAGTTGAAAATTTTATTTCTCTCTAAAATTAAATCTAGCATTCAATCAATTTGTTTGGAGACAATGTTAAATTTTTTTTAATTTCTTTAAAACTAGTGTCTTTTTTTTTTTTTTATCAATTATGAATTTATTAAATATTATTAGTAATTATTATGCAACATTTTTTTTATTATTTCAGTAATTATATATATTTTTATTTATTAATAATTTATAATTATATTTTTAATTATATAATATTAATTATTACGTCACGGTTCAACTGCTTCGACTCGACGGTTGAACTAGTGACCCATCCATCCTATCTTTTTTCCAGTTCGCTCACCGTTCCGATTTTCAAAACATTGCTTGTGAATCAAACATGGCCTATAGCTACTAAAAGTAATTTAGTCGATATTTTTCTTACTTTTAGCGACTAAAATTTATACATCAATTGTATAGAATTTTTTGGAGGTAAGGTTTTAAAATTTGAAGGATTCCTAAATGAATTAGTGACTTTCAGTTGGTCGGGAATGGAAGCATAATCCATTGATTAAACAAACCCACTATTCTGGGTCTCTTCTCTCTCACGCCTCACACCTCTGCGCTCTTCTCTGTTACTGGAGCACCACCGCAAGGGTTGCATGATCACATCGCGAAGGTTACACGAGCACTACCGCAAGGGTTAGCACCACCATCGCTTTTTCTCAGGTAGGTATGTCCTCTTTTTCTCTTTCTCTGTCTGACTCCCTTTCTATGTCTTCTTCCATTCGCATATACCTTCACACCTAACCCCAAATTCAACCTAGCCCCAAATCGACCCATCTTGCTGGAGTGGTGATTGGACTGCTCTTTGGATTTCACCGCTTGTACACTCGTAAACAGTTAGAATGATGCTTCTAGCAGAGCTTGTTCCTGCTCTCTGGACTTTCACCCCTTGAACACTGTTAGTCTGATTAGAAGCAATACAGTAGCCTAATATATGATGTTTATTGAAAAATCTAGAAACCCTAGATGTTGATTTGTGATTATGTATCAATAATAAGCAAAATATAACAATTCCAATCAAACAATCAAGAGAAAGAGACACAAAGATTTACGTGGAAAAATCACAATTGGACACCTTCCAATTGTGATAAAAAACCACGGGCAACAGCCACAAGAACAATCCACTAAGAAGATATAAAGGAATTACACAGGTATCACTCTCAATTATCTAGCGAATTCACAACGCCTAATTGAACCAACCTCTATGTGCCTCTTCCAACCCCATCTTCAAAGACTTTACGATGAGCCTTTCAGCCACCCGATTCCCAAAGCTTGAGGTTCAATTCTTGAAATTCACAACCCAAGAACAACTCTCTCTTTTGTGTATAACAAACAAACCTTTGATGTACTCTCTTTAAACCATGAGTTAAATACTCAATAAAACATCAAAGAAAATAACAAAATATCCCCAGATATAAACCTTTAAGAACCAAAAAGAATATCTGAAGGACTTCAATCAATTACTTAGTTTTGGGAGAAAACCAAGTATTTATAGAGAACCAAAAGTAATCCAAGATTGGGAAGAAAACAAACTCCTTGAGAAATTCGGATTCTGAGGCTCGCTCGAGCGAAGCTTTCCTGGCTCGAGTGAGGAGAGTAATTTTCATGATTTCTACTAGTGCCTTGGCTCGAGCGACGGATCCTTGGCTCGAGCGACCGATCACTTCTTTCAGGTTTTTGTATGGACGCAATCCTTCGCTCGAGCGAGCATTCCTTGGATCGAGCGAGCAAACCTTCGCTCGAGCGAGCTCTTCTTGGCTCGAGCGACCAATGGCAGACATGCAATTTTGAATGCAATTTTGAATGCAATTTTGCATTTTGCTTCGGCCGCTTCGACCCCCGTAATAATCAGCGAAGTGGCAATCTTGAAAGCATTAACATCACAAACTTCTCTACATGGCTCGATTCGGATTTGGATTTGCATCTAATAAACTCATAGCCTCACTGAAATAAACGGCGAAAATAAATACATCTGAAAGGAGTTTTGTCAAACGGAGTTGCCAACAATAAAAACCTAACATTTATGATGCTAACATCTCAATCTTTTAAATTGAATAAATGTGCTTCAATGCAAATGTTCCAAATCATATATATATAGTTGAAATGGTTGAAATGGCATGAACAATATATATGTACATATATATATATATATATATGTTAATGCTATTTATCAATTAGTCAGTATAAACAAAATACTCAAAGTAGCCAACAATGGAAAGAAAGAGGAAGTGGAACGAAATCTCAATCTTTGACAAAGTTCTATGTATTTAAATGGTTTATTGCTATTTTTCAATAATTTTTGGTGGTATTAATATACTAATTGGGAAACTTCGGAATTGGGAGCTATGAATTAACCATAGAGATTAATTACACAGATGGGATGTAAAAAAATTTGTGTACTGAAAATTCTTCCCTAGGTTAGCATATCTAAGTTTATATTTTAAAGAAATGTACCCATGTGTTTTCTCTGTTTTCATTCTCTTCTCATTCTTATTTTATTGTTATTTTTTGTAACTTTGTTGTGAACCATGGAGAGACAGGTTGCTCGTTTATACTATGCAATTTGAATATGGGCTGCATGTAAGCGAGAGCCTTTTCTTTAAAAAAAGAAAGGGTTAATTACACTAATAGTCCCTATAGTTTGGAACTTGTGTCACTTTGGTTCCTGACTTTTCAATTGTGACACATTTAATCCTGAATTTTGAATCTTGTTCCAAATAAGGACAATTGAAAATATTATTCAAGGGTAAAATCGTCAATTTGATAAAATATAAACTAATTTGACAAAAATAAATGTCAAAAAAAAAATTTAATTTTTTAAAAATTATTTTTATCTACCAATGATAAAATTATGTAAAATTAATAAAAATTACATGATTAATTTTTTAAAATTAATTTTACATGATCATCATCCAAACACATAATAAAAATTAATTTGGTAAAAAAAATGTCTAAATAATTTATCAATTTTACATAATTTTATTTTTAGTAGGTAGAAATAATTTTTAAAAATTCAAAAATATTTATTTGACATTTGTTTTTGTCAAATTAGTTTATATTTTATCAAATTGACAATTTTACCCTTGAAAAATCTAATTATATATTCAATTGTCCTTATTTGGAACAAGATTCAAAATTCAGGGTCAAATGTGTCACAATTGAAAAGTCAGGGACCAAAGTGACACAAGCCCCAAACTATGGGGACTATTTGTGTAATTTGCCCAAAAAGAAAAGAAAAGAAGATTCTGTTAGTTGCTGATGTGTTGTATATCAGAATAGGAATAGAGGCTATACGTCAGATTTTGCAAATTGTTGCATAATAGGCGTGGATGGGTTCTTTGTTTACCGAGGCCCACTCCAAGCCTTAGTCAGGCTTAGATAATGCATCCCTAACCTGCCTTTACCCCCAGTTAACCATACCCCAAAGCTACCCCCATCAGGGTTAGAGTGGGGCAGGGCAAATACGTGGTAACCAGGTTGGATTGCCATCCCTATTCACAATATTAAAGTTAGAAGGATCAAAGGCATCTAATTCTGAAGAAGGTTTTCATTTACATACTTTCCTATACATATTGTTCTGTTGTCCGTTGCTCAACTGCTATCACCTCGTGCAGGTTCGAAAGTGGTAGATGGGCTTATGCAAGTATTATGGGAAATTTTGGACATAGAGCAACCTGACACACAAACAATGAACAACATTGTTATATCCTCTGTGGAACTAATTTATTGTTATGCCGAGTGTCTTGCTTTGCATGGAAAGGATGTAGGAGGGCAGTTTGTTGCCCCTGCTGTTTCATTATTCAAGAAACTTATGTTCTCCAATGAGGCTGTTCAGACATCTAGCAGGTATATGTATGTCCTTAACTACTCGTTTCTTCTTTCTGTTTTCAAGTTATTAACTTATTTTTTTCTTTTTCTTTTGCCTCGCTTTCTCTTCAGCTTAGCTATATCTTCAAGGTTGCTTCAGGTTCCATTTCCAAAACAAACTATGTTAGGCACAAATGACATGGTGGAGAAAGCAGCACCAATTCTATGCCTGCCAATGTGACAACCTTAGCTACTGGAAATACTCAGATCATTGTTGAAGAAGACTATTACATCATCAGTTCAATGCTGTTGTTATGTTGTTCAACTGTTCCTATACGTAGGCGGAGGTGGCATTGCACTGTTTGCCCTGATTTTGATTTATGTGAGGCATGTTATGAAGTGCTAGGTGCAGACCGGCTTCCTCCACCACACTTTAGAGATCATCCCATGTTAGCAATTCCAATAGAAGTGGAAACATTAGGTGGAGAGGGCAATGAAATTCATTTCTCTACAGATGATTTAAGTGATTCAAGCTTGTTGCTGGTACACAATTCATTTCTCTACAGATGAATTGCAGGTACACATATACACTGCCTTACTAGAATTAACAATTTTATTATTATTTTGAAAATCTTGCTAATTCTTTGTAATGCACTAACAGAATCACATCGATAGAAATGCTAATATTACAATTTCATGTATACCAGTGGGGGATAGGTTAGTTGAGTCTTATGTTTATCCTTAATATGCTTCAAAATTAGACATATCTTAGTTGGTTTTTATATTTAGGGCCATTTTAAATGTTCAAACTTCTTTGTCTACCTCACAACTATTGGATTCCATTTGAAGTTGAGTTTCACTTATTTTTCTAGTCATGCCTCAGATTATGGCTTGATGAAGATTGACCCCCATGGACGAAGATGGACCATCTGAAGTGGAGTTTCACTTGAGTCTTATGTTTAATACTCTGTTATTATGGAATTATATTTTTGAGATTTGATTATACTTGGTCTGTACGGAATTTCTTTTGGAAATATTAATTTGATGTTAAATATGAATTTTTTTGATGGTTGAAAGTGAAATGTGTGCATGTTGTGGAATGGTTATTAATTTTATCAATATATGGATTATTTTGTTTATATACAGGGTATAGATTATACTAATAATGGAATAAATACAGGTGATCGAGAAATTAATTAAAAAAAAATTATAAAATTTTTGGTTACTAAATATTTTGGTAGCCAAAAATGCAAGCAAATGTTTTTCATGACTAAATATTTAGTAGTAAAAAAGAAACAAAAGACTTTTGGTGACCAAATAGTTAGTATCCAAAATAAGTCAAGATGAGGGGAAAAAACTTTTGCGGACTAAAGATTTTAGTCACGAAAGAACATGGTGTAACATGCCCGGGGAGGTACCCGCGCGCGCGGACCCCCGAGATCTCTTTGATCTAGTCTCATGAGTGCAATGTGAAACGCAAATGAGAGTCCAGATTTGGAAACTTTTAGTGAAAATCCATTTTATTGCAATTTTGTCAAAAATGGACTGCGTCATCAAATCTCAGAGTCGCCACCTAATATTTTGGGAAATTAGGAAACCCATGACTCAGTGCCAAGGCCACTGTTCGTCGTAATCAAGGATGCTTGGCTCGGAACCTTAGGTATGAGAGGGGAAGGTCAATAATGAGCACCCCCACTCACCCGATCAAAAGATCGGCCTCTACTAAACCATGATATGACTTTTATTTTCTTTATATGTTCATGTTCTGATTAGTTAATAAATCCTAAAATTTATTATGTGAAGCATACAAGTATAGACTATGCCATTCATTTTGGAACAATTTGATATCATGCATTTTGAAAAAGTTTTGACGATGTACAACCCAAATAAATTGAGTTTACAAGCATGAAAAATCGACATCATTCCAAATTAAGCGACACAACCTCCATCCACTGGCATTTATAGAGTTATATCACATAAGCAAATAGCCTCATGGTAGAATGCTAGACATAGTAAGAAAAACACACACAAACGGAATGCTAAAGCATAAAAACTTACATGTTTGACGTCCCACGAACAAGCTACAAAACAAAGTTAGTAAAATATGCATGATCTTATATACAAAATCCTAATGCAATTCACTCATGAGATGCAACTAAAGATTCGGCTTCTAAAATATGATATGTGAATCATCTCAAGAACATGAGGTAGTGCATATAATCACATAGGAATTGATTAAATCCACAAATGCAAACTTAGCCGAATCAAGATGCATGAAACATGGATGCAAAGCATAACTATGATGAAAAATAAATATAATGTTTATGTACAAATAAAGAAAGGAAGTAAAAGAACGGGATAAAAAGAAGCGGGGCGGGGAATTATTACAACATTTTAAAGAATAATTACAAATCAAATTACAGAGAGATGAGGAGAATATTACAACAAAATAAAAACCTCACAATACACTCAAAATAAAAAATAAATAAAATAAAAGCTTCGTGTTCTTTAGAACCGCCGGCGGAAATTGATCAATATTGGGAGATTACGCCATCTTATTCGGAAGAAGCTACCCGGCCGGCCAACTAGGTTGGCCGCCAAACTAGGCCAAGCAAAGCCTGTCTTGTTGCGAAACCAAGAAAATGAACAAACAAAAAAATATGTAGGTGGCTCAACTAGCCACTACCGGTTAGATTAAAAAAAAACAAGAAAACAAATATAAAATAAAATAAAAAGTGCAAACTCACAACATAAACCTAAAGCAATAAAACAAATATAAGATAGAACATGTAAGATTACAACAGAACTAATATGAGACTAATACACGAAAAAAAAAAATATGAGGTAGAACATGCAAGATTACAACAAAACTAATATGAAATTAAAGCATGCGAATAAAAATAAATAAATAAATAAATAATTATGAGCTCAACAAACCACTAGGATTATAACAATACACTATGAAATATAAAGTAAGAAAATAAATATGAGATAAACAAACCACTTAGATTATAACAAAACACAATGAAATAAGAAGTATGAAAATAAATATAAGATATAAAATATAAGAAAATGAAAGACTAACAATTCACCTTCCAAAGAAAGATTGAACTTTTTGATTTTCAAACTTCCTCTTGATCACCCTCAAGTGTAGGAAGTGTGTTCTCAAATCCTCAATTCAAAATTATGGAGTTTATGGAGTTTGTGGTATAGAAAGTGGCTAACTCTCTAGTTTTTCTCACTTTCAATCACTAAACACTCTTCCTTATGATCAAGGGAATTGATCTTTGGCTATATCAAAATTTTTGGAGTGGTTTTGGTGTATGGAAATGAGGAATTTCAATAGCTATGAAAGGTATGGGGTGTATATGGAAGATAGGAATATTTTTGGCTCAAAAACTCAATTTTTCTCTCTTTTTTCACACTTTTCTCACTCATTTCTCTTCAATTTCGTGGTCTTTTTTTCTCTCTTACAATATGATCATTATATATAGGCAATGAGGGAGAGTAAAGGTCAAAAAGAAGGTGGGAGACAAGGTGGGAGACAAGAATGTGATAGGAGGGCAAATTTTCAAGGTGGTTGCATGGGATACTCCTTTATGAATGCAAACAAAATCTCTTTTTGACAATGGGGGATGATTAGGTATAATGGAGGATGAGTGGATGCACTTGAATGGCTCAGAAAATAGGTAAATGGGTTGTCCCAACCGAACCAAAACCAAGAAAAAATGGGCTATTGTTGTTTTGGGCCGAGTCAACAAAATCTGCTTTTAAGTCCAACTTCAAATGGGCATATCTCCCCCATATGGACTTGGTTTTAGGCGGTTCTTGGGTCCAAATTGAAGCCCCAAAAGTCTAATTTCCAATGGTGGTGGTCTCACATTTAAATTCCAAGTGTACAAAGAGATATGCCTAATTTAGTAAAGGCTGTCTCGGGCTGGGTCAACAAAATCTGCTCTTAAGCCCAACTTCAAATGGGCATATCTCCCTTATTTGGACTTGGTCTGAGGTGGTTCTTGGGTCTAAATTGAAGCCCCAGAAGTCTACTTTCCAATGGTAGTGGCCTCACATTTAAATTCCAAGTGTACAAAGAAAAATGCCTAATTTAGTAAAGGCTGCTCATTTCCTTCTTAATGATTTGATACTCATCCTTTTCCTAAACCAGTTTTCTTTTATCCCCTCCTATTTCCTTCAACTCCAAACCTATAAGAAGATGTTTTTTAAATATTTTTCAAAAAGTTTCACCTCCCTTCCATTTATTTCCACTTTGTCCTTACTCGGTTTACTGAAAAGTGTAATATTTTAATCGAAATGGGAGCCTCGGGACATTGTAGAAACATTTAAAAAAAAAACATATTTTGAAAAGAGGGTTTTAAGGTCTAAAATAGTTTGGCCAAAAAATGGGTGAAGGTTGGGATTAAAACTTAAATTCCATCTTTCTTACTGAGAATTTTGTGAGAAACACATTCTAATTGTCATCATTGGGTAATCAAAAGAAAGCGCACAAGTCTTAGGGTCGGTCAAAATGGGGTGTCTACACATGGCATCCTTTGGCGACGAAAATGCTTGGTCGTAAATTACCATGAAATGAAAATATCTAATCTTTTGGCGACTAAAATGTTTCATCGTGAAAAATAACAGCGACTAAATATTTTGGTCGTTAAATGTATTATTATTAGTGACTAAAATTGTTAGTCGGTAAATGTATTATTATTAGCGACTAAAATGTTTTAGCAACTAAATATTTTAGTCGCTGAAAGAGAAATTCATTTTGATTTAATTACTTTTGACGACTAAATATGTGGTCGCCAAAACGTTATGTTTGGCGACTAAGTCCATTTTTGTAGCCGAAAACCTCAACACTTATTAGCGACTAAAATGTTTTAGCGACTAAAAATTTAGTCGTTGAAGGAGAATTTCATTTTGATTTTATTACTTTTGACGACTAAATAATTAGTCGCCAAAACGCTATGTTTGGCGACTAAGTCCGTTTTAGTAGCCAAAGATAAGATTACTAAAATGTTTTAGTGACTAAATGTTTTAGTCGCTGAAAGAGAATTTCTTTTTGATTTAATTACTTTTGACGACTAAGTCCGTTTTTTTAGTAGTCAAGGACAAGATAATTAGTGACCAACGTAAATTTAGTCGCCGTTGACTATTGCCGACTAGGCTTTGGCGACCAATGGGGCGATGAATAACTTTAGTCGCCATTGACTTTCGCCAACTAAAAAACAACCTTTGGAGACTAAAAATTTGATCGCCAAAAGTGTAATTTCTTGTAGTGTATAATCTGTCATTGCATTGTTTTTAAGATGGAAAATCGAGGAATATTTGACAAATGGCATGCACATTCATTCACCTTATAATTTTGCTAAGATTCATATACTGTGTTAAAGTATTTCTACTGGACTATGGCTTATCCTATGTAAAAAACAACCTTTAGGTGCTGTTGATATGTCCACCAATGACGTAGCTTGGGAGGACTTGGAGCTTAAGGCTTCATTTTTGGTTTCTTGATGCAATTATTTTTGTTTAAGCCCAGGGCTTTATTGTATTGAGTTTAAGCTCATTTTGTTATAATCAAACATTACCTTGGAAAGTTGTAGCCATTAAGGCATTTTATTACTTGGTTTTATTTCTCTTTTTACACTTGTATCCATGCCATATGCCATAGATTCAAAATCTAGAATTGGTGAATATATATTGCATATGTCATCTTTTGTACTGATCAAAGATATAATAAATAGAAATTATGAGATTATTGATCGATTGTAGCACTATTAAGAGTTGGGTTAATGTTAATTACTTTGGGGCATTACACGATTCTTCTACAATTAAAGTTCGTTTATTAAACACATGATATGCTTTACTTGTTGGAAAATAACCAAGGAAAATAGCTTCATCAGATTTAGAATCAAATTTTTCCAAATTATCTTTGCCATTGTTCAAAATAAAACATTTACACCCAAAGGCGTGAAAATGACTTACATTTGGTTTTCTTCCTTTCCATAGCTCATATGGGGTTTTCTTTAAAATGGGTCTAATCATAGCCTGATTTACAATGTAGCAAGCAGTATGAATGGCTTCGGCCCAAAAATATTTTGGGGGAGAATTTTCAAAAAGCATGGTTCTAGCCATATCTTCTAGAGTCCTATTCTTCCTCTCAACTACATCATTTTATTGAGGAGTTCTAAGAGCCGAAAAATTATGGTCTATACCATTTTCATTACAAGAATTTTCAAAAATAATCATTATCAAGTTCTCTACCATGGTCCATTCATATACTTGAAATGACAAAACCTTTTTCATTTTGAAGCTTCCTAGATTTTTGAAAAGTTGGAAAAGCTTCATGCTTAAATCTAGAGAAATCATCAACTACACAAGAATGTACTATTTGCCACCAAGACTAAGTGTCCTTAAAGGACCAATTAAATCCATGTGTAATAGTTGCAGTGGTCTAAAAGTTGAAATAATATTTTTTGATTTAAAAGAAATTCTAAGTTGTTTTCCTCATTGGCATGCATCACATAATTTGCCTTTTTCAAAAAAAAAAAATAAAATTAGGAAGTTCCAATGACTAAATCCTTTTTAGAAAGTTTTGAAATTAAATCCATGTGAGCATGACTAAGTCCTCTATACCACAACCAACTATTATCACTAAGTGCAAAGAGGCATGTAATGTTAAAAGATAATAAATCAAAAAAATTAAAAACATAAACAATATCATGCTGGTGGCCAACAAATAAAGTCTTATTATCTTTGAGATTTTCTATTTTGCAAAGAGGTTTTTCAAAGATAACTCTATTTCCCTTGTCACACAATTGACTAATAGTAAGTAAATTGTATTTCAATCCATCAACAAGTAAAACATTTTCAATAATGGGAGAGGGCCTCTTACCAATACTACCTACTCCGATGATTTTTCCTTTGTTGTTGTCTTTAAATGTTACACATCCACCATCTTTTAGAGATAAGGTAGTGAACGCCGATTTGTCTCCAGTCATGTGTCTTGAACATCCAATATCCAAGTACCATTTTCCTTTTTCAGATTTTGCCTTGTAGCACACCTATAAAAAAAAATCAAGTATTTGATTTTGGTACCCATATCTTCTTGGGTCTGTGATTGTTAGTTTGTGTATTACTTGATTTTGGAACCCATCTCATGTTTGTTCCTAATAAATTTTTCTTATAAGGACAAGATGAAAATGAGTGCGCTTTTCTAAAACAATAATGACAAGTAATATGTGGGCGACTAGATGAGCAAGCTCTAACAAAGAAATTTTTATAAAAAGTTTGTTTCTTGTGAGATTTGTATCCAATACCCGTTTTGTCGAAAATACATCTTTGATTTCCAAGTAATTTATTTAAATTTTATATTCCTTGTGTGAATTTAAAAATTATTTTATTTAAATCTTCTATATTTTCTTTTAAAGAATTATTTCTAATTTTCAAATCATTTAAATAATTTTTCAAAGAATCATTTTCCTTTTTCAAACTTTCATTTTCATTGACAAGCAAAGTATTTGATTTTTTAATAGTAGAATTTTTTGAAATTATCTTTTGAAAATCTTCATGGAGTTCCTCAACAATATCTAGCAATTCTTCATAGGAAATAGAGTTTTTGATTACCTCACCATCTTCAATCCCCATGAAGCAAAGATTTGCCACTTCCAAGTCGCTTGATTCACTATCTTAGCTATTGTACTCATTTTCTCCCCATGTTGTCATAGCTCTTTTGTAATTCTTCTTTTCTTTCATCTTCTTTATGTTGGGACAATCATATTTAATGTGACCCGATTTCTTATACTCATAACGGATTATTTGGCCTTTCTTTTCTTCATCTTTATTGAATGATTTTTTGTGAAATCTTTTTTTAAATTGTTTATCACTTTTCATTAAATTTTTAAACGTTTTAGTGACCATGGCAATGTCACCATCCTCATCACTTGAGTTGTTGTCGTCTTCATCTTTTTTTGGAGTTGATATTTTGAATGCGATTCCTTTCTTCTTCTTGTCATTGTCATCATCGTCGGTCTTCATCAAAATCTCATGGGTCATTAATGACCTAAGAAGCTCATCTAAACCAAGTGTGTTAAGATCATTGGCTTCTTGGATTGCCATCACTTTCGGTTTTCAATTCTTTGGTAAGCACCTGAAAATTTTTCTTACCATTTCACTGTTAATATATACTTTACTAAGTGTTGGTGAAAATACCAGAAAAAATATATTTTATTGATAAATAATACAAAGAAAAAGAGATACAAATAGATCAGGCTGAGGTACGGATATCTCGTTTTCTTTAAGGAGATCAAGCCCACTGCGGTTGGAAAAACCCAAAATACCGATGTAGCAGTCACAAAACTATGACCTGTCCCCTCCAGGATACAACAGCCCGACCACTTGTCGTATGGTTCAAGCCAACTCTGCACAAGATGGTGAACCCAAAGCTCCACCAAGAAAAACACCATTCTTTACTAGTAATCTCTCTTGTATAGAAAATAGTTGGTGAGTTGATTTGTTGTTAAAGAAAAGAGTAGAAGAGGAAACTATTTATAGGCCTCAAGGACATTACAAATACATTAACAATAATAATTGGCCATGAACTTAGAGAAAATGGAGAATGTACCAAACATGAATCCACCACCAAGTTCATGAATTATAATTAATATTAATTCATGAACAAAACCAAAGCAATGAATCTCCATACATGAACAAGATAAAAAGACACCAAAACAATGAATCTCCATTCATGAATAAGATAAAATTCATGAATAAGAACCAAGGAAGATTCATGAACAAAATGAATAAATGAATAAATAAATAAATGATATTAAAATGAACCAACAATCCCACACTCATTTTAATATCAACAAGGACATGAGAGATTACCAAACAAAGATAGACTATTATGCATCATGAAAGTGTACTCTGCATTGAACCTTCATTAGTGAAACAGCAACTTCTACTCCAGAGTTAGTAGCGGTCTCAGACTTGAACCATGACTGCTTAGGAGAAATAAAGTATTATTGCTCACACATAATAATCCAGGTGTTGACATGAGCTTTAATAGCCAGCACATTATGGCCTTGTGCTTATCCTAGTTTTCATAAGCATATTTGAGAATAAGCATTGTTCTCATAGAAAGCGGCCCCACTTTCATGCTCATATAGGTGAAATCTGTTAAGGATGTTCCTGTAATTGACACACCCCACTCAACAAGAGCTACAAAATTTCACTAAGAGTATAAAAACTCAACCCTCCAACATTACAGGATAAATGCACTTACATCATAGGGATGGATAACAACATATTAAGGAGTGCATTTTTGACAACCACCATATGATTCGTCTTTCCCATTGAACCTAGTTATATGATCTCTGGTCCCTAGGTTGGGTATCCTTATACATGGTTTTTGATTTTATAGGCTTCAAACCCATCCCCCTCGATGTATTCCAGACCCTATCTCTCGCCAAGGCCTAGGTTAACGGATCCGCAAGATTATCACAAGATTTGACATAATTCACAGTTATGATAGCATTACTCAAATAGGATCTCACATTACTGTGTTTCCTTCTAATAGGTCTGGATTTATCATTATAAAAATGGTTATTCACTCTACCAATAGCAGCAGTGCTATCACAACGAATTAACACAGGAGGAATTGGTTTTTCCCAAAAAGGAATTTCATGTAAGAAATCTCTTAACCAATTCGCTTCCTCACATGCTGAAGCTAACGCTATAAGTTCAGCTTCCATAGTAGAATTAGCAATTATAGTCTGTTTTTTAGACTTCCAACATATAGCACCACCACCCAAGGTAAAAATAAAACCCGAGGTAAAGAGAGAATCACCTGACAAAGTGTTCCAATCGGCATCACTATATCCCTCAAGTACCGCATGATACTTGTTATAAAACAAACCATAATTTTTGGTACCAGATAAATATCTCATAATTCTTTCCATGGCGAGCCAATGATCTTGACTTGGCTTGTTAATAAACCTGCTAAGTACTCCAACAGCATATGCAATGTCAGGTCTAATACAGTCAGTAGCATATCTCAAACTACCAATCATGCTAGCATATTCCTTTTGATTAATCACTTCTTTTTCATTTGTTATAACAGATAAATGTATGCTTGCATCAAAAGGAGTAGCAACATGTTTACAGTCTAGAAAATTATATATTTTTTAAAATTTTCTCAACATAATGTGACTGATCAAGAAAAATACCATCATTAGTCTTGGTAATTTTAATTCCCAAAATAAATTTGGTTTCACCAAGATCTTTCATATTAAAGTGGCTATTAAGCATATTTTTAGTCTCATTTATAATATGCAAATTAGAGCCAAAGATAAATAGATCATCCACATATAGGCTAATAATTACATGTGCATTCTCACAAGTTTTATAATATATGCACTTATCACATTCATTAGTCTTATAGCCATTCTCAAGCATGCAGGAATCAAATTTCTCATACCACTGTTTAGGAGCTTGTTTTAAACCATAAAGGGATTTAGTTAGCTTACATACATTGCTTTCTTGGCCAGGCTCCACAAAGCCTTTGGGTTGGTCCATGTAAATCTCCTCATCTAGATTTCCATTTAAAAATGCTGTTTTTACGTCCATTTGATGAATTTTTAAATCATGAATTGCAGCCACAACTATCAACAGTCTAATGGATGTAATTCTAGTAACCAGAGAAAGTATCAAAGAAATCAAGATCAACTTGTTGCTTAAAATCTTTAGCGACAAGCCTCGCTTTATATTTATCTATAGTTCCATCCGGTTTAAGTTTTTTACGAAGGACCCATTTACACCCAATAGTTTTATAACTTGGAGGTAAATCCACTAGCTTCCATATTTTATTTGAAAGTAGCGAATCTATCTCATCATTTACAGCCTCTTTCCAGAAAATAGCATTGGGTGATGATAAAGTTTCTTGCACCGTAAGAGGAATTTCTTCCACATTATAAAGATAATAATCAGGGCCAAAATCTTTTTCAATTCTAGCTCGTTTATTCCTCCTTGGTTGGATTTGAATTTTATCTTGTTCATAAAAAACTTGAGAAGGAGTAGAAGAGCTAGGCATGGATAAAATATTTTAAGAAATTATTTGACCCCCACTATTTCTAGATTTGAAAGGAAATTTATTTTCATGAAAGATAGCATCACCTGATTCAAAAATAATATTATTTTCCATATCAAAAAATCTATAAGTTGTACTATGCAACACATACCCAAGAAAAGCACAGGTGGTAGCTCGTTCACCCAATTTAGGTCGTTTAGGATCTACAAGTCTCACAAAAGCTAAACAACCCCAAACCCTCAAATAACTTAGATTTGGTTTACGCCCCCGCCACAACTCATAAGGTACAATTTTAGTCTTTTTATGTGGCACTCTATTTATTACATGGCAAGCTGACAAAATAGCCTCGCCCCAAAGATTTGAGGAAGTACCTGAATCAATAAGCATAGCATTTGTCAAATCAATTAACGTTCTATTTTTTCTTTCAGCTACGCCATTAGATGGAGGTGAAAATGGTGGAGTAGTCTCATGAATAATTCCCAATGATTGAACAAAAGAGTTGAATCCAAGAGATTCATACTCCCGGCCTTTATCACTTCTAATTCTCTTAATCTTTTTACCGAATTGATTTTCCACTTCAAGAAGGAATTCTTTAAATTTCTCAAAAGCATCACTTTTATTTTTTAATAAATATACGTTTGTGTATTTTGAAAAATCATCAATAAAGGTGATAAAATATCGATTACCACCCCGAGTTAAAATTCCTTCAAACTCACACAAATCAGTATAAAATAATTCTAGCAATTCGGTATTTTTTTCAACACTTTTATAAAGCCTCTTGGTAATTTTTGCTTTACTGCAAACTTCACATTTCTCAAATTTTTTTTGTCACTTTAGGAATTAATCCTAAGCTACTCATGATTCCCACATATTTACTGTTAATATGACACAAGCGAGCATGCCAAAAATTAATAGAAGACAGCAGTGTAAGTAGTGTCATAGTAATAATCATAAAATTAATCAGCAAGGAAATTTAAGAGATAAAAATGACATTTATACTCGTCTGTATTGTAGGAAGTCACTTTTGCTTCATATGCCTCGTAGTCTTCATCATTCATCTCCTCGGTTGGGATTTTGTTTGGGTTCTTCTCGGTAAGAACATATGCAACTTTCAAAAGACTAAGGTAAAAAAGAACTTTTCCTTTCCACCTCTTAAAATGAACTCCCTTGAACTTGAAAGGCTTGTTGAGATCTCCAATTCCATCATTGGTTTTTTCTGGTACTTGATCCATGATTAATCTCCTTAAAATTGTTGGTGAAAATACCAAAAAAATATATTTTATTGATAAATAATACAAAGAAAAAGAGATACAAATAGATCAGGCTAAGGTATGGATATCTCGTTTTCTTTAAGAAGATCAAGCCCACTGCGGTTGGAAGAACCCAAAATACCGATGCAACAGTCACAAAACTATGACCTGTCCCCTCCAGGATACAACAGCCCGACCACTTGTCGTATAGTTCAAGCCAACTCTGCACAAGATGATGAGCCCAAAGCTCCACCAAGAAAAACACCCTTCTTTACTAGTAATCTCTCTTGTATAGAAAATAGTTGGTGAGTTGATTTGTTGTTAAAGAAAAGAGTAGAAGAGGGAACTATTTATAGGCCTCAAGGACATTACAAAATACATCAACAATAATAATTGGCCATGAACCTAGAGAAAAGGGAGAATGTACCAAACATGAATCCACCACCAAGTTCATGAATTATAATTAATATTAATTCATGAACAAAACCAAAGCGATGAATCTCCATACATGAACAAGATAAAAAGACACTAAAACAATGAATCTCCATTCATGAATAAGATAAAATTCATGAACAAGAACCAAGGAAGATTCATGAACAAAATGAATAAATGAATAAATAAATAAATGATATTAAAACGAACCAACACTAAGATTTTTCAAAGAATTTGTAATATTAGTAAATCTGGTAAACATTTAGAAAGAAAAAAAAAAATTCATCCGATTTCATTTTGAACAATTCATAATTATGAACAAGCATATTAATACGTGACTCTGTAACTTGATTTGTGCTTTTATGTGTGACTTCTAATTTATCCCAAATTTCTTTAGCAGTGTCACATGCAAAAATTCTATTAAATTCATTAGGATCAAGTGCACAATATATTATATGTTTGGCTTTAGCGTTTGCTTGAATACTTTTAATATCATTTTCATTCCATTCATCTTCTGTTTTAGGGACTTTCTTTGTATCTACAATTTTGAAAGGAATATTTGGACCATTTTTAATAATTTTTCATACCGTATAGTTTGTACCTTGAATATATATTATCATCATTATATTTTTTTCAATAGCTATAATTAATTTCAGAAAAATATGAAGGCTTGGAAGGTGAGTGACCATCAATAATTTGTGCTCCTATAATGGTTGTCATTGATCAATTCTAAGACTGTTAAAAACAATACTAGAGCCCTTGCCTTGAGACCAATTGTTACCCAGAAAGCAACCCAAGAAGGGGGTGAATTAGGTTTCTATATAAATTGCTAAATTAAAAAATTAATCCAAATAATAAACAATTAACAATATGAAACAATAAAAATGAGTAATAAATTAAAATTTAATCCAAACGAGAAATAAATATGAAACAATTTAAATAAGACTAATAAAAATAAATTAAGCAAAGGAAGAGAAGAGAGAGCAAATACAGAATTTATAGTGGTTCAGCTCAAACCAAGCCTATGTCCACTCATCAATATCCTCCCTGAGATTTCTTCACCATTCATCAAATAGAAATTACACTCCTAGCTTTACAGGTGCTAGTGAACCTTAATAATTAATCAACCTCGATCACTCTAACCAAATAGTTGTGAATCCGGTGCTAGTTACACCTAACCTAAGTGATTTTATTTAAAAAAATCACTCATAAAAATATAATTCTCTTTTACAAGAAAAAATGATAAGGGATTGGAAACCCTTTTACAATAAAAGCTCAAACACTCAACAAAATTTCTTTCAAAGAAATTATATAGCTTAATGAAAATGCACAACGCAATGTTTTAAGAATTCTTGAATATCATGTACAATTTTTCACCACTTCTTTGTCTTTTCTTTTCTCTACAAAGCTTCTTTTATAACCATAGAAAAACTAGCTGTTGCAAAGAGATTCTAGGTAGGCTCATCTTTCCTTCTATTTTTCTTTCATTTGAATTCATTATCCTTTTGGACTTGCATCATTCTTGCTAAGAAACAATTTAAATCAATCGAAGGATGAAATTGAATAAGAAAATATGTGAAAATGATCTGAATTGTTTTGTGTCAAATGATTGTAAAAAATGTATGTTAAAAAATCACAATTTATGTCATAATATTTTAGCCATCATCAAAATCAAACCATAGGATTAACAATTTCTAATATCATCTAGCGAGATAAACCTATTGTGGTAAAAATCACGTCCTACGATCCCAAGGTATTCAAACCTAATAACTCTAATACCAAGTTGTAATACCCCAAAATAATAACAACAAACGACATGATATTCAATGGAAAAACAACAATTTATATAAAATTAACCCTTCATCAATATTCTGTTACCGTACAAAAGATGACATATGCATATATACATTCATAAATCATAGATCTTGAATCTATAGCACATGACATGTTTAAATGAATTGGAACAAAAGTAAGTACATATAAGTTTATACCCTAGTGACTACATCTTTCCAAGTTAATATTTGGGTACAACAAAAGTGAGTTACACTCAAAACATAGAAAGCCCAAGGCTTGTACAAAATAATTACATAAAAGGAACAAAAAGAAACTCTCGGCTCCAAGTCCTTCCAAGCTACATCCTTGGTGGAGGCATATCATCAGCACCTGAAAGTTATTTTCCATGTAGGGTGAGCTAAATCCCAGTAGAGATTTTTGAACACAATGTATGAAGCTTAACAAAGTCATATAGGTATATACATGCCATTTGCCAAATATTATACTTTCTCTTTCAAAATAATGTCATGTCTCAGTTATATTTATATCAATTCATAAAACAATTCTTTTAACATCAGAAAATAGGGCAGTGGATATAAAACACTGGGAATCTTTAAGTACATGTCTACTAGTAGGCTATACAAGCACTACCAAAACCATTTTACCGGTACTAACCGGAAAGATCGGCATCTAATCACGCAGATTTCTGGACTTTCACTAAGAACACACAGGCTAACAATACAAACCACAACCACATCCTCTAGCCAGATTTACCAATACATTTCATTTTCTCAAAGCAATATATTTTCAATGTTTAAGTACAAAACAATGCTCAATGCAAGATGTATGAATAATTTGTTTCAATTAATGCAATTTCTACAACAATCAAAACTATCCTTCACCGATAACCCAAAACATATATCTCTATTCAACGGACAAATTTTCAACAACAGATATAATCTTATAAATCTCAAAATGGGAGTGATAATATTTTATATATATATATATATCCAACTTCACTTTCATCATCAACAAATATATTCATTTTATCCTTTCAAACCCAGCATCTTTTCCTTTTCTTCCATAAAATGAATATCAATGATTTTCTAATAAAACATCATTTTCTTTGAAAAACACATTTAAAGAAAGAATTTTCAACATCTCAACACAACTCAATAGTATTCACACTCCCACAACATTTTTCAAGAACCCATTTTGAAAATCCCTCTTTTTATATTTTAAAACCCAAACCCTAAATCAAACCTCCATCTCCCCCAACTCACAATACTTGACAAGGAGCACATAACTAAGTTAAGAATCATACAAGAAGGTTAAAGAAATCCACACCTTAAGATTAGAAGAAGAGCAGAACAGGTGTTGAAGTTTGGTGGAATCGAAAATGAAACCTTCTCCGATTAGATTGATCTCATCCACGAGCTTTGTGTTTTACTCCAAAGCACTATGGTGGTGGAATCAATGGATTAGGGTGTATGGAAGGGTTTTAGGCAAGAACTAAAGAGAGAGTGAAGAAATTAGATTTATAAATGTTTTAGAGAGAGGGAGAGAGAGAGATGAATAAAAAAATGACAAAAAAGTCCTTTCCCCGATCTAATATATGGTCCTTTCCCCAATCTAATATATGCATAGACCGCTTGAGCGACCAAACCATCACACGAGCGTCATAAACAAATAAGTGACACCACTTAAGCGATCAAAACACGGCTCGAACGCACAATGACCCCCTCCCAGAATTTTTGCAAACTGCAGAAGACCACTCGAGCGAAGAAAGGACCGCTCAAGCAAAGATCACCCTACTCCTAGTAGTTTTGCAGACCTACAAAAGTATTGAGAGAACTTAAAAACCACTCGAGTGACAAAAGCATTGCTCGAGCAAATAAGAAAAGAAACATGCAGCAATTCTCTTAAAAAACTAACTCCCAATTTGTTCGCTAAACAACCAACAACTCCAAACAACTAAATCTGAATAATAACAAGATAAGAACAAGTATAGACAACAATAAATAGTATCAGATCCCGAATCCAAGAACATGAAAGGGTCGGGTCTAACCCAAGCCGTTATAATCACATATTGAATTCAATCTGTTTAAAAATTACATGACATTCAATAACGTAATTAAAATTAACTATTAAATAATAATTAAGTAAAAAATATGTATCTTGAGTTTTTGTTCTTCAAATGGGTCCAAAAAACCCTATCTACAATTGGTTTTCGTTATATATATACATATATATATCGACTATGATGAGTTAAAAACAACGCAGTTTATTTGTATGTTAATTAAGGAATTTGAGATGCGTTCACTTGAAATGCTCCTTTGTGTAGAGGACTTTTTGTTGCAAAAAAGAAACATATCATTTAAAAACCTACTTAATTAGTGTACTCATTATATCTATGCAAAGAAACAAATTTAAACCAATGAACATCTCAAATAAAAATATAACAATGTAAGCAAAAACGTTATAGAGTTACATAATTAAGTTTAGCTATATTTGGATTTAAATCAAGCATTCTCCTTACATATTACAACAAAATAGAACACATAAATTAATATAATTGAAGAAAAAATATAATGAAATGTAAATGGGATTGAACAAAAATTTCATTCAAACTCGTGAATGTGTTCCAAATGCTCTTCTCGATTAGTAAAATTTTTCTCAAAATAAAATGTGCGAACTCCAATTGCATTGCAAAATATTACTTTTTGTGTTGGCCTTTTAGCCCTTTGTTACCACTTCTACTT